>NC_069471.1:4732101-4737101 GCF_026875155.1 Cherax quadricarinatus | reverse complement strand
CCATCTCCAGGACTCAAGTCCGGCCTGCCGGGTTTCCCTGAATCCCTTCATAAATGTTACTTTGCTCACACTCCAACAGCACGTCAAGTTTTAAAAAAACCATTTGTCTCCATTCACTCCTATCAAACACGCTCACGCATGCCTGCTGGAAGTCCAAGCCCCTCGCACACAAAACCTCCTTTACCCCCTCCCTCCAACCCTTCCTAGGCCGACCCCTACCCCGCCTTCCTTCCACTACAGACTGATACACTCTTGAAGTCATTCTGTTTCGCTCCATTCTCTCTACATGTCCGAACCACCTCAACAACCCTTCCTCAGCCCTCTGGACAACAGTTTTGGTAATCCCGCACCTCCTCCTAACTTCCAAACTACGAATTCTCTGCATTATATTTTACACCACACATTGCCCTCAGACATGACATCTCCACTGCCTCCAGCCTTCTCCTCGCTGCAACATTCATCACCCACGCTCCACCCATTAAACGTTGGTAAAACTATACTCTCATACATTCCCCTCTTTGCCTCCAAGGACAAAGTTCTTTGTCTCCACAGACTCCTAAGTGCACCACTCACTCTTTTTCCCTCAATTCTATGATTCACCTCATCTTTCATAGACCCATCCGCTGACACGTCCACTCCCAAATATCTGAATACGTTCACCTCCTCCATACTCTCCCTCCAATCTGATATCCAATCTTTCATCACCTAATCTTTTTGTTATCCTCATAACCTTACTCTTTCCTGTATTCACCTTTAATTTTCTTCTTTTGCACACCCTACCAAATTCATCCACCAATCTCTGCAACTTCTCTTCAGAATCTCCCAAGAGCACAGTGTCATCAGCAAAGAGCAGCTGTGACAACTCCCACTTTGTGTGTGATTCTTTATCTTTTAACTCCACGCCTCTTGCCAAGACCCTCGCATTTACTTCTCTTACAACCCCATCTATAAATATATTAAACAACCACGGTGACATCACACATCCTTGTCTAAGGCCTACTTTTACTGGGAAAAAATTTCCCTCTTTCCTACATACTCTAACTTGAGCCTCACTATCCTCGTAAAAACTCTTCACTGCTTTCAGTAACCTACCTCCTACACCATACACTTGCAACATCTGCCACATTGCCCCCCTATCCACCCTGTCATACGCCTTTTCCAAATTCATAAATGCCACAAAGACCTCTTTAGCCTTATCTAAATACTGTTCACTTATATGTTTCACTGTAAACACACCTGGTCCACACACCCCCTACCTTTCCTAAAGCCTCCTTGTTCATCTGCTATCCTATTCTCCGTCTTACTCTTAATTCTTTCAATTATAACTCTACCATACACTTTACCAGGTATACTCAACAGATTTATCCCCCTATAATTTTTGCACTCTCTTTTATCCCCTTTGCCTTTATACAAAGGAACTATGCATGCTCTCTGCCAATCCCTAGGTACATTACCCTCTTCCATACATTTATTAAATAATTGCACCAACCACTCCAAAACTATATCCCCACTGCTTTTAACATTTCTATCTTTATCCCATCAATCCCGGCTGCCTTACCCCCTTTCATTTTACCTACTGCCTCACGAACTTCCCCCACACTCACAACTGGCTCTTCCTCACTCCTACAAGATGTTATTCCTCCTTGCCCTATACACGAAATCACAGCTTCCCTATCTTCATCAACATTTAACAATTCCTCAAAATATTCCCTCCATCTTCCCAATACCTCTAACTCTCCATTTAATAACTCTCCTCTCCTATTTTTAACTGACAAATCCATTTGTTCTCTAGGCTTTCTTAACTTGTTAATCTCACTCCAAAAACTTTTTTTTATTTAAAACAAAATTTGTTGATAACATCTCCCCCTCTCTCATTTGCTCTTTTTTACATTGCTTCACCACTTTTTTTAAACTTCTCTCCTTTTTCTCCATTACCTTCCCTCCTTGCATCACTTCAACTTTGTAAAAACTCTCAAATGCTAACTTTTTCCCCCCCTTACTACTCTCTTTACTCATCATTCACCAAATCGCTGCTTTTCCCCTCCGCACCCATTTTTCCTTAACCAAAAACTTCCTAAAACACTCTAACAAAAACATTTTTAAACCTACCCCATACCTCTTCGACCCCATTCCCTACTCTCTTTACCCCACTACCCCCAAATAGCTTTTTTAATTTTCCCCTAACTGCCTCCTCTTTTAGTTTATAACCTTCACCCCCCTTTCCCTGATGCTTCTATAATATAATTATAATAATATATATATATATATATATATAATATTATATATATAATACAATATATATAATATATATATAATATATATATAATATATATAAATATATAATAAATACATTATATTAATATATTAATATAATTATATATATATATATATATATATACATAATATTAAAATTTATATATAATATTATATATATTATAATATAATAAAAACAATATTTTATATAAATATATTTTATATATATATTTTTAAATATATATATATATATATATATTATATATACAATAAAAATTATATAATATATATATAATATAATAATTTTAAATATAAAACAGTATATATTTTAAAATTTTAAATATATAAAATTTAAAATATAAATATTTTATATATAAAAAATATATATATATATATAAAAAATATAAATACAGCGAGGGTCTTGAAAAGAGGCGTGGATAAAAAGAAAAAAATCACACACAAAGGGGGATTTGTCACAGTTTCTCTTTGCTATGCCCTGTGCCGGGGGGAATTCTGAAGAGATGTTCAGAATTGGGGATAATTTGTAGGGTGTGCAAAAGAAAAAATTTAAAAGGGTGAATACAGGAAAAGAAAGGTTATGAGGGAAACAAAAAGATTGGTGATAAAGATTGAATATCAGATTGGGGGGACAGAGAAAGGAGGGGGTAAGTATTCAGATATTTGGGATGGACGTGTCAGGGGATGGGTCTAGAAAGATAGGTGAATCATAAATTGAGAGGGAAAAAGAGTGAGTGGGCACTAGGATCTGTGGAGACAAAGAAATTTTTTCCGGAGGCAAAGAGGGGAACCTGAGAGACAGTTTTACCAACCCTTTTATGGGGGTTACCCGATTTTTCCTGGAGAGAGTTTCGGGGTCAACGCCCCCGCGGCCCGGCTGTGACCAGGCCCCCCCTGGGGGACACGCCCGATCAACCAGGCTGTTGCTCTGGCTGCACCAAACCAACGTACGACCACAGCCCGGCTGATCAGAACTGACTTTAGTTTCTTGTCCAGTGCCACTTGAAGACGCCAGGGTCGTTGGTAATCCCCCCTTTTGTGTGTGGGGGTGAACAAGGGGGGGGTGAATGTTTTTCAGCGAGGGGGAAGGCTGGGGGCGTGAGATGTCGTCTGAGGGGAAAGTGTGGTGTGAATAAAAACAGAGAATTTGTAGTTTTAAGTTAGGAGGAGGGGCGGGGTTACCAAAAAATTTCCAGGGGCTAGGGAAGGGTTGTTGAGGGGGGTTCGGACAGTGAGAGAAGGAGGAAACAGAAAGACTTCCCCAAAATTGATCAGTCTGTAGTGGAAGGGAAAGGGGGGGTAGGGGTCGGCCTAGGAAAGGTTGGAGAGAGGGGGAAAGGAGGTTTTGTGGCGAGGGGGTTGGACTTCCACAGGTATGCAAGCGTGTTTATAGGAGTGAATGGAACAAAAAGGTTTTTAATACTTACGTGCTGTTTTTATGTGAGCAAAGTAAAAATATGAAGGGGTTTTAGGGAAACCGGGCAGGCCGGACTTTGATCCTGGAGATGGAAATACAGGCCGCACCGAAGGGGGGGTGTTAATGTTGCAGTTTAAAAACTGTAGTGTAAAGCACCCTTCTGGCAAGACAGTGATGGAGTGAATGATGTGAAAGTTTTCTTTTCGGGCCACCCTGCCTTGGTGGGAATCGGCCATGTTAATAAAAAAAAAAAAATTATATATATATATATATATATAAATATTAAAAAAATATATAAATATATATATATTATTATATAAATATTTTATATATATTATATATATAAATATATATATATAAATATTAATATATAATATATATATTTGTGTTTTTGTATAAACTTTCTTTCAACAAACTGGGGCCCATCCCACCGAGGCGGGGGTGGGGCCCAAAAAGAAAAACAAAGTTTCACTTTTTAATTTTTGTAATTTATACAAAAAAGGGGTTCTACCCCTTCCCCGCATTTTTGTCCCTCCTACAAAACGAATGGCTTTAGGGGGAAGAATTCTGTCCACTTCCCCATTTTGGAAAGAGGAAATAAACAAGAAAAAGAATACATTCCGAACCACCTCAAAAACCCCTTCCTCAGCCCTCTGGACAACAGTTTTGGTAATCCCGCACCTCCTCCTAACTTCCAAACTACGAATTCTCTGCATTATATTCACACCACACATTGCCCTCAGACATGACATCTCCACTGCCTCCAGCCTTCTCCTCGCTGCAACATTCATCACCCACGCTTCACACCCATATAAGAGCGTTGGTAAAACTCCTAAGTGCACCACTCACTCTTTTTCCCTCAATTCTATGATTCACCTCATCTTTCATAGACCCATCCGCTGACACGTCCACTCCCAAATATCTGAATACGTTCACCTCCTCCATACTCTCTCCCTCCAATCTGATATCCAATCTTTCATCACCTAATCTTTTTGTTATCCTCATAACCTTACTCTTTCCTGTATTCACCTTTAATTTTCTTCTTTTGCACACCCTACCAAATTCATCCACCAATCTCTGCAACTTCTCTTCAGAATCTCCCAAGAGCACAGTGTCATCAGCAAAGAGCAGCTGTGACAACTCCCACTTTGTGTGTGATTCTTTATCTTTTAACTCCACGCCTCTTGCCAAGACCCTGCATTTACTTCTCTTACAACCCCATCTATAAATATATTAAACAACCACGGTGACATCACACATCCTTGTCTAAGGCCTACTTTTACTGGGAAAAAATTTCCCTCTTTCCTACATA
>NC_069471.1:4682101-4727101 GCF_026875155.1 Cherax quadricarinatus | reverse complement strand
TTACTACCCTCCCCCCCCAACAGCTGCAAAAATACCTGGCAAACTCTGGCAACAACTAAAGCAGTTGGGGTATACCCAAAACCCAGAAAATAGGTCTAACATAGTCCACTATCGTAATGGGGTTTATGCCACGAAACTTTAAAGGGGAGCGATTGTTTAATTCTTACTACCATCTGTTCTTCAACACTAGTAAGTAAACTACCGCTGCACAAATACCTTTAACACAGTCAGATAAAATTCAAACATAATACCAATAAATGGGGGACCCCCCAAAAGTTGTCAACTAGTAAGGGGTTTTCCCGGACTTTATTCAAAAAAACTTTCAGGTTAAAAAAAACTAAGAGCACGGCCCGGATAACATCCCGTCTAAGTTTCCCAGAAGATGGTGCTTCTGAAATGTCAATCCCCCATTGTTCACATAAAAAATTTGTCCCTCACCACTAAACCATATGGGGAGGTTCAAAGGGGGCCGAGTTTTCTCCTATATTCAAGGGAAAAAAAGTAGGGGCTGATGTAAGCAAACATGATAGGCCTGTTAGTATACTCAGTATATCCAAAATTCTAGAGAGGGTGGTGTACTGTCAAGTAGTTAAGTACCTTAATGACATAGCTACCAATCAGGCTTTAGAAGATCTTACTCAACTGACACCTTCCTAATTAATCTGATGGATTACTTGAGAACTGAAATGTCAATGGGGAACCTCATAGGTATGGTAACCTTAGACCTGCAAAAGGCCTTTGATACTGTCAACCACAATATATTATGTAAGAAACTTCAAGCTATCGGTATAGGTTCTGTAGACTGGTTTAAGTCTTACTTAGCAACAGGAGACAAATTGTCAAAATCAACAAAACGGAAACAGAACCCCTGCCGATAGTATGTGGAGTTCCCCAAATTTGTATTCTGGGTCCCTTATTACTCCTATGCTATGTTAACGACATGCCTACCAGTGTCAAGTGCAAACTCCTACTGTATGCAGATGACAGTGCTCTGTTAGTGTCGGGTAAAGACCCACAAGATATAGCTAATGTATTAACACTGGAACTGGAGTCCTGCAGGAAATGCTTAGTAGACAACAAACTATCATTACACCTTGGGAAAACTGAAGCCATTCTCTTTGGCACGAAACATAAACTGAGAAGGGTAAATAATTTTAATGTCCAGTGTAATGGGGAGCCCATCACTTTAGTTTCCTCAGTAAAATATCTGGGAATCCCCTTTTACCCATGCATGTCAGAACTGATAGGGAACATTGTAGTAAAGAAAGCGAATGCCAGACTGAAGTTCCTCTATAGACAAGCACAGTGTCTACCTACTGAGGCTCGCAGGACCCTATGTCTAGCCCTTATACAGTGTCATATGGATTACGCTTGCTCTCTATGGTACTCTGCCTTGACAAAAAAAAAAAAAAAACTGAAAGATAGACTACAAATCACCCAGAACAAAATGGTAAGATTCATCATGGACCTGGGTCCAAGAGAGCTTGTAGGACAGGATGAATTACAGCAGTTGGATATGCTGAATGTTGAAGACAGAGTAAAACAACTGAAGCTAAATCATGTTTATAAAATTGCTCACAAACAGTGTCCAGAATATCTTGCTGTCAATTTTGTCAAGGTTGGGAACCAAAGCAATCATAGTACTAGGGGTAGAGAGCACAACTTTGTAGTACCCGCAATCAGTGGCCAGGCAATGGCAATAAAGGAATGGAACAGACTGCCTGCACATGTCAAAACCAGTCATAGCATGAACCAAAAGGTACCTAATGAATGTAGCTACAGAAAGGGAGGAGAATGATTTTTTATTTTTTTTAGCTAGCACATATATATATAATAAGATATTTCTTACATTGTATAATAATAATAATAACGTATTAAAAGGCCCCCAATGGAAATAAGTTACTCATTCTGACTTTTTTGGGTTATCCCAGGTTCTTTTCACATATGCTGCTATGTATGATACTCTGTGTATCTATATTTGTGTATATCTGAATAAATTTACTAACTTACCTATAGTATATTTCATGTGGGTAGGGTGTTCAGGCAGGCTACCATACCTCCCACAGCAGACTTCCTACAAATACGTAAATACAACTCACTTATCACCCTACATTAAGACTACAAATATTTTAAGGTAAGTAACGAGTGTACTGCACGAGTATTTTACTTTTAATGTTTTTAATACCTAGTTCTACTGCTAACCTAACCCCTTAATTGTCCAAATGTAGTTCTATATTCTTACCGATAGTGCTCCAAACATAGATGGACGTTTTATTTTTTCTGCCTTCAAATTTGGGGCGATAGGCCTGAGTGGCCTAGACATGAGAGAATGAGTCTTCACACTTAGTGTGCGCAGTATGAAAAAAATCGGGGACCCAACAGTACCGCATGGGAGCACCAGTAACTTTCAGCATCAATTTGGGTCAACATGGTGGCAAACCCCCATGATTCACTCACACCTCATTGTATTAACACTCTCGTATTCGACGAAAGTGATAGGGACCGAGATTAGTGGACTTGAGACCAGAGGCGTGCTAGGGTTGGTGTCACCCAGGGCATAATCTTTGGTGTCACCCCCATGAAATCCTAGGGCGGGGGTATAGGGGTAGTAAACTCCAGTTATGTCACTGCTGCATGACCAGTGACTAATGTTTAACAATGAGAACGTTTAAAGGCTATAAACGAACTTTATTAATGATAAAATAAATAATCATAGTAATATTGAGGAAACTTAAACTCAAATACCACTTTGAGTACAGGTAACAGATCCTACATTTATTCATCTTCAACAATGAAAAAAAAATCTTGAAAAATCAAGAAAAACACTAGTTCCTATTTGACCTTGAGTACAGATAACATCTCAATGAATCTGATATTTCATTTCCTTGCCATCAATCCTGCAGAATCATCTATCATCATCAAAATCAATGATTTTCCCTATATAGGTCTATTTGTACTCTGTAATCCTATAATAGGCTATATAGAAATGAAGGATTTTTCTCTTATGCTGCTGCAGCACGATTTTGGTCATTAGTGTCACCTTCTTTAGAGGCTGTATGGTGTCGCCCCCTAAATGGTGTCACCTGGGGCAGCCCCCCCCCCATCCCTTACGACGCCACTGCGTGAGACCTATGTGGCCATTAATGATCGAGGAATTAGTGCAAATATTGATGATAACCCAGATGACCCTCAGCCCATAGCCTCCAGCGTGGCCAGTGTGGTCATGCCAGACCCTCAGCCAAGCACCTCTAGGGTGGCCAATGTTACTCCTCAGAGGCAACTATGCAAGCAGAAATAATCATTTTCTCACAGTTTTGGTGATGACCACAGTGAAAGTGATTTAAATGACGATGAGACTAATTTTATGCCCTTAGAGGATTCTTTGAGCGACAGTGATTTACATTATTCCCCAGTGAGGTGTACCTTCAGGTGTCGTCACCTACGTTCAGGCAGTGTGTCTTTCTCTCCAGAGACTCCTCAGTGCACCACTTACCTTTTTTCCCTCATCAACTGTATGATTCACCTCATCTTTCATAGACCCATCTGCTGACAAGTCCACACCCAAATATCTGAATACACTCACTTTCTCCATACTCCCTTCCCCCAATCTGAAGTCCAGTCTTTCTATACGTAAAGTTTTTGTTATCCTCATAACTTTACTCTTTCATATGTTCACTTTTAATTTCCTTCACCTACATACCCTACCAAAATCATTCAAAAGCAGTCATCAGCATAGAGCAAATGTGACAATTCCCATGCCTTTTGCCAACACCTGAGCATTCACTTTTTTTTAAAACACCATCTCTCCTACATACTCTAACCTGAGCCCACTGTCCATGTAAAAACTTCACTGTTTTCAATAACCTACCTCCTATTCCATATATTTGCAACATCTGTCACATTGCTCCCAATCCACCCTATCATGCAAGTTTACCAAATCCATATATGAAACAAAAATCTCTTTACCCTTATCTAAATATTGTTCTCCTATATGTTTTACTGTAAACACTTGGTCTACACACTCCTACCCTTCCTTAAGCCTCCTTGTTCAATTGTGATCCTGCTTTCTGTCTCAATCTTAATTCTTTCGATAATAACTCTGTCATACACTTTACGAGGTATACTGAACAGGCTTATTCCCCTATAATTATTACACTCTCTTCTGTCCCCTTTGCCTTTCTGCCAATCCCTAGGTACCTTACCCTCTTCCATACATTTATTAAATAAATGCACCATCCACTCTAAAACTATTTCCCCATCTGTTTTTAACATATATGTCTTTATCCCATCAATCCCAGCTGCTTTACCCCCTTTCGTTCTACCCACTGCCTCATACACCACACCCACACATACAATTATTTCTTCCTCACTTCTCCAAAATGTAATACTTCCCTTCCCAATGCACGAAATCTCAGCTTCCCTATCTTCATCAATATTTAACAGTTCCTCAAAATATTCCCTCCATCTTCCCAATACCCCTAACTCCCTTATCTAAAAACTCTCCTCTCCTATTATATGGAGAGTATATGGAGAAAAAGAGAGAGGTTAAGAGAGTGGTTATGCAATGTAAAAAAAAAAGCAAATGAGAGAGTGGGTGAGATGTTATCAACAAATTTTGTTGAAAATAAGAAAAAGTTTTGGAGTGAGATTAACAAGTTAAGGAAGACTAAAGAACAAATGGATTTGTCAGTTAAAAATAGGAGAGGAGAGTTATTAAATGGAGAGTTAGAGGTATTGGGAAGATGGAGGGAATATTTTGAGGAATTGTTAAATGTTGATGAAGATAGGGAAGCTGTGATTTTGTGTATAGGGCAAGGAGGAATAACATCTTGTAGGAGTGAGGAAGAGCCAGTTGTGAGTGTGGGGGAAGTTCGTGAGGCAGTAGGTAAAATGAAAGGGGGTAAGGCAGCCGGGATTGATGGGATAAAGATAGAAATGTTAAAAGCAGGTGGGGATATAGTTTTGGAGTGGCTGGTGAAATTTATTTAATAAATGTATGGGAGAGGGTAAGGTACCTAGGGATTGGCAGAGAGCATGCATAGTTTCCTTTGTATAAAGGCAAAGGGGATAAAAGAGAGTGCAAAAATTATAGGGGGATAAGTCTGTTGAGTGTACCTGGTAAAGTGTATGGTAGAGTTATAATTGAAAGAATTAAGAGTAAGACGGAGAATAGGATAGCAGATGAACAAGGAGGCTTTAGGAAAGGTAGGGGGTGTGTGGACCAGGTGTTTACAGTGAAACATATAAGTGAACAGTATTTAGATAAGGTTAAAGAGGCTTTTGTGGCATTTATGGATTTGGAAAAGGCATATGACAGGGTGGATAGGGGGCAATGTGGCAGATTGTTGCAGGTGTATGGTGTAGGAGGTAGGTTACTGAAAGCAGTGAAGAGTTTTTACGAGGTAGTGAGGCTCAAGTTAGAGTATGTAGGAAAGAGGGAAATTATTTCCCAGTAAAAGTAGGCCTTAGACAAGGATGTGTGATGTCACTGTGGTTGTTTAATATATTTATAGATGGGGTTGTAAGAGAAGTAAATGCGAGGGTCTTGGCAAGAGGCGTGGAGTTAAAAGATAAAGAATCACACACAAAGTGGGAGTTGTCACAGTTGCTCTTTGCTGATGACACTGTGCTCTTGGGAGATTCTGAAGAGAAGTTGCAGAGATTGGTGGATGAATTTGGTAGGGTATGCAAAAGAAGAAAATTATAAGTGAATGCAGGAAAGAGTAAGCTTATGAGGATAACAAAAAGATTGGGTGATGAAAGATTGGATATCAGATTGGAGGGAGAGAGATTGGAGGGAGAGAGTATGGAGGAGGTGAATGTATTCAGATATTTGGGAGTGGACGTGTCAGCGGATGGGTCTATGAAAGATGAGGTGAATCATAGAATTGATGAGGGGAAAAGGGTGAGTGGTGCACTTAGGAGTCTGTGGAGACAAAGAACTTTGTCCTTGGAGGCAAATAGAGGAATGTATGAGAGTATAGTTTTACCAACGCTCTTATATGGGTGTGAAGCATGGGTGATGAATGTTGCAGCAAGGAGAAGGCTGGAGGCAGTGGAGATGTCATGTCTGAGGGCAATGTGTGGTGTGAATATAATGCAGAGAATTTGTAGTTTGGAAGTTAGGAGGAGGGGCAGGATTACCAAAACTGTTGTCCAGAGGGCTGAGGAAGGGTTGTTGAGGTGGTTCGGACATGTAGAGAGAATGGAGCGAAACAGAATGACTTCAAGAGTGTATCAGTCTGTAGTGGAAGGAAGGCGGGTAGGGGTCGGCCTAAGAAAGGTTGGAGGGAGGGGGTAAAGGAGGTTTTGTGTGTGAGGGGCTTGGACTTCCAGCAGGCATGCGTGAGCGTGTTTGATAGGAGTGAATGGAGACAAATGGTTTTTAATACTTGACGTGCTGTTGGTGTGTGAGCAAAGTAACATTTATGAAGGGGTTCAGGGAAACCGGCAGGCCGGACTTGAGTCCTGGAGATGGGAAGTACAGTGCCTGCACTCTGAATGAGGGGTGTTAATGTTGCAGTTTAAAAACTGTAGTGTAAAGCACCCTTCTGGCAAGACAGTGATGGAGTGAATGATGGTGAAAGTATTTCTTTTTTGGGCCACCCTGCCTTGGTGGGAATTGGCCAGTGTGATAAAAAAAAAATAAAAAAAATCCATTTGTTCCCTAGGCTCTCTACTTATTTATCACACTCATAACATTTTCATATTCTCAACAAAATTTGTTGATAGCATCTCTTAACCTCTTTTTCTCTCCATATGCTCATCTCTCCTTGTATCACTTCTACTTTGATACAAACCTCTCATTTGTTAACTTTTTCTCTCTCTTACTACTCTCTTAACCTCATCATTCCATTAATCACTCTTCATCCCTCCCACACCCACTTTCCTGTAACCACAAACTTCTGCTGAACACACTAATACTACATTCTTAAATATACCCCACACCTCTTCAACTTCATTCCCTGTACTCTAACTAGCCCATCTTTCTTCCAATAGTTGTTTATATCATATGCTATCTGCCTCCTTCTTTAGTTTATAACAATTATTTTATTTTTATGAACACATCGACCGTTTCCCACCAAGGCAGGGCAGCCTGAAAAAAAAATGTCATCATCATTCACTTCATCACTGTCTTGCCAGAGGTGCGCTTACACTACAGTGTAAGTACAGTACAGTACAGTATAGTACAGTAAATACAGTGGGAAGTACAGTGCTGGCACTGTACTCCCCACCTCCATCTCGAGGACTCAAGTCCGTCTTTCTGGTTTCCTTGAATCCCTTCTAAAATGTTACCTTGCTCACACTCCAACAGCACATAAAGTCCTAAAATCCGTTTGTCTCCATTCGCTCCTATCAAGCAAATTCAGGCATGCTTACTGGAAATCCATGCCCATCACACACAAAACCTCCTTTACCCCCTCTCTTCACCCTTTCATAGGCCGACCCCGACCTTGCCACTGAAGATTTATACACTCTCGAAGTCATTTTGTTTTGTTCCATTCTCTCTTTATGTCTGAACTACTTCAACAACCTCTCCTCAGCACTCTGAATAATAGTTTTGGTAATCCGACACCTCCTAATTTCCAAACTACAGATTCTCTGCTTTACAATAATAATAATAATGATAATAATCATAATAATAATAATAATAATAATAATAAATAATAATAATAATAATAATCTTTATTTCTAAAAGTACATGATGCAAGTATTACAGACCTAGCTGACATCACTGTATATAGAAAGCATCCTGTTCTTTGTTCCATCATTCCTTTAACCCTTGTACCTAAGTTCATCCTTAATGCATCACTAATTAGATTTTTTTTTGTTTATTCAATTACCTAATACTTCCAATATAATATAAACTATGTTTTTTTATTCTCATACACTAGTAATCATAATTTAATTTTAAGTCTGCCCAAAATGCCTTGCACAGTAAAGGACTTTCTGCAAAGTAGTTTATATACATCAGTTACCCTAATTTTATAATGTACTGTTCTTCGCTTTATAGAAATATAGTTTGTTAATCTTGTTTCCCAGGATGCGACCCACAACAGTCATACCAACAGACATATTGTATCCCAGGATGCGACCCACAACAGTCATACCAACAGACATATCGTATCCCAGGATGCGACCCACAACAGTCATACCAACAGACATATCGTATCCCAGGATGCGACCCACAATAGTCATACCAACAGACATATCGTATCCCAGGATGCGACCCACAACAGTCATACCAACAGACATATCGTATCCCAGGATGCGACCCACAACAGTCATACCAACAGACATATCGTATCCCAGGATGCGACCCACAACAGTCATACCAACAGACATATCGTATCCCAGGATGCGACCCACAACAGTCATACCAACAGACATATCGTATCCCAGGATGCGACCCACAACAGTCATACCAACAGACATATCGTATCCAGGATGCGACCCACAACAGTCATACCAACAGACATATCGTATCCCAGGATGCGACCCACAACAGTCATACCAACAGACATATCGTATCCCAGGATGCGACCCACAACAGTCATACCAACAGACATATCCTATCTCCAATTTTTAATTACAACTCAAAGACAAAATTCCTCTATGGGAGTAAATCGTAACTCCAGCCCATTGTAAGTCAAGGGACCACTGTATATCAGTGATGGTACTTTGTTTCCTGCTTTGCTAGTGATTTTATTGTTGAAGTAATTTCTATATATTTAGCTGGGGATAGGAAGAGAGATTTGAGATAGTTATCATTGAGATAATCACTAATTAGAGTTTAAGAGTTAGCTGGAAAGATTTAATAGTATGGTGGAAAAGTTATTCAGTTTATATACTGTTTCAGCGTTGGAATGGACGTTCACTTGGTTTACTTGATACAATGCCTATTTTCATGACAGTATGATAACTGTAAGGAATGTTAGAGTGACCTGTCTGTCTAAACATTATGAAGAGTAAATATCAAAATGGTATACAATACCGACAGGTTGGTAGGTAAAACACATAGGCAACAGTTAGGCAACTTTATTCCAAAACGTTTCGCCTACACAGTAGGCTTCTTCAGTCGAATACAGAAAGTAGGCAGGAACAGTAGAGATGTGAAGACGATGTAATCAGTCCATCACCCTTGAAGTTGTAGATTTGAGTTTGTCAGTCCCTCAGCCTGGAGAAGTTCAGTTCCAGGCTGAGGGACTGACAACCTAAAATCTACTACTTCAAGGGTGATGGACTGATTACATCGTCTTCACATCTCTACTGTTCCTGCCTACTTTCTGTACTCGACTGAAGAAGCCTACTGTGTAGGCGAAATGTTTCGGAATAAAGTTGCCTAATTGTTGCCTATGTATCTTACCTACCAACCATTATGAAAAGTAGTGTATATATAACTTATGTAGCAAGTTTATCAAAGTAAAGGTATAAAAGAGTAAGTAATCATTCTTAACAATGAATATTATGGTGATCATATTAATATTTTAAATATTAATAATATTATACTGTATTACATGAAAAAGAAGCTAACAAGGATTTTCAACTTACAGTTAACTTCTTGGGAGATATTTCACCAGTAATTAGCTCAACTTTCTCCATAATGGTGGAGCCAGAATCTTCCAGGACAGGGACAGCTGTGGCACCTGTCTCTGTGGTCATGTTCAGAGCCTTCTTGATAGTCTCCTGCACCTGTTATTATCAACATAAATATTAATGGTAGTTGCCAGCAACAATCTATACCCTAATGTTGGTAGAATTACTGACAAAAGTGCAACTAATGCGACATTGTATTGTGGCAACATTTCGCTCTCCAAGAGCTTTGTTAAGCTGTTACAAACAATACAGGGACACAGAAGGTATGTATAGGTACAGATGAGGTGCGAAGCATAATATAATCATTGTAGGTAATAGTAGTACTTATAATAGTAGTAGTAGTTGTAGTGGTAGTAGCTATGTGATGGCAGGGTTTATCGATTTGAGAAGAATTCTTGCTAATACTTCAAAGATGATGAAGCTGCCTTTATTCTGTCTGTGTTAGAAATAGTGATTAATGATGATTTGAGGTATTTTTTCATGGAAATTGGAATTTTAATCAACAGGCGGGCGTTGTTGAATTTCATCAGGTGGTTCGCAGAATTCTGGTGCTGTATGCAGATATTGTTCGAGTTATCATTCCCACATGTATTAATTTCCTCAATGAGACATTTTTCAAGGTTTCCTGCCATTTCACCTAAGTATATTCTGTCACAACCTCCACAGGGAGTAGTGTAAACCCCTTCATTGATTGGTTCAATATTCTTCAATTTCATCCTAGGCAGATCTTTCGTGAAAGTACTGGTTGTGATAACAATTTCTAGCCAGTACAACCTGGCTGTAGAGAAGGATTATAACTTTATTTAATAAAGTTATAATCCTTCCCTACAGCCAGTGGTGTTAGTGTGTGGAAAATTGATGATCTGGAGGGCTCGTTGTTTTGTTGTCTTTGATGAAAAAAGAAGTGAAATGTCGATCAGTGAAGGGTTTTTTGGATACATGTATGCTCCTTATCAAGAAGCTCTTGACTGCAAATTAGGAATGCTCTTAGGAAAATTCCAGTGATGGTGATGCCTCTTTTGGTCTTAGTATCCTGACTGTGTGAGATCATTTTTTTTCGTAGGCTTCCTCTAAACTTGAAACCTTAGAGTGTTATCTACTTTGTGAATAAGGATATCTAGAAAAAGAAACCTGCCATTGGACTCCTCTTCAAGTGTAAACTGGATAGCCAGTTCAACTGCACTGAGCTAGAACAGAACAGAAGAGACTCGCAGGTAAGACCCCACAAGGGGTGAGTGGGGAAGTGGGGACACATGAAGAATAGCTGTGGAGAGGAATGTCTTCAGTCGATGAAAAAGAGCCAGGGCTAGACTCAGCCAAAAGGCACTGTGAAGTATATGTATGCAAGCAAATGATAGGCAGATCACAAGCTAGACGTACTGAAAACTGAGTCTTGTGTCTTGATGGTGGCTGGAGGGTTGCAGGAGAGGTAGAAATGGCAGCTACATGGTGATTGGTCGATGGTCTTTTCAGAGAGAGAGAGAGAGAGAGAGAAGAGAGGTTGCAGTTTCATGATGGTTTTGGTGGAGTTTTGGAGTTATTTCATATCTTTGGAGGAGGATCCATTTTTAAGGTTGTTGAATCTGTGTTCGGGGATGATGATGAGTATAACCTTGGTTATCTTATTTTGCGCTTTTTGAATGCTTTCCAGCAGTGCTTTGGTCGAGCATTTACTTGCAGGGACTCAGGTAAATTTGACTGTTCCACATTGAATATGTGTGTACAGGTCTTCCAGATACAATTCTTTATCGTATGATGAAGCTGTATAGAAAATAATATTTACCCAGGAGATGTAGGGAGGAGGATCATCTACTTCTGCATCCATGTTTTTATCAGCTGGTAGTAGTGTTTTCGCTCTCTTGGCTTTAGGTTGGTGTGGTTGAGGTGAGGATGCTGATTGGTCAGCAGCAATGGTGGTGGAAATCATTGGCGTCATCTCATTGGTGGGAACTGAAGGAGTCTCTCATCAAGGTGGAGATAGTTCTGCTTGAGAGCAGCTTTCGGTTGTTGTGACACTGACGAGTTTGGCGGTGTACTTGAATATATCAGTTGAAGGTGAAGAATCTGTGAAGGTAAAACTTGGCATGTTAAGTCTTGGCATGTTAAAGGTTCCTGGTATTGCCATATTGTGCATCTGAGCATAATCATGCAGTAGGGGATTATTGTAGGTACGCCGTCAGGTATTTGAGGTATTATGTTGCTAATGGAGGACGGTGGCTTGTAATCTGGTGATGGTAGTGTATGCTGGAAACCTTGTAGATGAATTCTTTTGCTCCTCTTGATTTTTCTTGAAGATTTCTCTTCATACATAGCACTTGGCAGCAAGTGTGTGGTGGTCGCTCTTACAGTTCAGGCATTTTGGTGAATCATGTTAAACTTGACCTGCAAGCTGCCCCTGATGGCAGCTGCAAGTGCTAATTTGGATGAGTCGCTAACTGCCCCATTGCTGGGTCTGATTTTCACACGATTTGAGTAGCTCGCCGAGGGTCAAGGGGGAGGACCACATATGTTGACGGGCGCAGAGTAAAAGTTCCCTTCCCCCATGGGGATCATAGGTAGATGGCAATGGTGGGTGTCAGTGTCTATGTCCTGCCATGGGCGAAGTCAACTGAGCAAAGATGAGTGTGCTGAGCCTTCTCTGAAGATTCCACACATCAAATTGTTTGGGAGTTATTATGAGGACATCGTCCACACAACGTAACCAACTAACACTGCTGGGGATGATGCTGGCTAAGCATTTAGTTTCAGGCATTCCATATACTAGTTGCAGAAGACAGCACTGATAATGTAAGGGCCCCATTCCCATACCATAGGTTTGTTTGTAGAGCTTATTATTGACAAAAAGCAGTTGAATAAAGGCGGAGCTCAGTCAGGTCAATGAAATCCCTGTGAGGTAGAGGAAGAGAATATCTATGGCTTATGTGGTGGGTACTTTAGTGAAGAGGGAAGTTACGTCAGAACTACTTAGTTTCTTGTGTCAGATGGAAAAGTCTCTGATGCAGTTCAGGAGGTCGCTTGAATGTTATAGATGGGCAGGGCTGATAGTACCCAGAAAGCTTGAAAGATGTTTGGTGAGAACTCTGGCTGGTTTGTGTTGTGCACTACCTATACTTGATGTGATTGGTCTCAGAGAAATATTATTACGTATCTTAGGTAGTTCATACATGTGTGCAGGTTAAGGGTAAGCCATTAACATGACTCACGAAATCGTAATGACACGACTGCAAACAAACCATACCACGGGCGGGGATAGAACCCGCGATCAGAGAATCTCGAAACTCCAGACCGTCGCGTTAGCCACTGAACCAGCTAGCCACAATAAGATTCGTCCAACTAGGTATATTTCTACACCATAGGAAGCTTAGCATAGGCACCACTGTGACCACAAATGCAAGTTTTTACAGACAAATCTCCAGCTAGCGTGGCCGTGACGAACTCTAGCTCAAGTCCCCTCAAAGCCGTTAACATGACTCACGAAATCGTAATGACACGATTGCAAACAAACCATACCACGGGCTGGTTCAGTGGCTAACGTGGCGGTCTGGAGTATTGAGACTCTCTGACCGCGGGTTCTATCCCCTCCCGTGGTATGGTTTATTACAGAGTGATTAGGTTAGAATACACTTAACCCAGCAGTGATATTTACGCATCGGCAATTTCACCCACATTACGCCCTATTTTTGCCCCATTCCTTCTATTCTGTTGAATGAGTACAAGAAACCGTCCATTCACTTATTTCAACTACCCAATAAAGTGGTCACAAATTGGTAATCTGGCCAATTTCTCACAAATTTCAGAAGATGCCAATTTCAATATATGGTCCAGAATAAACAATGCAAACATTCCTGGCACTAAAATAGACATTTTCTTTGTTCATTAGTCACGTCTCCAGGCCTTCTTATATTACGCTTTCTTTTCATTTTGAATTTTTATTCACACAAAAAAAATAGAAGATTTACTGTTAAGTAGATTAATGCATTATTGTAATAATTGTATAAATAATGTCAACCCATTTGTGACTGCATATTAGACTGGCCATTTGGACACACATTCGACAGTGACGTCATTCGTTTACTCCTGACATCCGCAAAAATCAGACATTTCTGCTACTTTCAACTTAATTTCAAGGTATTTTTCCTCGTGAAACCAATCAAAATTATATCTATTTCTGTAGTATATCTTCCATTCTATCAAATGAGAATACAACCATAGCTCGATCACTAGCACACTCAGCTCACACACTGAGGTTCGGGGTTCAAATCTCCCTTGGTACGGCTGGAAAACATTGGGACGTGTTTCCATAAGACACCTGAAGTCCCTGTTCACCCATCAGTAAATTGGGTACCTGAGTGTTAGTGGACTGGCGTGGGTCGCATCCTGGGACAAAACTTGTTATGCTTGTTATGCTCAGCATAACAAGCGACTTTCTCTATAGTAGTATGTCTGTATACCTTGTACGTGTACTTGTAGTAAATAAAGATATTATTATTATTATTATTATTATTATTATTATTGTTGTTGTTATTACTTTTATAATTATGCGAAAATACACCACAAAGTCGGTGCTTTACACCATGGTCGCAATTTTTTTTTTCTCATTATGCACTTCGTGCTGCAGGATTTTTTTTATATAGTACACATTTACCACACAGACCTATTCTCTCATATGTAGGCCCAGATTTACCAGTTACAGCTTATCTGAGTGAGCTGAGCTCATGGCGACCAACAGTGGCTTCAAAGCCACCTTCACTATTATGGACAATATACAGAGTATGTGCTTTACACAACGAGAAGCATATCTTTTATTTGTTGGAACTATGGCTAGAGCTAAAAGTGAGCAGGTTATAACAATAAATGGAGAAAAAGAAATTGGAATGACTCTTGCAGGAAATAACGCCACCAAACACTAACGGCAGGTTGGTGTGGCAACCCCAGAAATTTGAAATTATGCTTGCCGAAATTAGTGCCAGATTACTCATGTAACCGAATTACTGATTGTCATATTAGCGATGGCCGACTTGCACTTAAGAAACACACAAAAAAGTTAAGTACCTATAATATAATAGTGTCCTGGACTACTAGATTCAAAGAAGTGTTCACAATGGAGACAAAAGGGACTCCAGAAAGACGGAGAGGTGGGGTACATCATCAAGTGTTGGACACAATAAATACATCTGAGGAAGAAGTGAAGAGGCTGCTAAACGAGCTAGATACCTCAAAGGCGATGGGGTAGGATAACATTTCTCCATGGCTCCCGAGAGAGGGAGCAGAGGCACTATGTGTACCACTAACAATAATCTTCAACACATGTATCCAAACAGGATGACTACCTGAACTGTGGAAGACAGCAAATGTAGTTCAAATTTAAAAAAAAAGGAAGACAGACACGAAGCATTAAACAACAGACCAGTGTCACGGATGTGTATAGTATGCAAAGTCATGGAAAAGATTATCAGGAGGAGGGTGGTGAAGCACCTAGGAAAGAATAAGCTTATCAATGACAGCCAGCACGGTTTCAGGGATGGAAAATCCTGTGTCACAAACCTACTGGAGTTCTATGACAGGGTGACAGCATTAAGACAAGAGAGGGGGGTGGGTAGAATGCATTATCTTGGACTGTAAGAAGGCATTTGACAGAGTCCCACACAAGAGATTAATGCAAAAACTGGAGGACCAGGCAGGGATAACAGTGAAGGCACTGCAATGGATCAGGGAATACCTGTCAGGAAGACAACAGTGAGTCAAGGTAAATGGTGAGGTGTCAGAGTGGGCGTCTGTGATGAGTGGGGTTCCACAGGGGTCCGTCCTAGGACCATTGCTGTTCCTGGTATTTGTGAATGACATGACAGAAGGAATAGACTCAGAGATGTCCCTGTTTGCAGATGATTTGAAGTTGATGAGAAAAATTAAATTGGGCGAGAACCAGGCAGAACTACAAAGGGATCTGGACAGGCTGCAGGCCTGGTCAAGCAATTGACTCCTCGAGGACAACCCCACCAAGTGCAGAGTCATGAAGATTGGAGAAGGGCAAAGAAGACCACAGATGGAGTACAGTCTAGGGGGGCTAGAGACTACAAACCTCACTCAAGGAAAATGATCTTGGGATGAGTATAACACCAGGCACTCTGAGACTCGCATCAACCAAAATAACTGCTGCAGCATACGGATGCCTAGCAAACCTAAGAACAGCATTCCGACATGTTAATAAGGAATCATTCAGAACCCTGTACACCATGTATGCTATAACTATATTGGAGTATGCAGCACCAGTTTGGAACCCACACCTAGCCAAGCATGTAAGGAAACTAGAGAAAGTGTAAAGGTTTGCAACAAGACTAGTCCAGGAGCTAAGGGACTAGTCTTAACCTCTTCTACAAGGAGAGGTTAAGAGAAATAGACCTGACGGCACTGGAGGACAGGAGAGATAGGGGGGATATGATAATGGCATATAAAATACTGAGAGGTATAGACAAGGTGGACAAAGAATGTTCCAGAGATGGGACACAGCAACAAGGGGTCACAGTTGGAAGTTGAAGACTCAGATGAATCACAGGGATGTTAGGAAGTATTTCTTCAGTCACAGAGTTGTCTGCAAGTGGAATAGTCTGGGAAGTGATGTAGTGGAGGCAGGATCCATAAATAGCTTTGTGAAGAGATATGAAAAAGCTCATGGTGCAGGAAGTGACCAATTAGAGACCAGTGAAGAGGATGGGCCAGGAGCTGTGACACGACCTCTGCAATCAAATTTAGATGAGTACTTGATAAACTATTTACTTGGATCACAACACAAACTCAATACTAACAAGACTTTCAATGTAATGTTTAGGAAGAAACCAAAATTTTTATTTGAACATAAACAATGTGTTAATTGACAGGTAGAATGAGAGTAAATTCTTGGCAATACACCTTTACAGTAAACTAAGGATGACACATATATCGTGAACATTTCTGAAAAAAAATTCTGAAACAGTGAGCAGTCTTTCGAAAATATGTTCCACAAACATCCATCATTACTTTGTACTGCACTCTCACATATCCTTAACTCACCTATGGTATCCGTGTATGGTGATTAACAACCATACTTCACCTACAGTATCTGTGCATGGTGAATAACAACCATACTTCACCTATGGTATCTGTGCATGGTGAATAACAACCATACTTCACCTATGGTATCTGTGCATGGTGATTAACAACCCTACTTCACCTATGGTATCTGTGCATGGTGATTACCAACCATATTTCACCTATGGTATCTGTGCATGGTGATCAACTACCATACAGTACTTGGCGCCCAGTGACTGATTTTAGGAAGCTAAATGCGAAAACAATTCCATATCACTTTCCACTCCCTGTACTTGATGATCTTTTATGCAGTATCAGAGATAATAAAGTTTTTTCAACCCTAGACTTGTTACAGGGGTTCTGGCAAGTTCCTCTCCACGAGGAAAGCCAAGAGCTAACAGCGTTTTCCACTACAACTGGCCATTATCACTTCCACCATATGCCATTTGGATTATGATCTTCTCTTATCACATTCTCAAGGCTAATGACAAACATCTTTAGAGGTCTCATAGACAGCGCACTTATGGTGTACCTAAATGACATAATCATCATGTCCGAGGACGTGGAAAAACATTTGGAAAGACTGGACATGATGCTGAGTAAGCTTGATGATCAAACTGTCGAAATGCCAATTTTTCAGATCTGGGTCACGTAGTCACTCCTAGAGGGATTACGACTGACCCAAGTCATGGCTGTGTCTAATTTTCCATCTCCAAAAACTGCTGATGCCGTAAGATCCTTTGTGGGCTTAGCAGGTTTTTATAGATCCTTCATTGCTAATTTTTCTTCCTTAGCAGCTCCTCTAATTGAGTTGCTTAAGAAGGATGCTCCTTTTGTTTGGACCTTCCGTCAAGAAAGAGCATTCCAGACCGTCAAAGAAAAGTTAACATCTCCTCCAACTTTGAAATTTCCAGATTTTGTTAAACCTTTCTATCTGACAACTGATGCTAGTTCAATTGGCATAGGTGCCATACTAGCCCAGAAAACCAATAGCAAGTACAACACAGTTGCATTTGCTAGCCAAGTCTTTACAAAGGCTGAACATAATTGTACAGTAACCGAGCAAGAAGCTTTAGCAATAGTGTGGTCTTTGAAGCACTTCAGAGACATCACATACCAGTACCCTGTCTACGTCTTGACAGATCATGCTGCACTGATTCCTTTGTTCCAGAATAAACAACCCACTGGAAGGTCAGCCAGTTGGTCCTTGACCATTCAAGAGTTAAAACCAACCTTTGAACACTTGCCTGGCAGATCAAATGTAGTCGCTGATGCTCTATTGCGACATGTTAGTGTAGTAACTGCAGACCCTCCATTTAGTGCTGAAGAGGTAAAGAATGCACAAGGAACAGATCCCTTGTGGTCTAGTGTGATAAGATTCCTGCTCCAAGAAGATCTTATTCTGACTGTGAAGCCACCAGCACCCATTAGTGACTTTGTAATGAGCCAAGAATTACTGTATCAAACAGCCGAGTTGGGTACCCCAAGCAGAAGGGTATACCAATTAGCAATTCCACAGTCACTAGTGAATGTAGCTCTACAGCTAGTTTATGATGCACCAGGCATTGTGCACCTGGTATGGATCGTTCTGTTAAACAAGCCAGAATGAAATACTCTTGGCCATGTATGGCAACTTATATTTCCGAGTATGTTAAGAAATGTGGTGTCTGCATGCAACATAAATGGTCCAATGGTCACTGGTCCAAATCCTATCCAGGTGTATCTCACCATGAGTGAACCATGAGAAAGAGTTACCATAGATCTGTTAACTAATTTCCAATGTTCCCTCCAAGGCAACAAGCATCTGTGTGTTATGGTAGATCATTTCACCAGATATTGTGAGTTAGTTACTAATGCAGATAAGACTATCGAGACTGTAGCTAAAGCTTTCAAAGAGCATATAATCTGTAGACATACCACCCTAAATCCCTAGTAACTGATAATGGAAGTGAATTCTGTAACAAGATTCTTGAAAATTTGTGTACCTTGTACAAGATCTCTAAGTCAACCATTGTTCCCCATCATCCTGCAAATAATGATTTGGTGGAACAAACCAATAAGAAAGTTCTTGATGTCTTAAGAACTACTATCAACCCAAATAGTGAAACTTGGGAAGAAGTCATACCTGATGTTCAGTGTGCTATAAATTCTGCTTACAATGCTTCAATAGGTGACATTCCACATTATGTATTGTATGGTGTAGACAAGCGGTTACCTAATGAGTTGTTATATTCCGCACCAAAACCCAATTACAACCCTGATGATTTCATAGCCACTTGTACCAGTCTAGCTCAAAGTGTTTTCAGAAGAGTCCAATAAATGCTTCATAAGTCAACAGCAGAATTTACAAGAGTAACTAATAGCTGTACTAAGCAGACTAAGGTTAAAGTGAGTTCGAGAGTAATTAACTTCAACAAAACATCCGCAATGCCTAAGCTTGATCAAAAGTTTGTTGGTCCTCATCGAGTAGTTGAACATATCAATGGCAATAAGCATAAAGTCAGAGAAATTAGTACGGGGCAGTATAAAGAATCGTATTTAGATCACATGAAGTTAGTATGCGATGATATTTCTACCCAGACTAATGTGACAGAAGCTGACAGTCCTCCTGAGTCTGTACCCTCTACCATCCAGTCAGATGATCAACCTGAATGTCATTATTCCTTGTGTACACAAGTAATGAAAAACCCCCAAGTATCTTTTGTAGATACTAATTCAGATCTCCCTCAATCAAGGCATGCATTTGACATTGCAAAAGGCTTCAATCCTCCCAGAGATGATAACCGTTCTGCATATGTAAATCTTACCCTCGCAGAGTTGGGTTTAAATGTACATAGCCTGTATAATTAAATGTTCAAGTTGAATGAAGTTGTCAATCATGCATTTTGTTATTAGGTGATCAGTTTTCAAATTTTTTTGTATGTTCACGTTCCCTCCGAATTCTGAGATTTAGCAGTAATGATCTGTGTGCACCAGGTCTGCCTTTGCTGTTAATTACTTTCACCTTTGTAAATACATATTCTTCCTCAGAATCCATAGAGTGCTTGAATACAGATCGATTGATCAATTCTATCTTTTATTATACTACGATTGGTTCCTTTAATTTGTAGTGCATTATGTAAATCACCATCCATTAATATAATATCCAATGTTATCCATTCAACTGAGTATATCCCATACCCATTTCTATGATTGGTTCTAAGTTATGTATGTCTTTGCTATTGTATAGAATCAGCCCAGAGCCACCTGCCTGCCAGCCTGTAAAGTATGGTATGTCGAGATGCCATACATAACATGACCGAGCTGTCAGCATGGTTGATGATCCCCTGTATACGTTGTATAGCATATCTGAGTATCACAGCTAGTACCATCCATATGTATTATATAGACGATCCCTTGCTAGACTTAGCAGCTTACGTGTGACATCGCACAGTGCTCCTTGTGGGCGGGAGTCACCCTACAGGTGACCTACAGGTGACAAGGTGAATCATGGAACTGATGAGGGGGAAAACAGTGACTGGTGCTCTGAGGAGTCTATGGAGAGAAAGAATGTTATCTATGGAAGCACAGAGGGGTATGTATGAGAGAACAGTTATTCCAACTCTCTTATATATGTATGAGACATGGGTGTTGAATGTTGTAACAAGAAGGCTGGAGGCAGTGGAGATGTCATGTCTGATGGCAATGTGTGGTGTGAATATAATGCAGAGAATCTGTAGTTTGGAAATTAGGAGGTTTGGGGTTACTAAAAGTATTATCCAGAGGGCTGAGGAGGGGTTGCTGAGATGGTTCGGACATTTAAAGAGTATGGAATGACTTGGAGAGTGTATAAATCTGTAGTGGAAGGAAGGCGGGGCAGGGATCGCCCTAAGAAGGTTTGGAAAAACGGGGCTAAAGGAGGTTTTGTGTGCACAGGGCTTGAACTTCTAGCGTGTATTAGCGTGTTAGCTAGGAGCAAGTGGAGTCAAATGGTTTATATGACTTTACATGCTGTTGAAGTGTGAGCTAAGTAACATTTATGAAGGGATTAAAGGAAACTGGTTATCCAGACTTGAGTTCTGGAGGTGGGAAGTACAGTGCTGGCACTCTGAAGGAGAGGTGTTAATGTTGCAGTTTTTTAACTGTAGTGTAAGTGTACCTATGGCAAGACAGTAATGAAGTGTATGATGATGAAAGTGTGTCTTCATTTTTCAGGTCGCACTCCCTCAGTGGGAAACGGTCGATGTGTTTATAACAAAATAAATAAAATCCAATCAGTATTTAAAACACAAGCAAATGGAATGTATAACTATTGTAACTTCGTAAAAGTAAACATTTAAAAAAGAAAAGCTTAAAAATATTACAGGTGAAGTGTTAAAATATCTATAGTATTTATGAAAGACAATTGCTACTTTCAGTTCAGTGAGAGTAGTGACCTCCAGCAGTGTACCTTCACTGAGGTGTAGACAGTGTTGACATCTGGGAAGAGTTCCTGACACTTCTGGATCCAATCTTCAACCTCCAAGTTGCACTGATCAGCTTCATCAAAGGCTGTGTCGACCTCCTGTGCAGTGTTGACTGTGTCGAGGCACTCCAGCATGGTCTGCAGCTGCTTCTTTCCTGCCTCTCCTTCTGTTGTCATATTTACCACACTGGTATTCTCCTGTTCCAGGAACTTTATTGCTGTCTTGTTCTGCTCCACCAGATCATAGAGTCTGTCCTGCAGTTGGTGGTGCTGGGTCTTCCAGTCCCTCACCTGCCCCTGGTACATGCCCAGCTGAGACAATACTTCCTCACACTCACTTATAAGGTTATTGATATTGCTCTTGTGTTCCTCTACCATAGACCGTAACTTCTTACTGATGCCTCTTGTGTGATCTTCACCAGGTTTTGCTGACATTGTTTCCACTGATGTGACCTGCATACTTATGAATTTCTTAATGAAAGCCTCCATACCATAATTGATTGGGAACTGAGTAGCAGCTGTGGCACTGTGCTCAGCACGGCAGCTGGGGCAGGTTAGTCGAACATTCTTTATTGTATCTTCAATACATTGTGTGCAGAATGTGTGGCCACACGGCAGAGTGCGTGGCCGTCGTAGCTCTTCATCATAATTGCTATAACACACATTACACTCCTCTGGCGTGTCATTATCCTGTAGAAATTAATATTGTTTGAATTTGCACTAAAACAGGATTGAATTATATTACTGATATTTTATAGTGAAACTGAGTTGAATTAAATTAAATTATTCATCAGTTAAGAATTCATATTGAATTTATAGACAATCATTCAAACACTGGAGGTATATTCCCAATCTTCATCAACAATCCAGGTCATGCATACTTTAGAGGTATACAGGATCATTAACACTAGGTGTCATGATTGTTTGTACAAATACAGTAAGTCCTGCTTATACTGAGGGTTTGGTTCCTGACTCCTGCAGAAAGTGGAACATAGCCTTTTTTCACTTTAAAATGTATATAAAAGCCTAATAACATGTTTATGGTATCATATATTGAGCAAGAGCTAGGTCTATAAAATGCATATACAGTACTCACATTACATATCTTAAAATATTTTAGTCCTTAGCTTATAGTGAGTGGTAAATATATTAATTGTAGGAAGTCTGAATATATGATGAATGGGCATAACTGACAACTGCTGTATTACCGAAATATTGTAAACATCAGCGCTGTAAAGCAGAACCAGCATGTAATATGTATATTAAGTACATGCAATAGAGCTAGGTCTAAATCCATGAAAGTAAAATGAATACTAATAAATTATACAGGTCTCTTTCAACATTCGCATTTTCAACTTTCGCGGGCTTCACACATTCGCGAATTTCCAACTGCCAAATCATATTTAAGTATACTGTCACGAGTCCTTACTACCCTCCCTCTGACCCCCCACAACTGGCAGCCAGCCCTCCCACCACTGTGTGGTGAGTGTTTTGTGTGAGTGTTAAGTAAGTAAGTAAGTAAGTTTATTCAGGTATACACAAATACAGTTACATAGAATTATCATACATAGCAGCATATGTGTAGAGAACCTGGGATAACCCAAAAAAGTCAGACAGAGTGACTTATTTCCATTGGGTTCATTATTTGCTATTAAACTACAGTATAAATAATGTAAACCCATCCATGACTGCATATTAGAATGGCTATTTGGACAGGTATTGGAAGGTGACATCATGTGTTTATTCTTGAACACAGCAAAGAATCAAACATTTCTGCTACTGCTAATAATAATAACAATAATATTATAATAATAATAATAATAATAATAATAATAATAAATACGATAGAATTGAAGAAGGAAATTGTACAAAAATACGAGGGCTGAAGCAGTGGTGGAGGAAGTGGTTGACACATCGTCAGTGTGGCTTTGTTTATGCTGGAGTGAACATTAGTCTCCGTGCTCTTCCAAACATTTCACAATAATTCATTGTATTTGGTGCTTGTAGATTGAGTGTGTCTGGAGTGGTTGAGGCAGTGGTTGAGGCAGTGGTAGAGGCAGAGGCAGTGGTAGAGGCAGTGGGTGAGGCAGTGGTAGAGGCAGTGGTAGAGGCAGTGGTAGAGGCAGTGATAGAGGCAGTGATAGAGGCAGTGATAGAGGCAGTGGGTGAGGCAGTGGGTGAGGCAGTGGGTGAGGCAGTGGTAAAGGCAGTGGGTGAGGCAGTGGTAGAGGCAGTGATAGATGCAGTGGGTGAGGCAGTGGGTGAGGCAGTGAGTGAGGCAGTGGTAGAGGCAGTGATAGAGGCAGTGGGTGAGGCAGTGGTAGAGGCAGTGGTAGAGGCAGTGGTAGAGGCAGTGGTAGAGGCAGTGATTGAGGCAGTGGTAGAGGCAGACACAGTGGTAGAGGCAATGGGTGAGGCAGTGGGTGAGGCAGTGGGTGAGGCAGTGGGTGAGGCAGTGGGTGAGGCAGTGGGTGAGGCAGTGGGTGAGGCAGTGGTAGAGACAGTGGTAATGGCAGTGGGTGAGGCAGCAGTTGAGGCAGTGGTAGAGGTAGTGGTAGAGGCAGTGGTAGAGGCAGTGGTAGAGGCAGTGGTAAAGGCAGTGGGTGAGGCAGTGGGTGAGGCAGTGGGTGAGGCAGTGGGTGAGGCAGTGATAGAGGCAGTGGGTGAGCAGCAGTTGAGGCAGTGGTACAGGCAGTGGTAAAGGCAGTGGGTGAGGCAGTGGTAGAGGCAGTGATAGAGGCAGTGGTAGAGGCAGTGGGTGAGGCAGTGGTAGAGGCAGTGGTAGAGGCAGTGGTAGAGGCAGTGATAGAGGCAGTGGGTGAGGCAGTGGTAGAGGCAGTGGTAGAGGCAGTGGTAGAGGCAGATAGAGGCAGTGTAGAGGCAGTGGTAGAGGCAGTGGTAGAGGCAGTGGTAGAGGCAGTGGTGAGGCAGTGTGTAGAGGCAGTGGTAGAGGCAGTGGTAGAGGCAGTGGTAGAGGCAGTGGTAAGGCAGTGGGTGAGGCAGTGGTAGGGCAGTGGTAGAGGCAGTGGTAGAGGCAGTGGTAGAGGCAGTGGTAGAGGCAGTGGTAGAGTCAGTGGTAGAGGCAGTGGTAGAGGCAGGATAGGCAGTGTAGAGGCAGTGATAGAGGCAGTGGTAGAGGCAGTGATAGAGGCAGTGATAGAGGCAGTGATAGAGGCAGTGGTAGAGGCAGTAGTAGAGGCAGTGGTAGAGGCAGTAGTAGAGGCAGTGGTAGAGGCAGTGATAGAGGCAGTGGTAGAGGCAGTGGTAGAGGCAGTGATAGAGGCAGTGGTAGAGGCAGTGATAGAGGCAGTGGTAGAGGCAGTGGTAGAGGCAGTGGTAGAGGCAGTGGTAGAGGCAGTGGTAGAGGCAGTGATAGAGGCAGTGGTAGAGGCAGTGATAGAGGCAGTGGTAGAGGCAGTGGTAGAGGCAGTGAAAGAGGCAGTGGTAGAGGCAGTGGTAGAGGCAGTGATAGAGGCAGTGGTAGAGGCAGTAGTAGAGGCAGTGGTAGAGGCAGTGATAGAGGCAGTGGTAGAGGCAGTGATAGAGGCAGTGATAGAGGCAGTGATAGAGGCAGTGGTAGAGGCAGTGGTAGAGGCAGTGGTAGAGGCAGTGGTAGAGGCAGTGGTAGAGGCAGTGGTAGAGGCAGTGATAGAGGCAGTGGTAGAGGCAGTGATAGAGGCAGTGGTAGAGGCAGTGGTAGAGGCAGTGATAGAGGCAGTGGTAGAGGCAGTGATAGAGGCAGTGGTTGAGGCAGTGGTAGAGGCAGTGGTAGAGGCAGTGGTAGAGGCAGTGATAGAGGCAGTGGTTGAGGCAGTGGTAGAGGCAGTGGTAGAGGCAGTGGTAGAGGCAGTGATAGAGGCAGTGGTTGAGGCAGTGTAGAGGCAGTGGTAGAGGCAGTGATAGAGGCAGTGGTAGAGGCAGTGGTTGAGGCAGTGATAGAGGCAGTGGTAGAGGCAGTGGTAGAGGCAGTGGTAGAGGCAGTGGTAGAGGCAGTGATAGAGGCAGTGGTAGAGGCAGTGGTAGAGGCAGTGGTTGAGGCAGTGATAGAGGCAGTGGTAGAGGCAGTGGTAGAGGCAGTGGTTGAGGCAGTGATAGAGGCAGTGGTAGAGGCAGTGGTAGAGGCAGTGGTTGAGGCAGTGATAGAGGCAGTGGTAGAGGCAGTGGTAGAGGCAGTGGTTGAGGCAGTGTAGAGGCAGTGTAGAGGCAGTGGTAGAGGCAGTGGTAGAGGCAGTGATAGAGGCAGTGGTAGAGGCAGTGGTAGAGGCAGTGGTAGAGGCAGTGGTAGAGGCAGTGATAGAGGCAGTGGTTGAGCATGTAGCGCAGTGGTAGAGGCAGTGGTTGAGGCAGTGGTAGAGGCAGTGGATGAGGCAGTGGTAGAGGCAGTGGTTGAGGCAGTGGTAGAGGCAGTGGTTGAGGCAGTGGTAGAGGCAGTGATATTTACTAACATATATGTTATAAATAATAATAATAGTACATTATGAATAACATTTATTTTATTATTATTATTATTATAAATGTTATTAATATTAACATGTACTATTATTATTTATAACATATATGTTAGTAAATACCACTGCCTCACCCACTGCCTTACCCACTGCCTCACCCACTGCCTTACCCACTGCCTCACCCACTGCCTTACCCACTGCCTCACCCACTGCCTTACCCACTGCCTCACCCACTGCCTACCCACCTGCCCCACCCTCTACCACTGCCTCATGTCCACTGCCTCACCACTGCCTCTATCACTGCCTCTACCACTGCCTCTACCACTGCCTCTACCACTGCCTCTACCACTGCCTCTATCACTGCCTCTACCACTGCCTCACACTGCCTCTAACCACTGCCTCACCCACTGCCTCACCACTGCCTCACCCACTGCCTCTACCACTGCCTCTATCACTGCCTCTATCACTGCCTCTACCACTGCCTCTACCACTGCCTCAACCACTGCCTCACCCACTGCCTCTACCACTGCCTCTATCACTGCCTCACCCACTGCCTCTATCACTGCCTCTACCACTGCCTCTACCACTGCCTCTATCACTGCCTCTACCACTGCCTCTATCACTGCCTCTACCACTGCCTCACCCACTGCCTCACCCACTGCCTCTATCACTGCCTCTATCACTGCCTCTATCACTGCCTCTATCACTGCCTCTACCACTGTCTCTATCACTGCCTTTATTGCTGCCTTTATCGCTGCCTCTACCACTGCCTCTACCACTGCCTCTACCACTGCCTCTGCCTCTACCACTGCCTCACCCACTGCCTCTACCACTGCCTCTGCCTCTACCACTGCCTCACCCACTGCCTCTACCACTGCCTCACCCACTGCCTCTACCACTGCCTCTGCCTCTACCACTGCCTCACCCACTGCCTCTACCACTGCCTCACCCACTGCCTCTACCACTGCCTCTGCCTCTACCACTGCCTCACCCACTGCCTCTACCACTGCCTCACCCACTGCCTCTACCACTACCTCTGCCTCTACCACTGCCTCAACCACTGCCTCAACCACTCCAGACACACTCAATCTACAAGCACCAAATACAATGAATTATTGTGAAATGTTTGGAAGAGCACGGAGACTAATGTTCACTCCAGCATAAACAAAGCCACACTGACGATGCGTCAACCACTTCCTCCACCACTGCTTCAGCCCTCGTATTTTTGTACAATTTCCTTCTTCAATTCTATCGTATTTATTATTATTATTATTATTATATTTATATTATTATTATTATTATTAGCAGTAGCAGAAATGTTTGATTCTTTGCTGTGTTCAAGAGTAAACCCATGATGTCACCTTCCAATACCTGTCCAAATAGCCATTCCAATATGCAGTCATGGATGGGTTTACATTATTTATACTGTAGTTTAATAGCAAATAATGAACAAACAAAACACTCACCACACAGTGGTGGGAGGGCTGGCTGCCAGTTGTGGGGGGTCAGAGGGAGGGTAGTAGGGACTCGCAGTGGTGGAGGCAGTGGTATTTAATAACATACATGTTGTTAAGGCATAACGCATGTATTTAGTACAATTTATAACGTTTTCATGTATTTTATGATTGTTCATGGTTCAACAAGTTAAGGAAGCAGTATTGTATTATATTTCCCTACAATATGTTGGGGCACCAAACATTCACTGTTTTTCAACATTCGCGAGGCTCTTGATCCCCTAACCCTCGTGAATGTTGAGGGAGACCTGTACACATTACTCACCTTAAAACATTTTCATCCCAAGCTTATAGTGAGAGGTAAATATAAATTTGAAAAATTAATATTTTTTTAATGCACCGACCATATGCCACAAGACAGGGTGAACTAAAAAGAAAAACAAAAGTTTTCTTTTTACATTTAAAAATATATACAGGAGAAGGGGTTACTAGTCCCTTGCTCCCTGCATTTTAGCCGCCTTTTACGACACACGACTTACAGATGAAGTATTCTTTTTCCACTTTCCCATGAAGATAAAAGGAAATAAAAAAGGACAAGAACTATTGAAAAAATAGAAAGAAAATTCAGATGGGTGTGTATACATATCTGTGTACATATACGTGTAGTGTGACCTAAATGTAAGTAGAAGCAGCAAGATATACTTGTTATCTTGCTTGTTTATGACACCAGTATAAAGACACCAACGATCCTGCCATCAAGTAAAACAATTACATAAAAATGAAAACTAACTAACAAACAAACAAACAAACATACATACATACATACATACATACATACATATAGGTCCGCCATCACAAATCCGGCAATCAGTTATTCGGTTCCTTCAGTTATTCGGCACTTATTTTGGCTAGCATAATTTCAAATTTCCAGGGTCGCGACACCAACCTGCTGATACTGTTTGGTGGCGCTACTTGCTGCATAAGTCATTCTAATTTCTTTTTCTCCATTTATTGTTTTAACCTGCTTACTTTTAGCCCTAGCCATGGTTCCAATGAATAAAAGAAATGCTTCTCATTATGTAAAGCACCTACACAGTACATTATCCATTAAAGATAAGGTGGCTTTGAAGCCACTGTTGGTTGCCATGAGCTCAGTCTCATGAAGCAGGAGAATATGCTTTATTAATACGCTAATATCAACACTACAGCTTATTTGCCTATCACAATTGATCTAATATGACATAAGAAACAATATAAATAACATAAAACATGTTAAATACTCCAGAATGAATAATATTTAGCATAACATTGAGCAGTTCGACGGAGGTATGAAGAGGATATGGTATATAAACACCATTCTCCTATCACTGTCTTGGTGGCTTATATTAGAGAAAACAGAGTGTAGCACAGGGCTAACTGTGATATACACTCGTACTGCACAATAAACCTGAAACAAAAAAGTTATTTTCTCTCTATAGATTATCACACACAGCAGCATATGTGTAGAGAACCTAGGATAACCCAAAAAAAGTCAACGTGGCTTATTTTTAGTACCTGGCTTGGGTTAGCCATATATGATTTTTGGTAAATATTTGATTGCCAGCCAGGGTAGAAACATTAGGCATGTTTACCCATCAGTAAATGGGTACCTGGGTGTTAGCCGACTAGTGTGGGTGTTATCCAGGGACACTGACCTAATTTTCTTGAAAGACACCTACCATCCGACTTACGACCAAGTTCAGTTCCGAGAAACCGGTCGTAAGTCGAAATGGACGTAAGTCAAACTTTACTACTGAATATCAACATCACATTTTTGTAATGACTGTTTTATTGTTTTATTTTGGTATTTCATATTTTACTTTACTTTTTATGCTGTTAGTACTGTATTTTATACTGTAAGGTTTAGGATAAACACTGTGTACAACACAAATAGTTGTTTATTTCCCAGAAATTTGGCAAAAAAAACACGGTCATAAGTCGAGTGGTCGTAATTCGAGCAGGTCATAAGTCGGATGGTAGGTATACTCTGCATAACAAGCGGCTTTCTATACAGTAGTATGTCACTGATGTCAGCTAGGCCTGTATACCTTGTACATGTACATGTAGTAAATAATTATTATTATTATTATTAATAATAATAATAATAATATAATAATAATATATTATTATTATTATTATTTTCTCAGTTGTTTGTTGGGTTATCTTATTCAAACTTGGGCAATATATGACGGAAAGATACTTCTTCACGTACACCAAAAATGAAAGAAATCAGACCATAAATAGCGGAGTTCACTTCTCAGCCATTAGCGGCCGCTTAGCGGTATATTTTTGTATGGTTATTATGGTTATATTCTCCTATTTTTTGTCTCATTTGATAGAACGAAAGATATATTACAGAAATAGATATGATTTTGATTGCTTTCAAGACAAAAAGTACCTTGAAATTGCGCTCACAGTAGCGAAAATGTTCTATTCTTTAGCGAAGCTCAAGAGTAAACAAATGACGTCACCGTCCAATACCTGTCCGCCTGACAGTCTAAATTCCAGTACGGAGTCAAGAATGGATTGACATTATTTATACAATTATTACAATAATGCAGTAGTCTGCAATAACAGTAAATCTTCTGTTTTTTTTTTTTTTTTGTGAATAAAAATTCCAAATGGTAAGCAAGAGTAATATAAGAGGGGCCTGTAGCCGTGACTAATGAACAGAGAAAATGTTATTTTAGTGCCAGGAATGTCTACATTGTTTATTCTGGATCCTATTTTGAAATTGGCATCTGTTGAAATTTGTGTGAAATCAGGCAAATTGCCAATTTCTGACCACTTTACTGGGTAGTTGAAATAAGTGAATTGGCAGTTTCTTGTACTCAGTCGACAGACTAGAAGTAAATAAGTTTATTCAGGTATACACAAATACAGTTACATAGATTATCATATATATCAGTGTATGTATAGAGAACCTAGGATAACCCAGAAAAATCAGACAAAGTGACTTATTTCCAGTACCTGTCTTGGGCTTGCCATATATGATTTTTGGTAAAATTTTTTTTCTTGGTTGTTTGTTGGGCTATCTCACTGAAACTTGGGCAATGTATGATGGAAAGATGCTTCTTAACGTACAACAAAAACAAAAAAGACGGATGATAAATAAGGGAGTTAACTTCTCAGCCATTAGCCACCTCTTTGCAGTATATTTTTGTATGGTTTTTATGGTTGTATTCTCATTTTTTTGGACTCATTTGATAGAATGGAAGATATATTAGAGAAATAGACATGATTTTGATTGCTTTCATGACGAAAAGTACCTTGAAATTGAGCTCAAAGTAGCGGAAATGTTTGAATTTTGCTGATGTTCAATGAACTGTGTAAGTCAAGTTGGTTAATTTTATTAAGTGTATTCTAACCTAACCACTCTGTAATTCAGCAAACTCAGTAATCTGGCACACTACAGGTCCCAGTGATGCTGGATTTGTGATGGTGTGTATGTATGTACAGGAAGGCCCCGCTTTACGGCGTTTCACTTTACGGCGTTCCGCTAATACGGTCATTTCAAATTATGACCAAAACTCGCTATACGGCTCTCCCCACCTGACTTTCTAATACGGTCACCGTGCCCCACCTTGTTTGTTTACATTCTTCGTGAGCTCAGTAAGCACTAAGTCTCTCTATTTTGTCTGGAAACTCCAAAATTTCAAATGTTTTTAAAAGTTATTTCATATTTTATATATACTCTGATAATTATACTTATGTATACCTGTACTTCAATAAACTTACATACTGTGCTGGCATGCAGGTACACATTAAAATCAGTAAGAGTGTCTTATGTCTCCAGACGTCATATTAGTAATGATAATAATAATCATCGAGTCTCATTTAAATGTCGTATATTACGTTAAATACACATTTTCATTAATCCATCTATGATATTTTTTCAAAATTATATAATAAACACGATACATAACATAAAAAGATGATAAATACACCCCACAATAGAATAAATAAACATAAATATGAGATGTGGTAGCAGACGACTTGCACAAGTGACGCCATATTAGAAATGCTAATAATAATAATAATAATCACCGAGTCTCATTAAATATAAATCTCCTGCAAGACCAGGACCCACACGTTACTGAATTCACAAACACAATGAGTAACTGCATGCTGCTACCAACAGTAACAAAACCTACAAGAGTTACAGAGACTAGTGTTTCCCTACTTGACCACATCTGGACCAACACCATATCCCCTTTAAAATCAGGCATAATTACAGATAATACCACAGACCACTACCCTACTTTCCTCATAACAACTCTTGGTAAAATACCCCAAGACACTACTAAAGTCACCTTCAGACTTCACAATGAGGCAGCCATTAATAACTTCACAACAGCAGTAACAAACATTGACTGGCACACTGAGCTAGAAATCTATACAGATATTGACGAATGTTTTATATATTTTCTAAAAAAGACCCAATACCTTTATAACAAGCACTGCCCTAAAAAACTAAACAGATGACAGCTAAGAGACTGAACAGTCCCTGGCTAACACCCAGCATTCTCAAATCCATAAATACAAAACAACCGATATGAAAAACAGTACAGAATGGGTCACATAACCAGAGACCAAACAAAAGTTACTCGTCAATCCTAACCAGCCTGATAAGAAGGGCAAAAAAATTGTATTATGAGAACAGATTATCCAACTTACGAGGTGATATAAAAAAGACCTGGAAGACCTATCAGAAATTCTGGGAACAAAAAGATATCACGACATAGCGAAATAAAATTAGCAAAATCAGATGAACCCCAACTCCCACCAACAGAAACAGCAAACAGACTCAATGATTTCTTCTCCACTATAGGTCAAAACCTTGCCAATAATATCCAAGCTCAGATACCCCACCAAATGACTACCTCACTGGCAACTACCCGAACACACTGTTCCTAGCTCCGACTAACCCATACGAAGTCTACCCTTATTATCAACACACTGAAAAACAAGGCAGGAGATTTAAATACCTTACCACCTTTACATACAAAAAAGCGTCACAAGTACTTCACCAATCATTTGCAACACTCTTTAACAAATCCATTGAATCCTCCACCTCCCTACAGTTCTCAAAACAGCAAGGGTCACCCCGATCCATAAAGGAGGAGACCAAACAGAGTTGAATAACTAAGGCCAATATCCAATTTACACCCTCTCTCAAAAATCTTCGAAAATTAATTCATAACGAATCCACTCCTACCTCATCTCCCATAACATTCTCAACCCCTGCCAATTTGGATTCAGGCCTAATAAAAATACTAATGATGCTATTATACACATGCTAGAACATATATACACTACAATAGAGAAAAAAGAAGTCCCACTGGGGATCTTCATTGACTTACGTAAAGCTTTCGATACAGTTGACCATGACTTATTCCACGTAAAAATTTTCACACTATGGTATTAGAGGGCACTCCCTCAACTACCTCAAGTCTTACCTCAGCAACAGAAGCCAATATGTGTACGCAAATGGGGCAAGCTCTTCCGCACAACCAATTACAGTTGGTGTCCCACAGGGAAGTGTCCTTGGCCTCTTCTCTTTCTCCTATACATAAATGACCTACCAAATGCTTCGCAATTACTCAAACCCACATTTTTTTGCAGATGACACCACATAGTCTTCTCTCCCCCCGAGCCCAGTCACGCTACCCAAATACGGTAAAAAACCGAATTAGGGGAAAATATCTCCCTGGCGAGGACTAAACAAACTTACACTAAACATTGACAAAACCTACTTCATTCAGTTTGGTAACAGAGCTACAGATGTCCTCTTAACATAACGATAAACGGATCACCTATCAAAAGCTAACAGAGGGAAAATTTTTTAGGATCCACCTCGATAATAGACTCAAATTTCATACACATATACAACAAATTTCTAAGAAAATTTCCAAGACTGTAGGCATACTATCAAAGTTTACGGTACTATGTTCCACAGTCAGCCCCCCTGGCCCTTTATCACTCTCTTATTTACCCCTATCTCACCTATGGAATTTGTGCATGGGGCTCAACAACAAAAACCATCTTCGACCACTAATTACCCAACAAAAAGGCTGCGTTAGAATGATAACAAATTCTCACTACAGGCAGCACACTCCACCCAAAATTCAAAACACTCAACCTACTCACCATACAAAACATCATACTTATTATTGCACTTATTACATACATAGAACACTTAACTTGATATTAACCCCCCCTCAAACATCTCCTTGCCAACCCCAACAGAACACATGACCATAATACAAGGCACAGATCACTCTTTGATGTTCCTAGTGTCCATCTCATGCTATGCAAAAAACTCCAATGCACATAAAAGGCCCTAAAATTGGAATTCATTAAACCCGTAAATATAAAAGAAACACTACCTGTTTATAAAATTCAAGTCTCTTTCAAAGTTCACTTGCTCACTCAAAACCAAAAAATACTGAATAACTGAACCATATAAATTGATATCCTAAATGTTACTCACAATTATATCACACAAATGTTAAAACCTAACTTTGTTATTTTTTTAAATACACTACCTAACAGAATACTCCATTCTACTGAATGAACAGCAATGCATGCAACCATAGGACCTGTCTTTGTATACTCATTGGATTTTTATAGTTATCTGTTTACAATAATGTCTTATCCTGATTTCATCATTGCTTAGTTAATCCTAAATTAATTTTAAGCCAGCCGTATGCTATGATATAAGTGGCTTTGGCATGCTGTCTTACCTGTATTTTTTGTACCTCTGTTTTTTATGCTAAAAATTTCTAAATTTCTAAATTTTAAAATGTTGTATATTACGTTAATATACACATTTTCATTAACCCTTTCAGGGTCCAAGGCCCAAATCTGGAGTCACGCACCAGTGTCCAAGAATTTTCAAAAAAAAATTTTTTATTTTTTCTTATGAATCGTAGAGAATTTTTTGTGAAGGTAATAAAACAAAAGTACGAAATTTGGTGGAAAATTGACGAAATTATGCTCTCGCGAATTTTGATGTGTCAGCGATATTTACGAATCGGCGATTTTGCCGACTTTGACTCCCATTTTAGGCCAATTACATTATTCCAATCAACCAAATTCTTAGCTATTTCACTAGTATTACTTCTATTCTATCGATTGAGCACAAGAAATCGCCAAGTCAACTGTTTTAACTACAAAATAAAGTGATCGGAAATTGTTAATTTGGCCAATTTAACACAAAGTTCAAAATATTCCAATTTCAAAATAGGGTCCAGAATGAACAATGTAGGCATTCCTGGCACTAAACTAACATTTCCTCTGTTCATTAGTTATGTTTTGAGGCTTTACAAATAAATTCCATTTTGATTTTTTATTCACATAATGAATTTTTATTCACACCAAAAAATAGAAGATTTACTGTTATGCAATACTGTAATAATTGTATAAATATCATCACCATATTTGTGAATGTATATTAGACCCACCAGCTGACGTGTATTAGACGTGTGAGGTCGTTTGTTTACTCTTGAATATCGGCAAAAATTTAACATTTCTGCTACTTTGAGCTCAGTTTCAAGCCAAATTTCTAGTGTTTAAAACCCCATCAAAATCATTTTCTATTTTTAACTTGTTTTTCCTTTCTATCAAAGAGCCCAAAAACCCGCAAATAAAACTAAAAAAAAACAAAACAAAAAAACACTGCAAAGTTGCGTTTTAACGAAAAATCAGGGTTTTTTCTTTTTTTCTTCTTTTAAACACAGTGTGCTGCGGGATCTTTTTTTTTGGGGTGGCACACTTACCACTTTGGGATGTTTTCTTCATATCTGGGCCCCAAAAAAGTTGAAAATTTTTGGCCTTACCACCCAATTTTTAAAATATAAAAATTTAAGGAAACATTTTAGCTGATAAATGACAAGAAAAATCTTTCTACACAGGGAAACCCTGCAGACGAGGTTAGAAGCTGTCAAAACCCACCCACAACTTTTGGGCTTCAAAAAGAATCTTTTTTGTAAGTAAAAAAATTTCCCCTAGGGGGGGGTTTTTGGTCGGGCTTTTTTTCATTCATGGGGTTGACGAAATCCCTACTTTTTGGACTCAAAAGTCCAAACCTTACTGCCGATTATAGGTTATTACAAACCCCTTTGTGCCCTCAAGAATTGCGCAATCCCCCGATCTCCCAAGAAATTCTTTAACAACCTTGCTTTTTTGTAACGTGAGCTATGGGGGTTTCCAACCCCTTCGACAGGTATCGGTGCCCTTGATAGAAGCTAAAGGGTGCCCTTTGGGTTTGTCCACGTCTTCCATTGTCTGGGAAAAGAACCCCTGGTACACTTTGTTCCACAAGTTTTGTCTTTATTTTTCACAATGTATCACAAGAGAAGTAAACACACTTCTTTTAAAATTGGTTTTGTGTTAGGGGACACTTTGTTACACAACGCCGATCCCCGGGCCCCATTGTCACCCCCCCTATGTCAAAGTTAGCTGGCGTCGCCAAAACCCCCCAAAAGCCGTCATTTGGCCCTAGCCCCAAAAAAAAAAAACCGCTGGCTAGTACCTTGCACCCTTTTTTCAACCCCTCGATGAAGAAAAGCAAAATTGGTTTGTTTCTTGCTGTTTAAACCATAGACAAAAAATTTTTTTTACTATGGAAATTTAAATTTGGGAGCGGGTTTTTTTCCTTTAAAATTGTCCTGCTAAAAAAAGAGTTGTACTTTTCTTTTTAAAATACACTTTGGGCCAACCCTAAAGGGAGCAGGGGTCATTTTACTATTGGCATACCCTCTGTGTTCAATTATCACCCCTAGCAAACAAGACGCTCGCCCCTTCTGGGGGTTTGGGCCCCACTCGGGGGCCGGGAAAGGGGGGAAAAGGGGGTTTAAACCCTAAAGGGCGAAACCCCCCTCCTGGAAAAAATTTTCTCCACCCCCTGGGGGGGGGGGAGGTTTCGCTGCAGGTGAACAATTAAATCAGAAAAAATTAATTTTTTTTCTCACTCGCCCCCACTGCTGTTTTGGTTTTTTTCGAAAGTTTTTTATTCTGTGTGGTTTTTTTGGAAAGAATCACTAATTTTGTTTTCAAAAACTGTGAATTTTAAGGGCACTAGTTTTTTTATTGCCCCCTTTTTTCACTAAAACCTTTGCTCAAAACTAAAAATGCCTGTTTATTCCATTTGCCAGGATATATGGCCCAAAAATTTTCCCAAAGGGCCTTTGGGACCTGGGACCTTCATTGTCGAAAAATCACTATGTAAACCAAAGGTCTTAGGACTTATGTTTTTTCGGGAAACCCAGCCCCATAAAAGGGGTTTTTCTTAATGGGGTTTTGAGATAGTCTTCCCCCAAATTTTCTCCCAAAATTGTTCAATCACTTTATTAAGGTTTTTGAATTTACTTTGAGGTTGCTCAGGTTCGTAAAAAGTGGGAAATCCTCAAATAAATTTCTTTATCATTCAAGGGGGAAAACGGGTTCAGACCCCTTCTGCCTTTGGATTTAAAGAAAATTGGACTTAACACTTCAAAAATTGAAAAGATAACCCGGTAAAAATAAGTTAGAGGTCTGTTGTTACACAAAATTTTTTATTTCATTCACAACTGTCCGGAATTCTTCAAAGCCCTATTCCTGACGATAAAAGAGTTTTCCCTTTTAAAAAAGGGTTTTACAAGCCGACCCATTCTTTCAAAAAATCCCCCGGGCCCTTTGGAATTTAGGAGAATGTATCTCCAACGAATCTGCGTTGATTCAGCATCTTTGTACTTCGGTTGGATCAAAGATCTTGTTTTATATAAGCGCACCACAAAAAAGTTCGTTGCTTTTTATTAAAATCCTCAGTCGGGGGACAGGGCCCCTTTTTGGCTGAAAAACCTTCTGAAAAAATTTGTTTAAAGGGTTTTTTCAGCAGACATGTCATTTTGGTTTACTTCTAAAATGAAACCGGCTCTAGTTGTCACAATTTGAAAAAAACAGATTTACACCTTGGGGGGAAACTTTGTAACTTTTTTGGGTTTTTAAAAATTTTTGGGTCCAGTTTAATCTACACCTGTCCCTAAAGGGGGAAAGTGATATGAAAAAATTTTCCCGGGAGGGATAGGGAGGTGGACCTGGATACAAAATACTCGCAAATCGTATTGACAACAATAATGCCCCTTTTATTTGTTTTTACACTTTGTCGACCTTGAGGAAATCCGGGTGGGTTTTTCGTAATGACAAAGTGTGTCAGCTCCCCCACCATTAACACATTACTGGGGGGCTTTTTGGGGCACAATCAGTTTTGTTTAAGCCAAGTTCTTGGGGGTAAATTTTTTGATGTAGGGCTTCTTTGGGTTTGTGAGAATTATGAATTCTTCCTCGAAAATTTTATAATTTTTTCTAAAGTCGAGATAAAGTCCTAAAAAAATTTTAATCAGGGACAGGTTTTTTTTGGGGGAAATTTATCTTGTGTTTCAAGAAATTTAAATTCTGTGAAAAAACATTTTTCTGTTTTTTTTTTTTCCACCATTTTTTAAGGGTTAAAAGACATTCAAATCGGGTTTTAATTCCTTTAAAAAATTTAAAAAAACAAGAACTTTTAAATCTTAATTTTACCCAAAAGATGGGGTTTTAAAAGACCCAAACAATGACTATTTCTTTTGTGGCTGCTGCAGTATTTACCAACTTTTTTTCTGCGTGTTAAAGCAGACTTTTTCTTCTGGCAAAAAGTGGCTTTTTGTTGGCCAGTTTTTTTTTCATAGAAGGGCCATTTGGGTCCGTGGTCCATAATTTATTATCCAAAAAAATTTCTTGAGGGGGGACCCCCGTGAAAAATTTGTCATTTTGGAAATTCTTTTGGGGTTTGAGACGTAAAAGAAAGGGAAAAACTCCTAAATCTTTTTTTTTTGTTTCTCTGTTCTGAACATAGCCCACCTTACCCCTTATTTTTTTTTAACCATGGAAAAAGCTTTCATTATCACCCCAGATCACGGTTTTCAAAAAGTGAGTTGATCAATTTAAACTTTGTTGAGTTTAGACAAAATTTTTTGCCCTACTTAGAGTGCTGTCTTTCCAATTGTGGTACTTTTTCTGACCTTAAAGGGGGTGCTCCCCGGGCCCTTTTGAAGTAATTAGTGTACTTCCTTCAGCATTATAAGAAAGCCCCCAGGGGCCAAAACCCCTCGGGTTGACCATCCCCAGAAAAACATGTAATTTTAATTGTTTCCCTCTTGACCTTTTGTCGGGGGAAATTTTTAATTTGTTTGAATTTGTTTAAACCCCCTGGATATTTCATCCCATCCCTTGACTCATTTCTAGGGGGCAAGTTCTCCTCCCATCCAATTTTGAGTTTCCATGCATCTTGCAAAAGCTTTTCCCCTTTTTTTGGTAATTGGTGGGACGAGCCCTTTTAAGGATCAAACATTTTTTTTTACCTCGGGAGAGTAAACAAACGTTTAGTGAGTGGACTGCATGATTTATTTTTTAAACCCTTTTTTGAACTCAGAGAAATTTCCTGGGGTTTTCCCAATTTAAAGGGTCCCAGCATATTGTTGCAACGGGAATTTTTCAGTTTCAGGGAAATCTTTTTTTGATTTTTTTCCTTTTTAATTGTTTTTGAATTTTTGTATTCCAAATCCTTAGGGAAAATTTTTGGGTTTCTTTAAACCTCCTTGTTGCTTCTCTGTTTTAAGGTTTTTAAAAATCCCCCCTTTTTAAATTCCAGTACCTTAAAGATTTTTCCAACAAAAAACCTTTTTTTTTAAGATTTTTTTGAAGGACTTTCAGTTTTCTTCAAATGTGTATTTAAGTAGAAGTAAAAAATGGAGGGGATGTGGCACCAAAAAATCCCCGTTTTGAAACATAATTTTTTCACGGGATTTGGGGGATCATGGGGGTTTTCCCGGGCCCACAAGAATCATTTTAATCTCTATCTATTCTTGTTTCCCTCCCTTTTTAAGAAAGTTTTTGGAAATACCCGTGTGGGAAAAGGGGGTTTTTGTGCGTTTTTTTCAAAAAAACGTCCCCCCAAGCTTTTCATTTAGGGGGGGCCCGGTCTTCAACAGTCTTAAGATTTGCTCCATCTTTTTGGGAAACGGCGCTGAATTTAAAAAACGTATTTGGAGTGGTTTCAGAATATTTTCTAAACCCCATGGTGCGGGAGATAATGAGGGTTTTGTCTTCAATTTCTTCGATTTTCCTCAAATGAATTTTTTGCCCAAAACGTTTTTGTTTGATATTATCATAGACAGTCAGTAACTCGGGTTTTTCCCGGGGGCTCATGTATTTGTGCTTTCATCTTCCAAAGCCATGCGATAATTGTGGGCAGATTTGGGGGATTTAATTTCCATGGTAACCTAACCCAATGCTGTCCATCTTTATATTTGACAGTGTTCCCAAAAATTGGGGATAAGTCTGAGACTCTTGTGGGCTTGGGTTTTTTTACACAATACCTTCGCATCAAAAACCCCCAACTTATCAACTGGTTTATTCATTTCTTTCCCGTAATGATAATTTTTTTCTTTTGGTACATGATCAGCGGTTATTCTCCGGGAATAGTAAATTTTTCCCCCGAATCAATAAACAGCTTTTTCCCACTTTGAGGGGGAATGGGGGCCACATATCTTTTTGGGCCCCCTGCTGTTTTTTGCCCGGGGAACATCATGTTTACTTATAAATTTTTCACAAAACAGGATAATAATCACTTCCAATGGGAAAAAAACAATTGGAAATAATTTTTGGGCCTTTTTATGTCAGGACAGGGCTAAATTGAACCCCTTTGCGCTTTCATTTCTGCAACTGTTTTTTTTTAAAACCCCCGGGTCTGCACAACTTTGGGGAAATCATTTCCTACCCCAGGTTCTATTGGGCTTTTTTTCCCGTTTTTCCCAGACCAAAAGTGATTCTGGGTTTGGTCATTATGTCTGTTTACCAGAAAATTTTTGGAAAAACCCCCCTAAAACTTTAAATGTAATTTTTGGGATAGGGGGGTTTTTTCATTTCTGCAAAACGATCTTCTTTTGAAGGACCTTTGTGAGCCTTGATCAAAATAGTGTTAAACACATTTTGGTTTTTTTTGTAATTTAAAATTTGATAAACCAAAACGAGTATCGGAAAAGCAGTTTCTTTTTTAAAATTATCTCCACAAATTTTAAAGCTGTTTTCTTTTGGGGTTCCTGATTCTGTGGAAGTCTTTCTTTCTGTTTTAAAAACAAAATTTTTTGGGGGGTAATGCTGTTTAATGGCCATAAAAACCCCTTTTTTTTAAAACACTTTTTCAAAGAGGGATTTTTTCCCCCCTTTGCACCTTTAAACCCCTTGAAAGATTTTTCAGCTGATGAAACTTGTTTTACGTTTCCCCCATTGATGTGTATTGACTACAATACCCGTTTCCCAAAAGGGATTCCCTCAAAAGTAACACAATTTTTGGGGGGGACGTTTATTTTGCAGTCTGTTTACTTTTCTATTGTTTCTTGCTTGGGTAAATGGCCCATTGGGGAAATTTCCCTTTTTTGGGTTTTTTGGGGTAGGGATAAAACTTTTTAACTGATTTGAAGGTTTTTTATCCCCCTGGAATTTTTGGAATTTTTATTTTTTCTCGTTGCTTGCATGCATGAAACTATTTTTTTAAAACCCCTTGGGTAAATTTTTTTTCAAGTGAAATAGGTTTTTTTGAACATAAAATTTTTCGTTTAATAGTTTTTTGGGGACAGCTTATCCTGTACAATACCACTGTTAAACCAAAAAACAAAAGTCTTTGGTCATATTTTTGCATCCCAGAGATCTTTAACTATTGTCTAATTTAATTCCCAAATGCCCGTAAGCTGAAAAAAAAATGTTTGGGTGGCTTTTAAGCTTTATATTAAGACTGCATGTCAAACCCAAACCTTGTCAGCATCGAAGTAATTGTCTGCAAGCAGGTTTAAAGGGTATTTTATTTAAATTTCCTTTAAAACCCCCGGGAAAAGACTTAATCAGTTCAAAAGGGTTCTCCCCTTCCCAAGAAAATTTAAGATAATTAAACTTAGCAAACTCTTTTATGGGCAGTTCGTGAATTTACTAGGAAAAAACCACAAAAAAATTTTTTCAAATTATGACCTTGGAAAATAGGGAATGACAATGTAGGGAAGCCCTTGGGAATGGGAATTTTGTTTTTACAGGGTTTAAAAGGTGGTTGCTCACTAGTTTTTTTGTAGGTTTTCGTGACAGAGGTTTTTTCGGAGATAGTTGTACTCCCCGTCCACCCTTTTTGTGAAACACTAAAGAAACCAAAAAATTTTTTTAAATTTTATCCTCAGATGGATCTGATTCAAAGGGAATTTTTTTTCAAAATTTGTATAGTCTAAAAATTTTTTCCATGCGTTGTGTAAATAAATTCCCAAAATTTTTTCCTCAAGATCATCAAAATCATGTTTTTTTGGAGAAAACCTAGACGACTGAAAAATTTTAAATTTTTTAAATGGGTAATCTTAGTCGTAAAGGAAAAGAAACTGAAAATTTTCCCAAAAAAACCATTTTTAAGGTTTCTGAAAAAAATTCTAGGCCCCCCATACTTATAGTATTTAAAAAAAAACTTTTACTTCTAAAAAACGCTGGGGTTTTTTGTTATGCTTAAGTCCCGCAAAAATCGAGTCAGAAAACAAAGGGCCCAAATAACTTAACCTCAGGGGCAATTTACCATGAAGGGTACACCCTACTTTTTGGTTTGGTTTTTTATGGCTTGTTTGCTGTGTCAGCCCCGGGCCCCCTGATTAATCCCTAAAACGGGTAAATTTTACACTTCATTCACTATTTCCTATAAATGTCACTGTAAAACGGGAATCAAAACGTGAATATTACTTACCAATATAAATTTTTACTGTTAAATATATTTTTGAAAACTTACACTTTTTTTATAAATTCCTTTAAAAAAACAGGTAGATCTATTAAGAAAAAAAAACTTTAAAACAATCTTTTCCCCCTTAATTTCTGTCTATAAAAATTTAAAAAACTGTTATAAATATCCTCAACAAACAACATCACTTGGGTTTTCTGTTGCCCCCTTTAAACAGCATTTTCTCGAGATTGGAGCAGTGGGGCAGGGGGGGGGGGAGTCACCCAGCTCCCGTTTTCTTTGGGGGTCCGCGGGTAGCGCCTTTTTTTTTTTTGGGTGAACCCCTGGGTGAGCACCCTTTTCTTTTTGGGTGCCCATTCTCTGTGATTTAGTTGGGGGGACTAAATTTTTACTTTATTTATATTTTTAAAACACTAGTTTTTCAGCTTTTTTTGAAGGACCTTGGCTCATATTATTTGTACACCTGTGTACAACCTATTTGGACAAAAGTGTGGTCTTTATCTGGTTGGCACGACCAAATTCCCCGTTAGAATTTTTTTCCTTACCCCCTTTTGGGAATTTTTATAAATTAGGAAACACTAAACTGTAAATGCGAAAATGTCTACACAGCCGCCCCCCTTTAGACGGGGTTTTAAAAGCTGTCGAAAACCCTCACAACATTGGGCTGTCAAAAGATACAATTTGTAAGTTTTAAAATTTCCCCTAGGGGGGGTTATGTTTACTTTTTTCATTCGTTTAGGGGACGAAAACCTATTGTTTGGACTCAAAAATCCACAAACCCTTTCTGCCGATTTTAGGTTGATTACAAAATCCTTGGGACTCAAAATTGCGCCAAACCCCCGATCACAAGAAATTCGAAAAAAACCTTGCTCTTTGTAACGTGGGGCTATGGTTTTTTCCCCAAAACCTTCGACAGGTAACGGTGGGCTTGATAGAAGCCGAAATGGGCCTTGGATTTTCCACGTTTTTCCATTGTCTAGGAAACGAACAATTTGGGACCCCTAAGTCCACCCAAAATTTGTCTTTTTTGTTCACAATGTATAAAAAGAGAAGCGGGTCACACTTTTCTTTAAATGTTTGTGGGGTTTGAGAAAACTTTGTTCAACTAAAAGCACAGATTCCTGCAAAAAGTGTCATTTTCCCCAGAGTCAAAAAATAGACTGGCGTCGCCCACACCGCCCCAAGCCGTCACGCCTAGCACAAAAAAAAAAAAAAGCGGGCCTAGTAAACCCTTTCATCCTTTTTCACCTCCTCGATGGGAAAAGCAGAATGTTTTTTTCTTGCTTTTTTAAGCATAAAAACCCAAAAAATTTTTTCTATTTGGGAATAAAGGGGAGCAGGATTTTTTCCTTTTTGTCCCCGCCCAATAAAGGGCTGTTCTGTCTCTTATAAAAATTCACTTTTTCAACACCGCTTTCAAAAGGGGCAGAGGGCACTTGACTACTTTGGGATGCATCTGTTTTTTTAATTACTCCTTTCTAGCAGGAAAACAAGACCGGGTGGGGCCCCTTTTGAGGGGGTTGGGGCCCCCTCCGGGGGCCCGAAGGGGCGAAGGGGGCTGAAAGGCAAGGGGAAAGGGGGGGGGAAAACCCCCCCCCGGGGAAAAAATTTTTCCCCCACCAAAAAGTACCACTCACAGTTTATCAAAATGACTTACCATGGCGTTTGATCTACGGTTTTGGACCCTTTAACGTAAAAACCATAATCTACGGGTTTGGGGCCCTGAAAGGTTTTAAAAATTTCCCTGATATTTTTTCAAAAATTTATATTAAACACGATACAAAAATAAAAAGTTTATAAATTTCACCCCCACAATGGGGAAAAAATTTAAAAAATAATAAAGAGATGTGGGAGCCAAAATAACTTGTACAAATGGGTGCCAAGAATAAAAATTTTTTTCCCAATCTAAATAAAAGGGAAAAAGTGTTTACGGGGGGGAACTGAAAAAAATTATTCCTTTCGTATTTTATGTAAGTAAGTTTATTCGGTATACACAAATACAGTTACATAGATTATCATACATAACAACATATGTGTAGAGAACCTGGGATAACCCAAAAAAGTCAGAGTGGCTTATTTCCATTGCCTTCACTCAGAGCATCATTTCTTCTCAAAATGATGTTACATGAGAATGGGAGTGTTCTTTATTTATTCTACCGTATCAATGTAGAGACAACCTGTACGCAATGTAACTTGTACACAATCCAGACGTGTACACTTCGTTTACAAAACTTACCTTCGCCTGGTTTGTTTACATAACTCTGCGCCTGTCCTCTCTCATGCACTCATTCTTTCTCTCTCTCATTTATTCGTTTTATCTCATTTACTTACTCCTGACCCTACATTACGACTACAAATATTTTAAGGTAAGTAATGAGTGAACTGTATATACATTTTATCGCTCTGGGATGCTTAAATGTAATAGAATATTATGTGTAGGTGGGTTGGCCTGGTATGGTAGCCTGGCTGACTACCATACATACCACACTTGATTTCTTACAATAAATACTACTTGTCTCACCCTAGATTAAGACTATAAATATTTTAAGGTAAGTAATGAGTGCACTATGTGTGTATTGTACTTTTTTTATTGTTTTTTGATGCCTGGTTCTATTGCTAACTTAATATATGTTAGTGTAATCTTGTTATCTAGTGTTTGTATGCATTTGTAAGTGGAAAAAAAGGGTGTTCCACTTTACGGCGGTTTCCGCTTTATGGCGGTAGCCTGGAACCTAACCAGCCGTATAAGTGGGGCCTTCCTGTATATACAGTAGGGCCCCACTTATACGGTGGGTTAGGTTCCAGGCTGTCGCCGGAAAGCAGACATAACCGGAAGGCAGAACTCCATTTTTTTCCATTTATAAATGCATATAAATGCCAGACAACAAGTTTACACTAAATTATATTAAGTTAGTAATAGAACTAGGCATTAAAAACACAGAGTAAAATACAGTCACAGTAAATTCATTACTTATCTTAAAGTATTTGTAATCTTAATGTAGGGAGAGAGGTGAGTAGTACTTATTTGTAGGAAGTCAGGTGCAGGTAGCCCAGGTGTAGGTAGCCTTGGCTCCCCGTCTCATACTTAATATACGATATTTAAAACATCAAAGAGAGGTAAAATACACATACAGTACACTCATTGTTTACCTTAAAATATGTGTAGTCTAATAT
>NC_069471.1:4652470-4681601 GCF_026875155.1 Cherax quadricarinatus | reverse complement strand
AGGGGAGTGTAGAGGCAGTGATAATGCAGTGGGTGAGGCAGTGGGTGAGGCAGTGAAATGAGGCAGTGGTAAGGCAGTGATAGAGGCAGTGGGTGAGGCAGTGGTAGAGGCAGTGGTAGAGGCAGTGGTAGAGGCAGTGGTAGAGGCAGTGATTGAGGCAGTGGTAGAGGCAGACACAGTGGTAGGCAATGGTGAGCAGTGGGTGAGGCAGTGGGTGAGGCAGTGGGTGAGGCAGTGGGTGAGGCAGTGGGTGAGGCAGTGGGTGAGGCAGTGGGTGAGGCAGATGGTAGAGACAGTGGTAATGGCAGTGGGTGAGGCAGCAGTTGAGGCAGTGGTAGAGGTAGTGGTAGAGGCAGTGGTAGAGGCAGTGGTAGAGGCAGTGGTAAAAGGCAGTGGGTGAGGCAGTGGGTGAGGCAGTGGGTGAGGCAGTGGGTGAGGCAGTGATAGAGGCAGTGGGTGAGGCAGCAGTTGAGGCAGTGGTACAGCAGTGGTAAAGGCAGTGGGTGAGGCAGTGGTAGAGGCAGTGATAGAGGCAGTGGTAGAGGCAGTGGGTGAGGCAGTGGTAGAGGCAGTGGTAGAGGCAGTGGTAGAGGCAGTGATAGAGGCAGTGTGGTGAGGCAGTGGTAGAGGCAGTGGTAGAGGCAGTGGTAGAGGCAGTGATAGAGGCAGTGGTAGAGGCAGTGGTAGAGGCAGTGGTAGAGGCAGTGGTAGAGGCAGTGTGTGAGGCAGTGTAGAGGCAGTGGTAGAGGCAGTGGTAGAGCAGTGGTAGAGGCAGTGGTAGAGGCAGTGGGTGAGGCAGTGGTAGAGGCAGTGGTAGAGGCAGTGGTAGAGGCAGTGGTAGAGGCAGTGGTAGAGGCAGTGGTAGAGTCAGTGGTAGAGGCAGTGGTAGGGCAGTGATAGAGCAGTGGTAGAGGCAGTGATAGAGGCAGTGGTAGAGGCAGTGATAGAGGCAGTGATAGAGGCAGTGATAGAGGCAGTGGTAGAGGCAGTAGTAGAGGCAGTGGTAGAGGCAGTAGTAGAGGCAGTGGTAGAGGCAGTGATAGAGGCAGTGGTAGAGGCAGTGGTAGAGGCAGTGATAGAGGCAGTGGTAGAGGCATGATAGAGGCAGTGGTAGAGGCAGTGGAGAGGCAGTGGTAGAGGCAGTGGTAGAGGCAGTGGTAGAGGCAGTGATAGAGGCAGTGGTAGAGGCAGTATAGAGCAGTGGTAGAGGCAGTGGTAGAGGCAGTGAAAGAGGCAGGGTGAGGCAGTGGTAGAGGCAGTGATAGAGGCAGTGGTAGAGGCAGTAGTAGAGGCAGTGGTAGAGGCAGTGATAGAGGCAGTGTAGAGGCAGTGATAGAGGCAGTGATAGAGGCAGTGATAGAGGCAGTGGTAGAGGCAGTGGTAGAGGCAGTGGTAGAGGCAGTGGTAGAGGCAGTGGTAGAGGCAGTGGTAGAGGCAGTGATAGAGGCAGTGGTAGAGGCAGTGATAGAGGCAGTGGTAGAGGCAGTGGTAGAGGCAGTGATAGAGGCAGTGGTAGAGGCAGTGATAGAGGCAGTGGTTGAGGCAGTGGTAGAGGCAGTGGTAGAGGCAGTGGAGAGGCAGTGATAGAGGCAGTGGTTGAGGCAGTGGTAGAGGCAGTGGTAGAGGCAGTGAGTAGAGGCAGTGATAGAGGCAGTGGTTGAGGCAGTGGTAGAGGCAGTGGTAGAGGCAGTGGTAGAGGCAGTGATAGAGGCAGTGGTTGAGTGCAGTGAGAGGCAGTGGTAGAGGCAGTGGAGAGGCAGTGGTAGAGGCAGTGTAGAGGCAGTGATAGAGGCAGTGGTAGAGGCAGTGGTAGAGGCAGTGGTTGAGGCAGTGATAGAGGCAGTGGTAGAGGCAGTGGTAGAGGCAGTGGTTGAGGCAGTGATAGAGGCAGTGGTAGAGGCAGTGGTAGAGGCAGTGGTTGAGGCAGTGATAGAGGCAGTGGTAGAGGCAGTGGTAGAGGCAGTGGTGAGGCATGATAGAGGCAGTGGTAGAGGCAGTGGTGAGGCAGTGGTAGAGGCAGTGATAGAGGCAGTGGTAGAGGCAGTGGTTGAGGCAGTGGTAGAGGCAGTGGTAGAGGCAGTGATAGAGGCAGTGGTTGAGGCAGTGGTAGACGCAGTGGTAGAGGCAGTGGTTGAGGCAGTGGTAGAGGCAGTGGTTAGGCGTGTAAGGCAGTGGTGAGCAGTGTAGAGGCAGTGGTTGAGGCAGTGGTAGAGGCAGTGATATTTACTAACATATATGTTATAAATAATAATAATAGTACATTATGAATAACATTTATTTTATTATTATTATTATTATAAATGTTATTAATATTAACATGTACTATTATTATTTATAACATATATGTTAGTAAATACCACTGCCTCACCCACTGCCTTACCCACTGCCTCACCCACTGCCTTACCCACTGCTCACCACTGCCTACCCACTGCCTCACCCACTGCCTTACCCACTGCCTCACCCCTGCCTTACCCACTGCCTCACCCACTGCCTTACCCACTGCCTCACCCACTGCCTCACCCACTGCCTCTACCACTGCCTCTATCACTGCCTCACCCACTGCCTCTATCACTGCCTCTACCACTGCCTCTACCACTGCCTCTATCACTGCCTCTACCACTGCCTCTATCACTGCCTCTACCACTGCCTCACCCACTGCCTCAACCACTGCCTCACCCACTGCCTCTACCACTGCCTCTATCACTGCCTCTATCACTGCCTCTACCACTGCCTCTACCACTGCCTCAACCACTGCCTCACCCACTGCCTCTACCACTGCCTCTATCACTGCCTCACCCACTGCCTCTATCACTGCCTCTACCACTGCCTCTACCACTGCCTCTATCACTGCCTCTACCACTGCCTCTATCACTGCCTCTACCACTGCCTCACCCACTGCCTCACCCACTGCCTCTATCACTGCCTCTATCACTGCCTCTATCACTGCCTCTATCACTGCCTCTACCACTGTCTCTATCACTGCCTTTATTGCTGCCTTTATCGCTGCCTCTACCACTGCTCTACCACTGCCTCTACCACTGCCTCTGCCTCTACCACTGCCTCACCCACTGCCTCTACCACTGCCTCTGCCTCTACCACTGCCTCACCCACTGCCTCTACCACTGCCTCACCCACTGCCTCTACCACTGCCTCTGCCTCTACCACTGCCTCACCCACTGCCTCTACCACTGCCTCACCCACTGCCTCTACCACTGCCTCTGCCTCTACCACTGCCTCACCCACTGCCTCTACCACTGCCTCACCCACTGCCTCTACCACTACCTCTGCCTCTACCACTGCCTCAACCACTGCCTCAACCACTCCAGACACACTCAATCTACAAGCACCAAATACAATGAATTATTGTGAAATGTTTGGAGAGCACGGAGACTAAATGTTCACTCCAGCATAAACAAAGCCACACTGACGATGCGTCAACCACTTCCTCCACCACTGCTTCAGCCCTCGTATTTTTGTACAATTTCCTTCTTCAATTCTATCGTATTTATTATTATTATTATTATTATATTTATATTATTATATTAATTATTAGCAGTAGCAGAAATGTTTGATTCTTTGCTGTGTTCAAGAGTAAACCCATGATGTCACCTTCCAATACCTGTCCAAATAGCCATTCCAATATGCAGTCATGGATGGGTTTACATTATTTATACTGTAGTTTAATAGCAAATAATGAACAAACAAAACACTCACCACACAGTGGTGGGGAGGGCTGGCTGCCAGTTGTGGGGGGTCAGAGGGAGGGTAGTAGGGACTCGCAGTGGGGAGGCAGTGGTATTTAATAACATACATGTTGTTAAGGCATAACGCATGTATTTAGTACAATTTATAACGTTTTTCATGTATTTTATGATTGTTCATGGTTCAACAAGTTAAGGAAGCATATTGTATTATATTTCCCTACAATATTTTTGGGGCACCAAACATTCACTGTTTTTAAACATTCGCGAGGCTCTTGATCCCCTAACCCTCGTGAATGTTGAGGGAGACCTGTAACACATTACTCACCTTAAAACATTTTCATCCCAAGCTTATAGTGAGAGGTAAAATATAAATTTGAAAAATTAAAAATTTTTTTAATCCCACCGACCATATGCCACAAGACAGGGTGAACTAAAAAAAAAAACAAAAGTTTTCTTTTACATTTAAAAATATATACAGAGAAGGGGTTACTAGTCCCTTGCTCCTGCATTTTTAGCCGCCTTTTACGACACACGACTTACAGATGAAGTATTCTTTTTCCACTTTCCCAGAAGATAAAAGGAAAAAAAAAAGGACAAGAACTTTTGAAAAAATAAAAGAAAATCAGATGGGTTGTATACATATCTGTGTACATATACGTGAAAGTGTGACCAAATGTAAGTAGAAGCAGCAAGATATACTTGTTATCTTGCTTGTTTATGACACCAGTATAAAGACACCCAACGATCCTGCCATCAAGTAAAACAATTACATAAAAATGAAAACTAACTAAAAAAACAACAAACAAACATACATACATACATACATACATACATACATATAGGTCCGCCATCACAAATCCGGCAATCAGTTATTGGGTTTTTCCTTCAGTTATTCGGCACTTATTTTGCTAGCAAATTTTCAAATTTCCAGGTTCGCGACACCAACCTGCTGATACGTTTGGTGGCGCTACTTGCTGCATAAGTCATTCAAAATTTCTTTTTCTCCATTTATTGTTTTAACCTGCTTACTTTTAGCCCTAGCCATGGTTCCAATGAATAAAGAAATGCTTCTCATTATGTAAAGCACCTACACAGTACATTATCCATTAAAGAAAGGTGGCTTGAAGCCACTGTTGGTTGCCATGAGCTCAGTCTCATGAAGCAGGAGAATATGCTTATTAATACGCTAATATCAACACTACAGCTTATTTGCCTATCACAATTGATCTAATATGACATAAGAAACAATATAAATAACATAAAACATGTTAAATACTCCAGAATGAATAATATTTAGCATAACATTGAGCAGTTCGACGGAGGTATGAAGAGGAAAATGGTATATAAACACCATCTCCTATCACTGTCTTGGTGGCTTATATTAGAGAAAACAGAGTGTAGCACAGGGCTAACTGTGATATACACTCGTACTGCACAATAAACCTGAAACAAAAAAGTTATTTTCTCTCTATAGATTATCACACACAGCAGCATATGTGTAGAGAACCTAGGATAACCCAAAAAAAGTCAACGTGGCTTATTTTTAGTACCGGGCTTGGGTTGAGCCATAATGATTTTTGAAAAATATTTGATTGCCAGCCAGGGTAAAAACATTAGGCATGTTTACCCATCAGTAAAGGGGTACCTGGGTGTTAGCCGACTAGTGTGGGTGTTATCCAGGGACACTGACCTAATTTTCTTGAAAGAAAAACCTACCATCCGACTTACGACCAAGTTCATTCCGAGAAACCGCCCGTAAGTCGAAATGGACGTAAGTCAAACTTTACTACTGAATATCAACATCACATTTTTGTAATGACTGTTTTATTGTTTTATTTTGGTATTTCATATTTTACTTTACTTTTTTTGCTGTTTAGTACTGTATTTTATACTGTAAAGGTTTTAGGATAAACACTGTGTACAACACAAATATTTTTTTATTTCCCAGAAAATTTGGCAAAAAAAACACGGTCATAAGTCGAGTGGGGCGTAATTCGAGCAGGGCATAAGTCGGATGGTAGTATATCTGCATAACAAGCGGCTTTCTATACAGTAGTATGTCACTGATGTCAGCTAGGCCTGTATACCTTGTACATGTACATGTAGTAAATAATTATTATTATTATTATTAATAAAAATAATAATAAATATAAAAAATAATATATTATTATTATTATTATTTTCTCAGTTGTTTGTTGGGTTATCTTATTCAAACTTGGCAATATATGACGGAAAGATAAATTCTTCACGTACACCAAAAAATGAAAGAAATCAGACCATAAATAGCGGAGTTCACTTCTCAGCCATTAGCGGCCGCTTAAACGGTATATTTTGTATGGTTATTATGGTTATATTCTCCTATTTTTTTGTCTCATTTTATAGAACGAAGATATATTACAGAAATAGATATGATTTTGATTGCTTTCAAGACAAAAAGTACCTTGAAATTGCGCTCACAGTAGCGAAAATGTCTATTCTTTAGCGAAGCTCAAGGTAAACAAATGACCCTCACCGTCCAATACCTGTCCGCCTGACAGTCCTAAATTCCAGTACGGAGTCAAGAATGGATTTGACATTATTTATACAATTATACAATAATGCAGTAGTCGCATAACAGAAATCTTCTGTTTTTTTTTTTTTTTTTGTGAATAAAAATTCCAAAATGGTAACAAGAGTAATATAAGAGGGGCCTGTAAACCGTGACTAATGAACAGAGAAAATGTTATTTTAGTGCCAGGAATGTCTACATTGTTTATTCTGGATCCTATTTTGAAATTGGCATCTGTTGAAATTTGTGTGAAATCAGGCAAATTGCCAATTTCTGACCACTTTACTGGGTTGTTGAAATAAGTGAATTGGCAGTTTCTTGTACTCAGTCGACAGACTAGAAGTAAATAAGTTTTTTTCAGGTATACACAAATACAGTTACATAGATTTTCATATATATCATGTATGTATAGAGAACCTAGGATAACCCAGAAAAATCAGACCAAAGTGCTTATTTCCAGTACCTGTCTTGGGCTTGCCAAAATATTTTTTGGTAAAATTTTTTTCTTGGTTGTTTTTTTGGGGTATCTCACTGAAACTTGGGCAATGTATGATGGAAAGATGCTTCTTAAAAGTACAACAAAAACAAAAAAGACGGATGATAAATAAGGGAGTTAACTTCTCAGCCATTAGCCACCTCTTTGCAGTATATTTTTGTATGGTTTTTATGGTTGTATTCTCATTTTTTTGGACTCATTTGATAGAATGGAAGATATATTAGAGAAATAGACATGATTTTGATTGCTTTCATGACGAAAAGTACCTTGAAAATTGAGCTCAAAGTAGCGGAAATGTTTGAATTTTGCTGATGTTCAATGAACTGTGTAAGTCAAGTTGGGTTTAATTTTATTAAGGTATTCTAACCTAACCACTCTGTAATTCAGCAAACTCAGTAATCTGGCACACTACAGGTCCCCGTGATGCTGGGTTTGTGATGGGGTGTATGTATGTACAGGAAGGGCCCCCCCTTTAACGGCGTTTCACTTTACGGCGTTCCGCTAATACGGTCATTTCAAATTATGACCAAAACTCTGCTATAAAAAGGCTCTCCCACCTACTTTCTAATACGGTCACCGTTGCCCCACCTTGTTTGTTTACATTCTTCGTGAGCTCAGTAAGCACTAAGTCTCTCTATTTTGTCTGGAAACTCCAAAATTTCAAATGTTTTTAAAGTTATTTCTTTATTTTATAAAATACTCTGATAATTATACTTATGTATACCTGTACTTCAATAAACTTACATACTGTTCTGGCATGCAGGTACACATTAAAATCAGTAAGAGTGCCCTTATGTCTCCAGACGTCATTAGTAATGATAAATAATAATAAATCGAGTCTCATTTAAATGTCGTATTTTACGTTTAAATACACATTTTCATTAACCCATCTATGATATTTTTTCAAAATTAATAATAAACACGATACATAACATAAAAAGATGATAAATACACCAAATAGAATAAATAAACATAAATATGAGATGTGGTAGCAGCCCGACTTGCACAAGTGCCCGCCATATTAGAAAGGCTAATAATAATAATAATAATCACCGAGTCTCATTAAAAAATAAATCTCCTGCAAGACCAGGACCCCACACGTTACTGAATTCACAAACACAATGAGTAACTGCATGCTGCTACCAACAGTAACAAAACCTACAAGAGTTACAGAGACTAGTGTTTCCCTACTTGACCACATCTGGACCAACACCAATCCCCTTTAAAATCAGGCATAATTACAGATAAACACAGACCACTACCCTACTTTCCTCATAACAACTCTTGGTAAAATACCCCAAGACACTACTAAAGTCACCTTCAGACTTCACAATGAGGCAGCCATTAATAACTTCACAACAGCAGTAACAAACATTGACTGGCACACTGAGCTAGAAATCTATACAGATATTGACGAATGTTTTAATAATTTTCTAAAAAAGACCCAAAACCTTTATAACAAGCACTGCCCTAAAAAACTAAACAGATGACAGCTAAGAGACTGAACAGTCCCTGGCTAACACCCAGCATTCTCAAATCCATAAATACAAAACACCGATATGAAAAACAGTACAGAATGGGTCACATAACCAGAGACCAAACAAAACGTTACTTCGTCAATCCTAACCAGCCTGATAAGAAGGGCAAAAAAATTGTATTATGAGAACAGATTTTTCCAACTTTTCGAGGTGATATAAAAAGACCTGGAAGACCTATCAGAAATTCTGGGAACAAAAAAGATATCACGACATAGCGAAATAAAATTAGCAAAACAATGAACCCCAACTCCACCAACAGAAACAGCAAACAGACTCAATGATTTCTTCTCCACTATAGGGCAAAACCTTGCCAATAATATCCCAAGCTCAGATACCCCACCAAATGACTACCCACTGGCAACTACCCGAACACACTGTTCCTAGCTCCGACTAACCCATAAAAAGTCTCCCTTATTATCAACACACTGAAAAACAAGGCAGGAGATTTAAATACCTTACCACCCTTTACATACAAAAAAGCGTCACAAGTACTATCACCAATCATTGCAACACTCTTTAACAAATCCATGAATCCTCCACCTTCCCTACAGTTCTCAAAACAGCAAGGGTCACCCCGATCCATAAAGGAGGAGACCAAACAGAGTTGAATAACTATAGGCCAATATCCAATTTACACCCTCTCTCAAAAATCTTCGAAAAATTAATTCATAAACGAATCCACTCCTACCTCATCTCCCATAACATTCTCAACCCCTGCCAATTTGGATTCAGGCCTAATAAAAATACTAATGATGCATTATACACATGCTAGAACATATATAACACTACAATAGAGAAAAAAGAAGTCCCACTGGGGATCTTCATTGACTTACGTAAAGCTTTCGATACAGTTGACCATGACTTATTCCACGTAAAATTGTCACACTATGGTATTAGAGGGCACTCCCTCAACTACCTCAAGTCTTACCTCAGCAACAGAAGCCAATATGTGTACGCAAATGGGGCAAGCTCTTCCGCACAACCAATTACAGTTGGTGTCCCACAGGGAAGTGTCCTTGGCCCTCTTCTCTTTCTCCTATACATAAATGACCTACCAAATGCTTCGCAATTACTCAAACCCACACTTTTTGCAGATGACACCACATACGTCTTCTCTCACCCGAGCCCAGTCACGCTAGCCAATACTGTAAACACCGAATTACGGAAAATATCTACCTGGACGAGGACTAACAAACTTACACTAAACATTGACAAAACCTACTTCATTCAGTTTGGTAACAGAGCTACAGATGTACCTCTTAACATAACGATAAACGGATCACCTATCACAAAGCTAAACAGAGGGAAAATTTTTTAGGAATCCACCTCGATAATAGACTCAAATTTCATACACAATACAACAAATTTCTAAGAAAATTTCCAAGACTGTAGGCATACTATCGAAGATACGGTACTATTTCCACAGTCAGCCCTCCTGGCCCTTTATCACTCTCTTATTTACCCCTATCTCACCTATGGAATTTGTGCATGGGGCTCAACAACAACTAACCATCTCAACCACTAATTACCCAACAAAAGGCTGCAGTTAGAATGATAACAAATTCTCACTACAGGCAGCACACTCCACCAATATTCAAAACACTCAACCTACTCACCATACAAAACATCCATACTTATTATTGCACTTATTACATACATAGAACACTTAACTCTGATATTAACCCTCCCCTCAAACATCTCCTTGCCAACCTCAACAGAACACATGACCATAATACAAGGCACAGATCACTCTTTGATGTTCCTAGTGTCCATCTCATGCTATGCAAAAACTCAATGCACATAAAAGGCCCTAAAATCTGGAATTCATTACCTGTAAATATAAAAGAAACACTACCTGTTTATAAATTCAAGTCTCTTCTCAAAGTTCACTTGCTCACTCAAAACCAAATAAATACTGAATAACTGAACCATATAAATTGTATATCCTAAATGTTACTCACAATTATATCACACAAATGTTAAACCTAACTTTGTTATTTTTTTAAATACACTACCTAACAGAATACTCCATTCTACTGAATGAACAGCAATGCATGCAACCATAGGACCTGTCTTTGTAATACTCATTGGATTTTATAGTTATCTGTTTACAATAATGTCTTATCACTGATTTCATCATTGCTTAGTTAATCCTAAGTTAATTTTAAGCCAGCCCGTAATGCTATGCATATAAGTGGCTTTGGCATGCTGCTCTTACCTGTATTTTTTGTACCTCTGTTTGTATGCTAAAATTTCTAAATTTCTAAATTTCTAAAATGTTGTATATTACGTTAATATACACATTTTCATTAACCCTTTCAGGGTCCAAGGCCCAAATCTGGAGTCACGCACCAGTGTCCAAGAATTTTCAAAAAAAAAATTTTTTATTTTTTCTTATGAAATCGTAGAGAATCTTTTTGTGAAGGTAATAAAAAAAAAAATACAAAATTTTGGGAAAATTGACAAAATTTAGCTCTCGCGAATTTTTGATGTTCACGATTTTACGAATCGGCGATTTTGCCGATTTTGACCCCCTTTTAGGCCAATTACATTTTCCAATAAAAACCAAAATTTCTTAGCTTTTCATAGTTTCCTTCATTCTACGATTGAGCCACAAGAAATCGCCAAGTAACTGTTTTAACAAAAAAATAAAGTGATGGGAAATTTTTAATTTGGCCCAAATTTAAACAAAAATTTTCAAAATATTCCAAATTTTCAAAATAGGTCCAAAATGAACAATGAGGAAATCCGGGCACTAAACAACTTCCCTGTCATTATTATTTTTTAGGCTTTACAAATAAATTCCATTTTGATTTTTTTTTCACATAATGAATTTTTATTCACACCAAAAAAAAGAAAATTTACGTTTTAATACTGTAATAATTTTTAAATATCATCACCCAATTTTTGAATGTATATTAACCCACCACTGACTGTATTTGACGTTGAGGTCGTTTGTTTTCTCTTGAAAAATCGGCAAAAAATTTAACATTTCGCTACTTTTTAGCTCATTTCAAGCCATTTTTAGTGCTAAACCAATCAAAACACTCTATTTTTTTAACAATTTTTCCTTCTATCAAATGGACCAAGAAACGCAAAAACAACTATAAAAAACATACGAAAAAAAAACTGAAATTTTTGTTTTAATCGAAAATCAGATTTTATTTTTTTTTCCATTATACACAGGTTTTCTGCAGATCGTTTTTTTGTGGGCACACATCCACATAAGATTCCCAAATCTAGGCCCAAATGTTGAGAATTTTTGGCCCTTACCACAGTGTATATTATAAATATAGGAAACACAGCAAAATGACAGCAAATCGCTACACGGGCCGCCCCTGCAGACGAGGTCTAGAAGCTGTCGAAACCATCACAACTTTGGGCTGTCAGAGTCAATTTGTAAGAAAAAATTACCCCTGGGGGGTTTTGTCACATATTTTCTTTCGATATGGTGACGAAATACCTATTTGTTTGGACTCAAAAGTCCACACCTTTACGCCGTTTATGGGTTGATTACAAACTCCTTGAACTCAAGAATTGCCAAACCCCCCCGACTACAAGAAATTCTAACAACCTTGCTTTTTGTAACGTGAGCTTGGTGTTCCAACACCTTCACAGTATGGGTGACTTGATAGAAGCTGAAGTGTCCTTGGATGTCCACGTCTTCCATTTCGGGAAACCACACTGGTACACTATTTCCACAAGATTTGTCTTTTTTGTTCCAAGTATCCAAGAAAGCGTCACACTTCTTTTAAAGTTTTGTGTTAGAACACTTTTTTCACACAACGCACAGATCCCTGGCATCGGTTCACTCCCCTAGAGTCAAAGATATCGGGCTCGCCACAAGGGCCGCCCCAACCGTCACTGCCCTACCAAAAAAAAAAAAAAAAAACCGCGACCAGTCCCTTCACCTTGTCACCTCCTCGAGAAGCAAACAGAAGTTTTTTTCTTGCTTCTTAACATAGACAACAATATTTTTACTAGGGTAAAAAAGTGGGAGCAGGTTTTTTCCTTAATTGTCCTGCTAAGTAAAGAACGTCTCTTAAAAAAAATCACTTTGCAACACCCTGCAAGGAGCAGAGGTCACTTGACACGGGCATAGCATCTTACAATTACTCACTCTAGCAAAAACAAGCCTCCCCCCTTCTGAGGGTTTGGCCACCAGGGCGGGAAAGGGGCGAAGGGGGCAAAAAGGGCTAAAGGGGGGCTGATACCCCCCTCCTGGAGAAAATTTCTCCACACTGGGGGGGGCGGAGGTTCGCTGCAGGTGAACTATTCATCAAACATTAATTTGATTTTTCTCACCGCCACCACTCTGCTTGTCTTTTTCTAACAGCTTTATCTTGTGGTTTCGGAAATCACTAATTTTGTTTCAACACTGTGAATTTTCTAAGGGCACTATTTATTTTATTGTCCCCTATTCACACACTTTGCTCAAAACTAAACTGTCCTGATGTTTCCATTTGCATCAGGATATATGGTCACAATTTTTCCAAAGTGGCCTTGGACCCCCCGGACCATCAATGTCGATAACACTATGTCCCAGGTTTTAAAGGGACTTATGATTTCAGGAACACCACTCCTAGAAGTTTTCCTCAAGAGGAGATAGTCTTCTCCCCCAAAAATTTTCTCCCAATGTTCAATCATTTATTAAGGTGTTTAAATTTTACTTCTGATTGCTCAGGTTCGTAATAATAGGATCCTCTATTTTTCTTTATCATTCATGGGAGGAACGGTTCGACCCTTCTGCCATGGATAAATAGAGGACTTAACACTTCAAAAATTGCCAATCATCGTAACATAATTGGGGTCTTTGTTGACCTATTTCTTTTTCGTCAAAACTGTACGGAATTCTTCTAAGTCTTTTCTCTGACGATGAAGAGTCTTCCTTAAATAACGTTTTACAATCCGATCATTTTTTAAAAAAAATCCCCGGCCATGGAATTTGGGAGAAGTATCTCCAACACATCTGTTGTTTTCACACTTTGTACTGTTGGTTGATCAAAGATCTTGCTTATATAAGCACACCACAACAAAGTTTTGCTTTACTGAAATCCTCATCTGGGACATGCCCTTCTGGCGCAAACCTTCTGAATAATTTGATAAAGGTTTCAGCAGACATTCAGTGGCACTTCAAATTTACTGCTCTAGTTGTAGCACAAGTAACAAAAGATGTACACCTTGATAAAAATTTGTCAACGTTTGGAAAAATTATTGGCCCAGTGTAACAAAACCTTCACCTCAAATGGAGTGATATGACAAACTCTTTCAGAGGGATAGGGGGTGGACCTGGATACGCTACCGCAAACGAGGACAACAAGTAATGCTCCTTTATTTGTTTTTTCACATTTTGTCGACCTTGAGGTATCCAGTAGGATTGCGTATATACAAAGTGTGTCAGCTACCCCACCAGTAACACTTTAGGGGCGTTTTGCAAAATCATTTTGTTAGCCAATATTTTTGGGGGATAATATTAATTATGGCTTCTTTGGGTAGTGAAGAATTATAATTCTTCCTCGACATTTTAAAAACTTTCTGATCAGAAAAAGGTCCAAAATAATTAATCATGACAGTTTTTTTGGGATTTATCTTGGTTTTTTCTAAAAATTTATATTCGTAGAGAAAACATCTTTTCGTATTAGTTTCCCCAGTTTTAATGGGTTCAAGACAATAATCGGGTTTTAATTCCTTTAAAATTTAAAAACAAGAACTGAAAAATCTTAATTTTTAACCCAAAGAGAGTATTTAGATCCATCATGCTATTTTTTTTTTGGGGCTGCTCAGTATTTACACAATTTTATTTCGCGGGTTTCCCAAGCAGACTGTTTCTTCGGGCATAAGGGAGTTTTTTTTGCTGAGGCAGTTTTTTCATCAGAGAGCCATTTCGGTCCGTGGAGCCATAATTTTTTATCCACAAATTTCTTGAGGGGACACCACGTGACAACAGTAGCTGGATTCTTTTGGGGTAGAGACGTGAAGAAAGAGATAATCTCCTGCATCCTTTTATTTCTGCTACTCTTTCTGTACATAGACCACTTACTCTTATTATTTTTTAAACCACGGGAAACGTTTCTTTATCACCCAGATCACGGTTTTCTCAAAATGAGAGATAAAGTATTTTGTTGAATAGACAGCTAATTTTGTACCTACATGAGTGTTTGTCTTCCAATTGGGTACGTTCTGACCTTAAAGGGGTGCACCCGGGCCCTTTTGAAGTAATTATGTACTTCCTCACATACTCATGTAAGCTACACCCCATAACCTCTGGTTGACGCATCACGAACACATTAAGGTAATTGTTTCCCTCTTGACCTTTTTGTCTGGAAAATTTAATTTTGATAAAGTTGTTTTAAACTCCCTGGATATTTCATCCCAGTTTGACTAAATTTCAAGGCAAGTTCTCCCCCCCACCAATTTGGTTTCCATGCATCTTGCAAAAGCATTTACCCTTTTTATGGTAATTGGTGAGACAGTCCTAGAGATAAAACTTGGATACCTCTGAGAGTAAACACGTTTAGTGAGTGGACTGCATTTTATTGTTTATTTTTTTGAGACTCAGAGTATTTTCCGTGTGTTTAAAAATAAGTCCCCAATTGTTGAAATCAGGAAATTTTTCTTTTTCAGGAAATCTTCTTTGATAATTCCCTTAAAATTGCTTTAAATTTGTTTTCCACATCCTTAGAGGCAATTTTGCTTTTTTTCATTCCTTTTACTTCTCTGTAAAGGATTTCAAACCCTCCTCTTTTTTCACAGATTTTAAGATTGTCCACATAGAAACTTTTTTTAAGATTTCTTTAAAGGGGACTTTCAGATTTTTTAAAAATTGTATTTAGAGAGCTTCTAGTAAGAAGGAAGGATGGGCACCAAATAATACCGATTTAAAAACGATAAGTTTTCACGGGACTTTGAGGATCATGTGGATTTTCAGCCACAAGAACGAGTAAAATCTCTATCTATTTCTTGTAGTCCTACTCAAAGAAAGCTTTGGAAATCCTGTAGGCATATGGGTTTGTCGAAATTTCAAACACGCCCAAAGCTTCTCAGTATGGGGTCCGGTCTCAGCAGTCATTAAATTTGCTCATCTTTTTTGCACGGCGCTGAAATTATATACAACACGAAAGGGAGTGGTTTCAGAATATTTCTGACTCCAGGGGGGGAGATAATACTTTTGTCTTAAACTTATCTTCGACTATTTCCTCAATAAATTTTTGTCCAACTGTTTTTGTATGATTTATCTAGACATCAGAACTCGGGATTCTCCGACTCTTTATTTGTGCTTTCATCTGTCCGAAAACCATGCGAAAATTTTGCTAGGCAGATGTGGTGGATTTAATTTCCATGGTAACCAAACCCCCAAGCTGTCCACTTTATTTACAGTGTCCAAAATTGGTTATAATCTGAGACTCTTGTGGGCGGGTTTATTTAAAAATAATACCTATCGCATCTAATCCCCAAAAAACTTATCAACGGTTCTTCATTTTTTCCCAGAAAATGAAAAATTTTTTGCTGTGTACATGATCAGCGTTATTCTGGGAACTATACATTTTCCATGAATAAATATCAGTTTTCTTTCCCACTTTAAAGGGGGAATGGGCCCAAACAACATTGGCCTCCTCTGTTTTCAGCAAGTGAACATCATTTTTTACTTCAATTTTGCCAAAAAACGGGGATAAAAACACTTCCAATGATTAAATAAATTTGGGACTAATTGTTCCGTTTAGTCAGGAAGGCAACTTGACCTTAGCTGCTTTCATGCTGCAACTGTTTTTTTTAAAAACCCTGGATCTGCACAACTTAGCAAATCATCTCTACCACAGCTTTACTGTCTTTTCCGTTTCCTAACCAACAGTGATTCTGGCTAGGGCATATGTCTGTTTACCAAATTGTGGAAAAAACCATATATCTAACTGTATTTTGGATAGGGGTTTTTTTTTTCAGTTTCTGCAACACTGATCTTCTTATAAGGGCCTTTGTGAGCCCTTTATCAAATAGGTTAGCACATTGGTTTTGTGGGAATTTATTAGATAACTCAACTCGAGCTATCGGAAGACATTGCTTTAAAATTATCTCTCAATTTAATCTGTTGCTTTTTGACTTCCTGATTCTGTGGAATCTGCTGGGTGTTCACAAAAGTATTTGGCTAATGCTGAAAGATGCAACCCTTTCATTTAAAAAACTTTTTCAATAGCATTTTTCCCCCCTTGTGTTTTTCCCCAAACACTTATGCATCTTTTTTTAGCTGATAATACTTGTTTACGGCCTCCATTTATGTGTATACTACAAAACTGTGCCCCCAAAGTATTCCATCACAAAGTACACATTTTGGAGACGTTTTTGTTACACGTTTTTCTGTCTATTTATTCAAGCTTGATAAAGCCTATATGGGAATTCCCATTTTGTGGGGTTTGTGGAGTAGGTAACTCTTTTTATACTGATTGAAGGTTTATTACCACGGATTTGTGGATTTTTTTTATCTTGTCTCGTTGCTTGCATCATGAAAATTTGTTGTAAACCCCTTTCTAATTTCTTTACAATGAAATAGGGTTTTTGAACATAATATTTAATCGTTCAATAGTTTGTGGTGACAGCTTATCCTGTACAAACCACGATAAACCCAAACACTTGTCTTAGTCATATTTAGCATCTAGAGATCTAGACTATTGTCCAAAATTTAATTCTAAATGCCTGTAAAATCGAAAAACAATGTTTGGTGGCTTCAACTTGATATTAAGACTGCATTCAACTCTAGCCTTTTCAGCATCGAAGTAATTGCTGCTAAAACATGTAAGCAATTTGATAATTACCTTTAAAACCCCCGAAATGACTTAATCAGTTCAAGGGTTTCCCCCTTCACAAGACATTTAAAAAATTAAAATAGCAATCTCATCTATTCGTTCGGAATTTACTAGGATTGAAAACCACTAATGAATTCTTCATAAATTTTGACCTTGGAAAATAGGGAAAAAGTAGGGAAGCGGAAAAAGGGACACTTGTTGTTGTTACAGGTGTAACAGGTGGGTTCTCACTAGTTATAGTAGGCTCTTGGGGCAGAGTTTTTAAAGGCAGAAACTTGTACCCTGTCCACCTTAATTGTTGTCATAAAAATATCCCAAAAAATTTTTAATTTTATCCTCAGATGGCGATTCAAGGATTTTTTTTTCATAAGGTATAGTCTGAATTTAAATTTTTTCCATGCTTTGTAAATAATTCAAACTTACCCAAGACACAAAATCTATGTTTGTATCTTGAGTTAATCCTAACACTGAAAAAGATTTTTTAATTGTGTAATCTTAGTCTGTAAAGACGAAACTGAGTTTTTTAAACAAGCCCTTTTAATGGTATACTGAAAATTTTAGCACCAAATTATAAATTTAAAAAAAAAACTGACTGCATAAACACTGAGTTTTTGTTTTTGCTTAAGTCAGCAATAATCGAGTCAGACACACTGACCCACTAAGCTTAAACCCAGGGTCAATACCATGAAGGGTTTCACCGTACATGTGGCTGGTGTTTATGGCTTGTTTGCTGTGTCAGCCCGACCATATGATTAAACGTAAAAACGATATTTTACACTTCATTCACTAACACATAAATTCACGTAAACGAATCAAAAGTGAATTTACTTTCCATAAAAAATTTTACGTTTAAAATATATTTGAAAGCTTAACTTTATATATAAGTTCCTTTAAATAACGGGAGATCATAAGAAACAAACTTTTTCACAATCTTGCCCTTTAAATTTCTTCTATAAACATTATAAACACTGGGTTATATATACACTCAGACAAACAACATCACTTGGGTTGCTGTTGTCTTAATCACATTTTTTTCGAGATTGGGCAGTGGTGCGGGTGTGGGTGATCACCCACTCCCCTTTTCTTTGGGTTCCGCTGGTGAGCGCCCTTTTTCTTTTGGGGGAACCGGGTGGCACCCCTTTTCTTTTTCTGCCCATTCCTGTATTGATCTGGAGGGGGCTCATTTATACGATTTATATTGTAAAAAAACTAGTTTTCAGTTTTTTTTTCGAAGGACCTTGGCCCCATATGTTATTTGTACACTGTAGTACAACATATTTGGGCAACAGTGTGGGCTTTTTTCGGTTCGACACGACCAAATCTGTTGAGAATTTTGGCCCTTTCCACTATGTGTATATTAAATAAATATAGGAAACACTTAGCTAAAAGACAGCAAATGCTACACAGCCGCCCCCTTTAACGAGGTCTAGAAGCTGTCGAAAACCCTCAAACATTGGGCTGTCAAAAGATACAATTTGTAAGTTAAATTACCCCTAGGGGTGTTAGTCACATATTTCATTCGATGATGGGTGACGAAATACCTACTTGTTTGGACTCAAAAGTCCACACCTTACTGCCGATTTTTAGGGGATTACAAACCCCCTTTTGACTCAAAATTGCGCAATCCCCCGATCTACAAGAAATTCTAACATACCTGCTCTTTGTAACGTACTAGGTGTTTCTCAAAAACCTTTGACAGGTAAGGTGACTTAAGAAGCGAAGTGTCCTTGGATGTCCAGTCTTTTCCCTTTCTAAAGGAAAAAGCACACTGGACCTATGTTCCCAAGATTTTTTCTTTTTGTTCACAATGTAAACACAAAAGAAGCGATCCACTTCTCTTTAATGTTTGTGTTTTGAGCACTTTGTTCACCCCACCCAGTCTCCTGGCATCAGTGTCACCTCCCTAGAGTCAAAGATAGTCGGGGCGCCCCCAACCCCCCCCAAGCCTCACTCCCTACACAAAAAAAAAAACGCGACCTAGTACCCTTTCATCCTTTCACCTCCTCGATGAAGCAAAGCAAATGTTTGTTTTTTTGCTGTCTTAACATAACAACAATAATTTAAATATGGGAATAAAGGGGAGCAGGATTTTTCCCTTTTTGCCTGCTAAGAAGAGCTGACTGTCTCTTTTAAAAAACACTTTGCAACACCGCGCAAGGAGCAGAGGTCACTTGACTACGTGGGAAAAACAACTTGATCAATTACTCCTCTAGCAGTAAACAAGACGCTCGCCCCCTTCTGAGGGCTTGGCCCCCAGGGCTGAAAGGGGGTTTAAGGGGCTGAAAAAGGGGGAAGGGGCTGATACCCCCCTCCTGGGGAAAAAATTTTTCCCCACCAAAAGTCCCCCACATTTTTCAGAGTGAGCGACTCTGGGGTAGATCTACGGGTTTGGGCCCTGAACGTAAAGCCATAGATCTACGGATGGACCCTAAGGGTTAATCCTCCATGATTTTTTTTCAAAAATTTTATAAAAAACACAACATAAAAAAAAAGATAAAATACACCCACAAAAAATAAATAAACAAAAATGAGTGGGAGCCAGATAACTTGTACAAGTGATGCCAAGAAAACATTTTTTCTAATCAACAAAGAGAAAATGTGTTTTTCTGGGGGGAACTGTAGAAAATTATTCCTTTCGTATGTTTGTAAGTAATTTATTCGGTATCACAAATACAGTTACATAGATTATCATACATAAAAAAAAACCAAATTGAGAAACCGATAAAACCCAAAAAAATCAGAGTGGCTTATTTCCATTGCCCTTTACTCAGGCATCATTTCTTCTCAAAAAGAGTTACATGAGAATGGGGGTTCTTTTTTTTTATTCTACCGTATCAATGTAGAGACAACCTTACCAATGAAAATTGTACACAATCCAACTTACACTTCGTTTTACAAAACTTTCCTTCGCCGTTTTTTTACATAACTCTGCGCCTGTCCCCCTCATCACTCATTCTTTCCCTCCCATTTATTCGTTTTTTCTCATTACTTACTCCTACCCTACTTACGACTACAAAATTTTAAGGTAAGTAAGGTGAACTGTATATAATTTTTTTCGCTCTGGGGGCTTAAATGTAATAGAATATTATTTTGTGGTGGGTTGGGCCCGGATGGGCCTGGCTGACTACCATACAACCACACTTTATTTCTTACAATAAATCTACTTGTCTCCCCTAGATTAAGACTATAAATATTTTTAAAGGGAAGATGATGCACAAGTTGTATTTACTTTTTTTTTTGTTTTTTTATCCTGGTTCTATTTCTAAATTAATATATGTTATGTAATCTTGTTATCTTGTTTGTATGCATTGAATGGAAAAAAAGGGGGGTTTTCCCCTTAAACCCCGGGGGTTTTTCCCCTTTATGGCGGAGCCTGGGAAACCCAACCACCTTTAAATGGGGCCTTCCTTAATACATAGGGGCCCCCCTTATACGGTGGGTAGGTTCCAGGCTGTCGCCGGAAAGCAGACATAACCGGGAAAGGCAAACCCCATTTTTTTTCCATTTAAAATCATAAAATGCCAAAAACAATTTTACACTAATTATATTAAGTTAAAATAGAATAGGCATTTAAAAAAAAGAGAAAAAACAGTCACAGTAAATTCATTACTTATCTTAAAGTATTTGTAATCTTAATGTAGGGGAGAGGGGAGTATACTTATTTGTAGGAAGTCAGGTGCGGGTTGCCAGGTGTAGGTAGCCTTGGCTCCCCGTCTCATACTTAATATACGATATTAAAACATCAAAGAGAGGTAAATACACATACAGTACACTCATTGTTTCCCTTAAAATATGTGTAGTCTTAATATAGGAAGAGAGGTGAGTAGTATTTTTTTGTATAAAGTCAGTGTAGGTAGCCGGTAGGTGTAGCCTGGCTACACCTACCGACTACCTACACTGTGGCCCAGAGCCATATTATTAAAAATCGACATGCCTTGTTCACTGAATTTAATCATTTCTAACAGCTCCCTTTTAGATGCCATCATAAACAAAGGGTAGAAGAAATGAATAATTCATGCCGAAAAATTGTAAACAAAAGTGGAGTGGTGGAGTGGCTGGCCAAACGCAGATTCATACACGTTTTCTTTGATGGCTGAACAGAGAAAACGTAATGTTGTCCCTCCACCTGGCTCCACAAGTATTATTATCAGAGCACACATAAAATATGCAATAAATGCCGACAACAAGTTTACACTAACTTATATTAAGTTAGCAATAGAAATAGGCATTAAAAACAAAATAAAAGGTAAGATACACACAGAGTACACTTATTATTACCTTAAATATTAATATTAATGTGTGAGAGGCGAGTGGCAGGGTGTTTATTGAATAAAATCAAATGGCCACACCATCTCCTCAAACTTGGCACTTAAAGCAAGGGCTTACGACTTCTCTTTTTATTACAGCTAACCTTAGACGCCATCGTCAATGAGAGCCAACTAGTTAACGAAAGAGGAAAAACGAGAGAGAGAGAGAACGAGATACAGAGTTGAGACAATGTAAGAAACAAACTAACGGGTTTAGGGATGATCACTTGGTCAGGCGAAATGTGTATTAATGTGTGTCTATTTTTATTTCATTCACGCCCATTTGTAAGAGTTTGTAAAACATTTACCTCAATATTTTTTTTATTTTATAATAATTACCTCACAATACAAATACTCTTACATTGTGTACAAGTTGTACAAGTTATTCAGAATAAACAAACAGCAACACACCATTTTTAGAGTGAATGAAGATAATGATATTAATAATAATAATAATAATAATAATAATATTATTATTATTATTATTAATATTAATAATAATATTATTAGTAGTATTATTATTAATAATAATAATAATAATAATAATATTATTATTTTTTATTATTATTTTTATTATTATTATTATTTATTAATATATAATATTATTTATTATAGTATTATTAATTTAAATTTAATAATAATAATAATAATAATAATAAAAATTTAATAATAAATAATATTATTATTATTATTATTATTATTATTAATTATAAAAAGCATTAAACCAACAAGGGTTGTGAATTTGGTTTATACATAGAGTAAAGGCATACGAAAAGAATATTTTTCTACAGTTACCCCCAGGTGTAAATGATAATGGGAGCCCTTTGATTGATCTTTGTATAGAAAGGGGTTTAGTTATAGGTAATACATTTTTTAAAGAAAAAGAGGATAAATAAGTATACAAGATATGATGTAGGGCGAAATGACAGTAGTTTTTTGGGATTATGTTTTGGTAGAAAAAAGGACTGTTGAGTAGACTTCAGGATGTACTGTTTATAGAGGGGCCACAGATATATCAGATCACTTTCTAGTTGTAGCTACACATGAGAGTAAAAGGTAGATGGGATACAAGGAGAATAGAAGTATCAGGGAAGAGAGAGGTGAAGGTTTATAAACTAAAAGAGGAGGCAGTTAGGGTAAGATATAAACAGCTATTGGAGGATAGATGGGCTAATGAGAGCATAGGCAATGGGGTCGAAGAGGTATGGGGTAGGTTTAAAAATGAAGTGTTAGAGGTGTTCAGCAGAAGTTTGTGGTTTTCAGGAAAGTGGGTGCGGGGGAAGAGGAGCAATTGGTGGAAATGATGTTTAAAAAGAGTAGTAAGGGAGGAAAAGTTAGCATATGAGAAGTTTTACAAAGTAGAAGTCATGCAAGGAGGGAAGAATAATATGGAGAAAAAGAGAGAGGTTAAGAGAGTGGTGAAGCAATGTAAAAGAGAGCAAATGAGAGAGTGGGTGAGATGTTATCAACAAATTTTCTTTAAATATAAGAAAAAGTTTTGGAGTGAGATTAACAAGTTAAGGAGGCCTAGAGAACAAATGGATTTGTCAGTTAAAAATAGGAGAGGAGATAAGAGGGATTGGGGAAAATGGAGGGAATATTTTGGGAATTGTTTTAAAAGTTGATGAAGATAGGGAAAGCCGTGATTTGTGTATAGGGCAAGGAGGAATAACATCTTGTAGGAGTGAGGAAGACCAAGTTGTGAGTGTGGGGGAAGTTCGTGAGGCAATAGTAAAACGAAAGGGGGTAAGGCATCGGGATTGATGGGATAAAGATAGAAATGTTAAAAGCAGGTGGGAATATAGTTTTGGAGTGGTTGGAGCAATTATTTAATAAATGCATGGAAGAGGGTAAGGTACCTAGGATTGGCAGAGAGCATGCATGTTCCTTTGAAATAAAGGCAAAGGGGACAAAGAGAGTGCAAAAATTATAGGACGATAAGTCTGTTGAATATACCTGGAAAAGTGCAGGTTTAGAGTTATTATTGAAAGAATTAAGAGTAAGATGGAGAATACGATAGCAGATGAAACAAGGATTCTTTAGGAAAGGTAGGGGGTGTGTGGACCGGGTTTTTTACAGTGAAACATATAAGTGAACAGTATTTAGATAAGGCTAAAGAGGTTTTTGTGGTATTTATGGATTTGAAAAGGCGTATGACAGGGTGGATAGGGGGGCAATGTGGCAGATGTTGCAGTGTATGGTGAAGAGGTAGGTTACTGAAAGCAGAGAAGAGTTTTACGAGGATAGTGAGGCTCATTAGAGTATGTAGGAAAGAGGGGGAATAATTTCCCCGTAAAAGTAGGCCTTAGACAAGGATGTGTGATGTCACCGTGGTTGTTTAATATATTTATAGATTGGGGTTGTAAGGGGAAGTAAATGCAAGGTCCTGGTTAAGAGGCGTGGAGTTAAAAGATAAAGAATCACACAATGTGGGAGTTGTCACAGTTGCTTTTGCTGATGACACTGTGCTCTTGGGAGATTCTGAAGAGAAGTTGCAGAGTTTGGTGGATGAATTTGGTAGGGTATGCAAAAGAGAAAAATTTAAAAATGAATACAGGAAAGGTAAGGTTATGAGGATAACAAAAAGATTAGGTGATGAAAGATTGGATATCAGATTGGAGGGAAAGAGTATGGAGGAGGTGAATGTATTTAGATATTTTGGAATGGATGTGTGAGCGGATGGGGCAATGAAAGATGAGGTGATCATAGAAATGATGAGGGAAAAGGTGAGCGGGGTCATTAGGAGTCCATGGGACAAAGAACTTTGTCCTTGGAGGCAAAGAGGAGAATGTATGAGAGTATAGTTTTTACCAATGCTCTTTTTATGGGTGTGAAGCATGGGTGATGAATGTTGCAGCGAGAAGGCAGGAGGCAGTGGAGATGTTGGTCAGAGGGCAAAGTGTGGTGTGAATATAATGCAGAGAATTCGTTTGTTGGAAGTTAGGAGGAGGTGCGGGATTACCAAAACTGTTGTCCAGAGGGTGAGGAAGGGGTTTTTGAGGTGGTTCGGACATGTAGAGAGAATGGAGCGAAACAGAATGACTTCAAGAGTGTATCAGTCTGTAGTGGAAGGAAGGGGGGTAGGGGTCGGCCTAGGAAAGGTGGAGGGAGGGGGTAAAGGAGGTTTTGTGTGCGAGGGGCTTGGACTTCCAGCAGGCATGCGTGAGCGTGTTTGATAGGAGTGAATGGAGACAAATGGTTTTTAATACTTGACGTGCTGTTGGAGTGCAAGCAAAGTAAAAATTTATGAAGGGATTCAGGGAAACCGGCAGGCCGGACTTGAGTCCTGGAGATGGGAAGTACGGTGCCTGCACTCCCGAAGGAGGGGTGTTAATTTGCAGTTTAAAAACTGAGAGTAAAGCACCCTTCTGGCAAGGCAGTAATGGAGGGAATGATGGTTGAAAGTTTTTCTTTTTCGGGGCCACCCCGCCTTGGGGGAATCGGCCAGTGTGTTAATAATATAAAATATATATATATATATATTTATATATATATATATATATATATATAAAATATATAATTATATAATATACACACACACACACCTACCATCCAACTTTGACCTGCTCGACCCTATGTCCACTCGACTTACGACCATGCATCTGGCAGCTGGGCTGGGCCGTCTGAATGCTTACCCCTGTACAATATTTGACAATACTCGCGAGGGCAATGTATCATGCGGCAGCATCAGTTTGAGTAACCCTGTCCTATCAGCGCATCATACTATATTAACTGTTTCTAACTGGACAGTAAAATTTTACCATGGCCCCTAAGATGAAGTCTGAATCTTGCATGGAGATTGTGGCAAGAAAGGCTCTTACTCTCGAGCTCTCTATTTGTTTTCACTGTTTGCACATAAACCTGTCTGTATCTGTCTGCCTGTATATCTGTCTGTATCTCTGTGTCTGTCTATTAGTGTGTGTCTTTCTGTCTACCTGTGTGTCTGTCTTTCTGTCTACCTGTGTGTCTGTCTACCTGTATGTCTGTCTTTCTGTCTACCTGTGTCTGTCTTTCTGTCTACCTGTGTATGTCTTTATGTCTACCTGTGTCTGTCTGTGTCTACCTGTGTGTCTGTCTTTCTGTCTGTCTGTCTACCTGTGTGTGTGTCTTTCTGTATACCTGTGTGTCTGTCTTTGCTTGTCTGTCTCAGAGCCACTCATTAAGAGTGTACTTGGTCTTGAAGATGCCATATTAATAATGATAATAATAATAATCACTGAGGCGCATTAAATGTGTATAAAACGTTAATATATGACATTTTGCTTAATCCATGATTTTTTTTTTCAAAATTATATAATAAACATGCTACATAACATATAAATTAACAAATATGAGATTTTTTCTGGTCAGCTTGACAGTGAACAGGAACCGTTCGTGTCCGGACTGGTAACAACAACAACAACATTTGTTTACATAACTCGTGAACATTCTACATTCTCATTCTCTCTCTCATTTATTCATCTTCTTTACTCACCTTTCACTCTACATTAACCCTTTGACTGTCAAAGGGCCCAATCCTGAAGTGTCTCCTGGTGTCGCAAAATATTAAAAAAAAAAAATTTTTTTTCTTATGAAAATGTTAAGATTATTTTTCTGATTGTTTTAGTCCCCAAAAAAAAAAATTTCCATCAGTACTTACCGAGATATAGAGTCCTGAAGTTTGTGAATTGTCTGCTGCGGAAAAAGCGGGACTGCCGCTACCCGGTAAAATTTGATTTATTTTGTTTTCGATGGTTTTTGGGTTTTTTTTACCATTTTTATTTTTTCACATAACTTTTGGGCCCCTGTGGGGCCAAAATTATTGTGAAAGTTCAAATATACACTCGTTGAATGTAAAAATTTTTATAGCAAAAAACACTCGTTATTATATGTTGCTAAAACTTGTTTAACAAACAATGTAAACAAATGTTTATTACGATTGCTTTTAATTATATACTATGTAACAATCCTGGCACTTTTTAGAAGTGCTGCAGTTGGGGAAAATTCTTTGAAAATGGTTATAAGCACATGGTGTCTTACACTCCTCACACTAAAACGAGTGTTCTTTGCGTTTTTTGGCTTTTTGGGGTTTTGTCTACAGACAAAACCTCTTCTGGATTTTTTTGGCAGTGTAGCAGGCGGGGTAGGGGGTAGTGATCACCGGCCTCAGACGAGAGGAATGTGTTGAAAAATTTTGTGGCGCTGGTTATTGCAAGTTTTGTTTTTGGTACTTAAAAATTTTTTTGTTGATGACTGACAAACAAAATTCACCATTTTTGGGTTTGTTCTTGGTCTTCCTTTTACATATTTTAAGCATTCGCAGGAAATGTCAGAAGAGGGAAAAAACAGTTTTATGTACCCTTATAACTTTTGGAAAAAAGTCGCAAACCAATCTGCAGGCCCACATTTGTCCACTAAATGACTTGAGGTTGTATCCTCACAGTGCAGTTTTTACAATGGGTTCTTTGGGTTTCTTCTTTTCTGTTTGCCAGTGTCTCCTTTCGTGTCGGTGAACTGATGTCAGCAGTGTGACATCAGTTTGTCATGCCACCGAAATGCCATGTGTCATTGGCAGAAAACACCTCACTTCACCTTAAACTGCCGAGAACCTAGGGCTATGTTTACGTTTTAGCACTGTGCCACACACATCTGTCATGTTCTAAGCAAAAAAATCACTGAGTATAGGGCTTGTGTCCAGTTGTCAGTATTAAATATGCCCCTTACCAAGATATGGCCCCCATCATTTTAACCCATCCCCAGGATCCCCCGAAATTTCCTGGTTTTTTCCCATTTTTTTCCCGCCGTGTCACAATTTCCCCAAAACCAACCAGTTTTGCAATCACACAAACAAATAATTTTATACCAAAGCTTTTCCCTTTGCTTGGTATTATACTGCTTGAATGGATCTTCCCTTTTAACAAAAACAAAGACTCGTCAATAAAAGCTTCCCGAAGGGATTAAAAATAATAGAGCACTTTTTTTTCAGGTACATAAACACACGTTGTCTTAATAAAATGTCGCTTCTGTCAGGCCTGGTTTTGTCTGAAAAGTGTAAATACGTAAAAGTAACACAAATTATTTATGGTATAAAGTCATGAAAAGGGGTTTAATTTAGGGGTCTGTCCAGATGTGTTGCACTTGTTTTAACCCTGTGCATAGCATTTTTTGTGGGAAAGAACGATACTTCTGCCACGTTGTGTCCTTCCACTGGTGTGGGTGATCTTGGTGACAGAATGTGTTTTGCCATGGTGTATCATAGTATGTATTGCTTTCCCCGACAATAATGTCCTCAGGGGTTTATCGAAAAAAACAAATGAAAGCAATTTTCCCCCAAAAATTCAGTTTTGGGATTGTTCCCCAAGGGTAATGATGGCCGTATTCCACTTGTCCTCCATCAAAATCATGGGATTGGGAACAAATTCTTTTTGCTGCAATCCCCGATGCGGTCGCTGGTGCGTTTGGATATTGTAATGGGTTGTGCAGGTTGTGGTTATGGGGGTGTGGGGTCGGCGAGGCTGGTTGTAGTTGTGCAGAGCAGCAGCGCAGGGAGTAGGTGGCCCGCTGCGTGTCACATGACTCATGGACGTCACTTCACCACCCCACCTGCTGCCTCACTCACCATTTTACCCCTCGTAACAAATTTTTCGTCATTTCACTATCGGACGGGTGAGGGCCACGGGATGTGTCAGAGTTATCCTTTTCTTGGAAGAGCTATGGCACATACCAGACCCCATGCGACGTGATATACTGCCTTCATGGGGAATTTCACCCTCACTGTCACAAATGAATGTTTTCAATAACCTTTAAAAACACTATGACTATCACTTCTAATCTGAGTTTGTACCGGGGAAAAAAGTTTCTTTTCGTCCCGGTACAGGTGAACAAAACGAGCCGGGGCCCCGCACCGAGGTGGGGTTGTGGGTCATCTGGGGGTTTTTATACTAATTTTTTTTATCCTAGGTAATTTTCTCGGTCCCCCGCTTCAAAAAAAGGGAATTCACTTTCATGCACTATCATCACTGTTTGAGCTATCCCTTGGGAACAATGACCCCCAACCGCCGGGGTGAGGAACTCTTACCGCGAGGCTGGTGAAAAAGGGTCCCAAAATGGTGTTCCCACAAAACACTGCTGAGTCCCCGATTTTTTTTAAGGGTGCAACCGCCACTGAGACTTTTTCTCTCGTGAAGGCCTACCCGCCTCTCCGCTTGTTTTTAAGCCGCTAGAAAATTTTTGTGTATGTAATAAAACACGGTATCTCCCATGACTTATATACAGACCGCGGGGCAGTCAAAGGGTTAAAATACAGATATTTTTAAAAGGGAAATAATGAGTGGACCGATTATTTATTATAGCTTAATAATAATAATATTAATATTAGTACATATGTATTATTGTAAAAATAAGATTTTAATATTAATATCAATTTTGGGGGATGGAGCAAGATCCTGTTTTAGCACTTTGTTGGATTTTTTTGGTTATCCTAGGTAATTTTTTAATTGTATGTAGCTTGCTTACGTGTACAGAGAGAGAGGAGAGAGGGAGGACAGAGAGGGGAGAGAGAGAGAGAGAGAAGAGGAGATCGAGTGAGAGAGAGAGAGAGAGAGGAGAGGAGAAAAGAGAGAGAGAGAGAGAGGGAACAGAGAGAGATACAGAGAGAGAGAACAGAGAGAGAGATACAAAAAAGGCAGCACATTCGGTCAGCCGTAGCCAACTCCCCCCCATCCGCCACCCACCCCCCATCAGCACCCCCCCGGCCACCCACCC
>NC_069471.1:4558903-4651970 GCF_026875155.1 Cherax quadricarinatus | reverse complement strand
TTTGTAATTTAATGTAGGGAGGGGGTAGTAGTACTTTTTTGTGGAAAAGTCGGGGCAGGTACCCCAGGTGTGGTAGCCTTGGTCCCCGTCTCATACTTAATATACGATATTTAAAACATCAAAGAGAGGTAAAATACACATACAGTACACTCATTGTTTACCTTAAAATATGTGTAGTCTTAATATAGGAAGAGAGGTGAGTAGTATTTATTTGTATAAAGTCAGTGTAGGTAGCCGGTAGGTGTAGCCTGGGCTACACCTACCGACTACCTACACTGTGGCCCAGAGCCATATTATTAACATCGACATGCCTTGTTCACTGAATTTAATCATTTCTAACAGCTACCTTTAGATGCCATCATAAACGAAGGTAGAAGTAATGAATAATTCATGCCGAAAATTGTAAACAAAAGTGGAGTGGTGGAGTGGCTGGGCCAAACGCAGATTCATACACGTTTTCTTTGATGGCTGAACAGAGAAAACGTAATGTTGTCCCTCCACCTGGCTCCACAAGTATTATTATCAGAGCACACATAAAATATGCAATAAATGCCAGACAACAAGTTTACACTAACTTATATTAAGTTAGCAATAGAAATAGGCATTAAAAACACAATAAAAGGTAAGATACACACAGAGTACACTTATTACTTACCTTAAAATATTAATATTAATGTGTGAGAGGCGAGTGGCAGGGTGTTTATTGAATAAAATCAAAATGGCACACCATCATCCTCTAACTTGGCACTTAAAGCAAGAGGCTTACGACTTCTCTTTTTATTACAGCTAACCTTAGACGCCATCGTCAATGAGAGCCAACTAGTTAACGAAAGAGTAAACGAGAGAGAGAGAGAACGAGATACAGAGTTGAGACAATGTAAGAACACAAACTGAACAGGTAGTGGATGATCACTTGGTCAGGCGAAATGTGTATTAATGTGTGTCTACTTTTAGTTCATTCACGTCCATTTGTAAGAGTTTGTAAAACATTTACCTCAATATTTTTTTATTTAATAATAATTACCTCACAATACAAATACTCTTACATTGTGTACAAGTTGTACAAGTTAGTTCAGAATAAACAAACAGCAACACACCATTTTTAGAGTGAATGAAGATATAATGATATTAATAATAATAATAATAATAATAATAATATTATTATTATTATTATTAATATTAATAATAATATTATTAGTAGTATTATTTTAATATATAATAATAATAATAATATTATTATTATTATTATTATTATTATTATTATTATTTATTATTATTAATATTAATAATATTATTATTAGTAGTATTATTAATATTAATATAATAATTAATAATAATAATAATAATAATAATAATAATATTATTATTATTATTATTATTATTATTAATTATAAAAAGCATTAAACCCACAAGGGTTGTGAATTGGTATACATAGAGTAAAGGCATACGAAAAGAATATTTTTCTACAGTTACCCCCAGGTGTAAATGATAATGGGAGCCCTTTGATTGATCTTTGTATAGAAAGGGGTTTAGTTATAGGTAATACATATTTTAAGAAAAAGAGGATAAATAAGTATACAAGATATGATGTAGGGCGAAATGACAGTAGTTTGTTGGATTATGTATTGGTAGATAAAAGACTGTTGAGTAGACTTCAGGATGTACATGTTTATAGAGGGGCCACAGATATATCAGATCACTTTCTAGTTGTAGCTACACTGAGAGTAAAAGGTAGATGGGATACAAGGAGAATAGAAGTATCAGGGAAGAGAGAGGTGAAGGTTTATAAACTAAAAGAGGAGGCAGTTAGGGTAAGATATAAACAGCTATTGGAGGATAGATGGGCTAATGAGAGCATAGGCAATGGGGTCGAAGAGGTATGGGGTAGGTTTAAAAATGAAGTGTTAGAGTGTTCAGCAGAAGTTTGTGGTTACAGGAAAGTGGGTGCGGGAGGGAAGAGGAGCAATTGGTGGAATGATGATGTAAAGAGAGTAGTAAGGGAGAAAAAGTTAGCATATGAGAAGTTTTTACAAAGTAGAAGTCATGCAAGGAGGGAAGAATATATGGAGAAAAAGAGAGAGGTTAAGAGAGTGGTGAAGCAATGTAAAAAGAGAGCAAATGAGAGAGTGGGTGAGATGTTATCAACAAATTTTCTTAAATATAAGAAAAAGTTTTGGAGTGAGATTAACAAGTTAAGGAGGCCTAGAGAACAAATGGATTTGTCAGTTAAAAATAGGAGAGGAGATAGAGGTATTGGGAAGATGGAGGGAATATTTTGAGGAATTGTTAATGTTGATGAAGATAGGGAAGCCGTGATTTTGTGTATAGGGCAGGAGGAATAACATCTTGTAGGAGTGAGGAAGACCAAGTTGTGAGTGTGGGGGAAGTTCGTGAGGCAATAGGTAAAACGAAAGGGGGTAAGGCAGTCGGGATTGATGGGATAAAGATAGAAATGTTTAAAAGCAGGTGGGAATATAGTTTTGGAGTGGTTGGAGCAATTATTTAATAAATGCATGGAAGAGGGTAAGGTACCTAGGGATTGGCAGAGAGCATGCATAGTTCCTTTGTATAAAGGCAAAGGGGACAAAAGAGAGTGCAAAAATTATAGGACGATAAGTCTGTTGAATATACCTGGAAAAGTGCATGGTAGAGTTATTATTGAAAGAATTAAGAGTAAGATGGAGAATACGATAGCAGATGAACAAGGATTCTTTAGGAAAGGTAGGGGGTGTGTGGACCAGGTGTTTACAGTGAAACATATAAGTGAACAGTATTTAGATAAGGCTAAAGAGGTTTTTGTGGTATTTATGGATTTGGAAAAGGCGTATGACAGGGTGGATAGGGGGGCATGTGGCAGATGTTGCAGGTGTATGGTGAAGGAGGTAGGTTACTGAAAGCAGAGAAGAGTTTTTACGAGGATAGTGAGGCTCAAGTTAGAGTATGTAGGAAAGAGGGAGAATATTTCCCAGTAAAAGTAGGCCTTAGACAAGGATGTGTGATGTCACCGTGGTTGTTTAATATATTTATAGATGGGTTGTAAGAGAAGTAAATGCAAGGGTCCTGGTAAGAGGCGTGGAGTTAAAAGATAAAGAATCACACAATGTGGGAGTTGTCACAGTTGCTCTTTGCTGATGACACTGTGCTCTTGGGAGATTCTGAAGAGAAGTTGCAGAGTTTGGTGGATGAATTTGGTAGGGTATGCAAAAGAAGAAAATTAAAAGTGAATAAAGGAAAGAGTAAGGTTATGAGGATAACAAAAGATTAGGTGATGAAAGATTGGATATCAGATTGGAGGGAAAGAGTATGGAGGAGGTGAATGTATTCAGATATTTTGGAATGGATGTGTGAGCGGATGGGTCAATGAAAGATGAGGTGAATCATAGAAATGATGAGGGGAAAAGGCTGTGAGCGGTTTTCACTTAGGAGTCCATGGAGACAAAGAACTTTGTCCTTGGAGGCAAAGAGGAGAATGTATGAGAGTATAGTTTTACCAATGCTCTTATATGGGTGTGAAGCATGGGTGATTGAATGTTGCAGCGAGAAGCAGGAGGCAGTGGAGATGTTGTGTCAGAGGGCAATGTGTGGTGTGAATATAATGCAGAGAATTCGTAGTTTGGAAGTTAGGAGGAGTGCGGGATTACCAAAACTTTTGTCCAGGGGGCTGAGGAAGGGTTTTTGAGGTGGTTCGGACATTAGAGAGAAGGGAGCGAAACAGAATGACTTCAAGAGGTATCAATCTGTAGGGGAAGGGAAAAGGCGGGGTGGGGGTGGGCCTAGGAAAGGGTTTGGGAGGAGGGGGGAAAAGGGGTTTGTGTGCGGGGGGCGGGATTTCCAGCAGGCATGCGTGAGCGTGTTTGATAGGAGTAATTGGAAACAAAGGGTTTTTTTAATATTTGACGTGCTTTTGGGAGTGCAAGCAAAGTAACATTTATGAAGGGTTCGGAAAACCCGGCAGGCCGGACTTGAGTCCTGGAGTTGGGAAGTACGGTCCCTGCATCTGAAGGAGGGTGTTAAGTTGCATTTTTAAAAAACGTAGAGTAAAGCCCCCTTTCTGGAAAGGGCAGAATGGAGGGAATATGGTGAAAGTTTTTTTTTTGGGCCACCCGCCTTGGTGGGAATCGGCCATGTGTTAATAATTATTTATAATATATATATATTATATATATATATTTATAAAATATATTATATATAAATATATATATATATACACCACACACACCTCCACCAACTTATGACCTGCTCGACATATGTCCACTCGACTTAACCATGCATCTGGCAGCTGGGCGGGGCCCGGATGCATACCACTGTACAATATTTGAAAATACCGCGAGGGCAATGTATCATGAGGCGCATCAGTTTGAGAAAACCCTGTCCTATCAGCGATCATCTATATTAACTGTACAAAAGGACAGTAAATTTCCCCCCATGGCCCCTAAGATGAAGTCAATTTTTGCATGGAATTGTGGCAAGAAAGGCTCTTACTCTCAGCTCTCTATTTTTTTTCACTGTTGCAATAAACCCGTCTGTATCGTCTCCCTTTACTGTCTGTATCTCTGTGTCTGTCTATTTAGGGTTGGTTTTTGTCTACCCGTGTGTCTGTCTTTTGTCTACCTTGTTCGTCTACCCGATGTCTGTTTTCTGTCTACCTGTGTCGTCTTTCGTCTACCGTGTATGTCTTTATTTTACCTGGTCTGCTGTGTTACCTTGTGTCTGTCTTTCTGTCGTCTGTCTACCCGTGTGTGTGTCTTTCTGTATACCCGTGTGTCGTTTTGCTTGTCTGTTTCCCGAGCCACTCATTTAAAAGTGTACTTGGGCTTGAGATGCCATATTAATAATGTTTAAAAATAATAAACACTGAGGCGCATTAAAGTGTTTTTAAAACGTTAAAATAGACATTTTGCTTAATCCCCCGATTTTTTTTTTTCAAAATTTTTATAATAAAAATGCTACATAACATATAAATTAACAAATATGAGATTTTTTTTGGTGCTTTACAGTGAACAGGAACCGTTTTGTGTCCCGGGTGGTAACAACAAAAAAAACATTTTTTTTACATAACTCGTGAAAATTTACATTTCATTCTCTCTCTCATTTATTCATCTTCTTTACTCACCTTTTCACTCTACTTAACCCTTTGACTGTCAAAGGCCCAATCCTGAAGGGTCTCCTGGTGTCGCAAAATATTAAAAAAAAAAAAAATTTTTTTTTTTGAAAATGTTTTTAAAATTTTTTTTTTTTTTTTTCTGATTGTTTTAGTCCCCCCAAAAAAAAATTTCCCCTCAGTACTTACCGAGATATAGAGTCCTGAAGTTTGCTGAAATTGATCTGCTAGCGGCAACGCGGCGACTGCCGCTCACCCGGGGGAAAACTTTGATTTACTTGTATTCGATGGTTTCTTGTTTTTTTTACCATTTTATTTTTTCACATAACTTTTGTGGCCTGTGAGACCAAATTTTTGGGTGCAATGTTAAAATATACACTCGTTGAATGTAACACAATTATAGCAAAAAACACTCGTATCATTATAATGTTGCTAAAACTGTTTACACAAACAATGTAAACAAATTTTTTTTACGATTGCTTTATAATATATATACATATGTACAATCACTGGACACTTTATTAGAAGTGCTGCAGCTTGTGGAATTCTTTGAAACATGGTTATAAGCACAATGGTGTCTTACACTCCTCACACATAAAAACGAGTGTCTTTGCGTTTTTGTGGGGTTTTGTGGTATGTCTACAGACAAACACCCCTTCTGAGCATTTTTTTTCTTGGCAGTAGTAGCAGGCAGTGGTATGGGGTAGTGATCACCAGCCTCAGACGAGGGGACATGTGTTGTAATTTCGTGGGCGCTGGTCAAATTGCAAGTTTTGTTTCTTGGTATTTAAATATTATTTGTCTGATGACTGACAAACAAAATTCACCATAATTGGGTTTGTTCTTGGTTTAACTTATACATATTATAAGCATTCAGCATGGAAATGTCAAGAAGATGGAAAAACAGTTTTATGTACCACTTATAACTCTTGCGAACCCCAGTCAGCAAACCCAAATTTCGCATGTCACATTTGTCCACTAAATGCACATTGAGGTTGAATCCATCACAGCTGCAGATTTTACAATGGGTTCTTTGGGGCTCTCTATTTCTGCTTGCCAGTGTCTCCCATTTCGTGTCGGTGAACTGATGTCGCAGTGTGACATCACGTTTGTCATGCCACCGAAATGCCATGATGTCTTTGGCAGCAAACACCTGCACTTCACCTCTACAACTGCCAGCATCGAACCTAGGCATATGTTTACGATTTCTACGCACTGTGCCACACACATCTGTCAAGTTCATAAGCAAGAATCACTGAGTATAGGGCTTGTGTACCAGTTGTCAGTATATAAAATATGCCCTTACCAAGATATGGCTCCATCATTGTTCTAACCACATCACCAGAGATACCAGTAACTTCCTGGTATCTTCCATTGTTTTACCGCCAGTGTACAAAATTTAAATATCCAAAACCAGCCCCAGTTTGCAATCACACAGAACAAATAACTTTATACCAAAGCGTTTCCTCTTGCTTGGTATTTTACTGCTGAATGGAGTCTTCCTTTGAACAAAATCAAAGACTCGTCAATAAACAAGCTTCCTGAAGGGAAATAAAAAATACATAGAGCACTTTTGTTTCAGGTACAAAAACACACGTTCTGATCTTATATAACCTGTCGCTTCTGTCGGGCCTGGTTTTGTCTGAAAGTGTAACATACGTAACAGTAAAAACAAATCTATTCAACTGGTATAATGTCACTGAAGCAGGGGTTGAAATAGGCGGTCTGTCGCCCAGTTTTGTGTTGACACTATGCTTATACACATGTGGCATAAGCATTATTGTGGCAAAGAACAGATACATCTCTGCCACAGTTGTGTCCTTCCCCTGGTGTAGGCGTGATCTTGGTGACAGAATAGTGTTTGCCATGGTGTACTCATAGTATGTATTGCTTTCCCTGACAATAATGTCCATCAGGGGTTCATCGAAGAACAACTGAAAAACCCCCAATTTTTCCCCAGTTCCCGTTGGGATTGTTCCCAAGTGTACATGATGGGGCCCTATTCCACTTTGTCCTCCATCAAAAGTCATGGGGGTTGGGAACAAACTCGTCACTTGCTGCCAATCCCAGATGCGGTCAGCTGGGGCGTTCTGGATATTGTAATGTGGTTGTGCAGGTTGTGGTTTTTGGGAGTGTGGGGGCGGCGAGGCTGGTTGTAGTTGGCAGAGGTCAGCAGCGCAGGCAGTAGCGGGCCCGCTGCTGGTGTCACATGACTCATGGCACCGTCACTATCACCACCACCACCTGCTGCCTCACTCACATCATTTATACCCCTCGTAACAATATCGTCATCTTCACTATCAGGACGTGGTGTAGGGCCACGGGATGTGCTCAGAGATGTACTCCTTCTTCTTGGAAGAGCATATGGCACACTACCAGACCCCATGCGACGTCGTATATACTGCCACTTCACTGGGGAATATTACCCCACTGTCACAACTAGAACTGTTTTCAATAACCTTGAAATCACTATGACTATCACTTCTCACATCTGAGTCTTGTACACGGGCAAATAGTTTCCTCTTTCGTCCTGGTACAGGTGAACAAGAACGGCCGGCCCAGCAAACCCGAGGTGGAAGGTTGTGGGGCATCGGGTTTTCATCACTAAATTTTGTTTTTCCTAGGTAATTTTCTCGGTCCCCACCCGCTTCAAAACCGGGAAATCACTTTTTCCCGGACACTATCATCACTGTTTGAGCTATCACTTGGGAACAAATGACCCCCAATCCGCCGAGGAGTGAGGAACTTCTTACCGCGAGGCATGGTGAAAATGGATACCAAGATGGTGTTCCACAAAGCACTGCTGAGTCCCAGATTTTTTTCACAGGGTGCCACACCGACCACTGAAGACCCATTCTCCTCGTGAAGGCCTACCAGCCCTCTCCCGCTTGATTTGAAGCCCCTAGAATTTATGTGTATGATACATCAAAACGGTATCTCCCATGACGTTTTATACACGCCGCGACAGTAAAAGGGGTTAAAACTACAGATATTTTAAGGTAAGTAATGAGTGGACACATTATTATATTATAGTTTAAATAATAATAATATTAATATTAGTACATATGTATTATTGTAATAATAATGATTATTAATATTAATATCAATTTGGGGCACTGGAGCACAGATCCATCTTATAGCACTTTGTCTGATTTTTGGGTTATCCTAGGTAATTTATAATACGTATGAAGCTTGACTTACGTGTACCAGAGAGAGAGAGAGAGAGAGAGACAGAGGAGAGAAAAGGAGAGAGAGAGAGAGAGGATACAGAGTGAGAGGGGGAGAGAGAGAGAGAGAGAGAGAGAGAGGAAAAGAAAAGAAGAGAGAGAGAGAGAGAGAGATACAGAGAGAGAGATACAGAGAGAGAGATACAGAGAGAGAGATTACAAGAGACAGCACATTTCGGTTCAGGCAGTCAGCCAATTACCACCCATCACCACCACCAACCATCCAGCCAACCACCGCCCACCACCACCAGCAGCCACCACCCCCCCGGGCCAACACAGACCCGCACCCAGCCAGCAGCGGAATACGTATTACACATGTTCCAGATTTGTTTCTCTTTACTTAGGGTATAGGTTTATAAAACATTTGGCAGGTGACACTACAGTGGTTTCTCACATTCCACTGTGTCAACAATACATAAAGATAATAGTAACATATGATACTGTATGTGATGTAAAATTTACAATACATATCACTACCATGTATACATTATATACAGTACATAAATAATTAGAATACAACAATAGAAGTAAATTATAGTAAAAAGAATGAAATAATGATTGTACATTACATTACAGTATTATGTAGGTAGTTTATATAGGAAAATTTTGACATTATGCCCTACCAAATATGTCGGCAATTTTCAAAGGTTCGACTTACGTCCATTTCGACTTATGACCGGTTGGTCGGAACCAAGCTTGGTCGTAAGTCAGATGGTAGGTGTGTTATTTTTATTATTTTTTTATTATCACACTGGCCGATTCCCACCAAAGGCAGGGTGGCCCGAAAAAGAAAAACTTTCACCATCATTCACTCCATCACTGTCTTGCCAGAAGGGTGCTTTACACTACAGTTTTTAAACTGCAACATTAACACCCCTCCTTCAGAGTGCAGGCACTGTACTTCCCATCTCCAGGACTCAAGTCCGGCCTGCCGGTTTCCCTGAACCCCTTCATAAATGTTACTTTGCTCACACTCCAACAGCACGTCAAGTATTAAAAACCATTTGTCTCCATTAACTCCTATCAAACACGCCACGCATACCTGCTGGGAAGTCCAAGCCCCCGCACACAAAACCCCCTTTACCCCCTCTCTCCAACCTTTCCTAGGCCGACCAGTACCCCGCCTTCCTTCCACACAGACTGATACACTCTTGAAGTCATTCTGTTTCGCTCCCATTCTCTCTACATGTCCGAACCACCTCAACAACCCTTCCTCAGCCCCTCTGGACAACAGTTTTGGTAATCCCGCACCTCCTCCTAACTTCCAAACTACGAATTCTCTGCATTATATTCACACCACACATTGCCCTCAGACTTTGACATCTCCACTGCCCCCCACCCTTTCTCCTCGCTGCAACATTCATCACCCATGCTTCACACCCATAAAAGAGCATTGGTAAAACTATACTCTCATACATTCCCCTCTTTCCCTCCAAGGACAAAGTTCTTTGTCTCCACAGACTCCTAAGTGCACCACTCACTCTTTCCCCCCATCAATTCTATGATTCATCTCATCTTTCATAGACCCATCCGCTGACACGTCCACTCCCAAATATCTGAATACATTCACCTCCTCCATACTCTCTCCCTCCAATCTGATATTCAATCTTTACCCACCTAATCTTTTTTTATCCTCATAACCTTACCTTTCCTGTATTCCCCTTTAATTTTCTTCTTTTGCACACCTACCAAATTCATCCACCAATCTCTGCAACTTCTCTTCAGAATCTCCCAAGAGCACAGTGTCATCAGCAAAGAGCAGCTGTGACAACTCCCACTTTGTGTGTGATTCTTTAACTTTTAACTCCACGCCTCTTGCCAAGACCCTCGAATTTACTTCTCTTAAAAACCCCATCTATAAATATATTAAACAACACGGTGACATCACACATCCTTGTCTAAGGCCTACTTTTACTGGGAAAAAATTTTCCCTCTTTCCTACATACCTAACTTGAGTCTCACTATCCTCGTTAAAACTCTTCACTGCTTTCAGTAACCTACCTCCTACCCCATACACTTGCAACATCTGCCACATTGCCCCCCTATCCACCCTGTTTATACGCCTTTTCCAAATCCATAAATGCCACAAAGACCTATTTAGCCTTTTCTAAATACTGTTCACTTATATGTTTCAAATGTAAACACCTGGGCCACACACCCCCTACCTTTCCAAAGCCTCCTTGTTCATCTGCTATCCTATTCTCCGTCTTACTCTTAATTCTTTCAATAATAACTCTACCATACACTTTACCAGTATACTCAGCAGACTTATCCCCCCATAATTTTTGCACTCTCTTTTATCCCCTTTGCCTTTATACAAAGGAACTAGCATGCTCTCTGCCAATCCCCAGGTACCTTACCCCCTCCATACATTTATTAAATAATTGCACCAACCACTCCAAAACTATATCCCCACCCCGCTTTTAACATTTCTATCTTTATCCCATTTAATCCCGGCTGCCTTTCCGGTAAAATGAAAGGGGGTAACCCCTTTCATTTTACCTACTGCCCCACGAACTTCCCCCACACTCACAACTGGGTCTTCCTCACTCCTACAAGATGTTGTTCCTTCCTTGCCCTATACACGAAATCACAGCTTCTCTATCTTCATCAACATTTAACAATTCCTCAAAATATTCCCTCCATCTTCCCCAAAACCTCTAACTCTCCATTTAATAACTCTCCTCTTTCCCATTTTTTAACTGACAAATTCATTTGTTTCTCTAGGCTTTCTTAACTTGTTAATCTCACTCCAAAACTTTTTCTTATATTTAAGAAATTTTTTGATAACATCTCACCCACTCTCTCATTTGCTCTCTTTTTACATTGCTTCACCACTCTCTTAACCTCTCTCTTTTTCTCCATATACTCTTCCCTCCTTGCATCACTTCTCATATGCTAACTTTTTCTCCCTTACTACTCCCTTTTCATCATCATTCCCCCAATCGCTCCCCTTCCCTCCCCACACCCACTTTCCTGTAACCACAAACTTCTGCTGAACACTCTAACACTACATTTTTAAACCTACCCCATACCTCTTCGACCCCATTGCCCATTTCTCTCATTAGCCCCCTCTATCCTCCAATAAACTGTTTTTATCTTACCCTAACTGCCTCCTTTTTTTAGTTTATAAAACCTTCACCCTCTCTCTTCCTGATACTTCTATTCTCCTTTTATCCCATCTACCTTTTACTCTCAGTGTAGCTACAACTAGAAAGTGATCTGATATATCTGTGGCCCCTCTATAAACTTTTACATCCTGAAGTTCTACTCAACAGCCTTTTATCTACCAATACATAATCCAACAAACTACTGTCATTTCGCCCTACATCATATCTTGTATACTTTTTTTATCCTCTTTTTTTTTTAAAATATGTATTACCTATAACTAAACCCCTTTCTATACAAAGTTCAATCAAAGGCTCCCATTATCATTTACACCTGGCACCCCAAACTTACCAAACCACACCCTCTCTAAAAGTTTCTCCTACTTTAGCATTCAGGTCCCCTACCACAATTACTCTCTCACTTTGGTTCAAAGGCTCCTATACATTCACTTAACATCTCCCAAAATCTCTCTCTCTCCTCTGCATTCCTCTCTTCTCCAGGTGCATACACGCTTATTTTTGACCCACTTCTCGCACCCAAACCCTTTATTTTAATCCACATAATTCTTGAATTTACACATTCATATTCTCTTTTCTCCTTCCATAACTGATCATTCAACATTACTGCTACCCCTTCCTTTGCTCAACTCTCCAGATATCCAGATTTAATCCCATTTATTTCCCCCCACTGAAAACTCCCCTACCCCCTTCAGCTTTGTTTCGCTTGGGGCCCAGGACATCCAACTTCTTTTCATCATAACATCAGCAATCATCTGTTTCTTGTCATCCCGCACTACATCCACGCACATTTAAGCATCCCAGTTTTATAAAGTTTTTCTTTTTCTCTTTTTTAGTAAATGTCTACAGGAGAAGGGGGTTACTAGCCCATTGCTCCCGGCATTTCAGTCGCCTCATACGACACGCATGGCTTACGGAGGAAAGATTCTTTTCCACTTCCCCATGGACAATAGAAGAAATAAAGAAGAACAAGAGCTATTTAGAAAAAGGAGAAAACCTAGATGTATGTACATATATATGCATGTGCGTGTCTGTGAAGTGTAACCAAAGTGTAAGTAGGAGTAGCAAGATATCCCTGTTATCTAGCGTGCTTATGAGACAGAAAAAGAAAACAGCAATCCTACCATCATGCAAAACAGTTACAGGTTTCTGTTTCACAGTCATCTGGCAGGACGGTAGTACTTCCCTGGGTGGTTGCTGTCTACCAACCTACTACCTATGTATATATATGTGTGTGTGTATATATATATATATATAACAGTGGACCCCTGCATAGCGATATTAATCCGTGCAAGAGAGCTCATTGTTATGCGAAATTATCATTATGCGAATGAATTTTCCCCATGATGACACTCTTCAGGTCACTTGTTCTATCTAGGCTGGAATATTGCTGCACTCTAACAGCACCTTTCAAGGCAGGTGAAATTGCCGACCTAGAAAATGAACAGAGAACTTTCACGGCGCGCATAACGGAGATAAAACACCTCAATTACTGGGAGCGCTTGAGGTTTCTAAACCTGTATTCCCTGGAACGCAGGAGGGAGAGATACATGATTATATACACCTGGAAAATCCTAGAGGGACTAGTACCGAACTTGTACACGAAAATCACTCACTACGAAAGCAAAAGACTTGGCAGACGTTTGCCCCATCCCCCCAATGAAAAGCAGGGGTTTTCACTACACGTTAAGAGACCATACAAAAAGTGTCAGGGGCCCAGACTGTTCAACTGCCTCCAGCACACATAAGGGGGATTACCAACAGACCCCTGGCAGTCTTCAAGCTGGCACTGGACAAGCACCTAAAGTCAGTTCCTGATCAGCCGGGCTGTGGCTCGTACGTTGGTTTGCGTGCAGCCAGCAGCAACAGCCTGGTTGATCAGGCGCTGATCCACCAGGAGGCCTGGTCACAGACCGGGCCGCGGGGGCGTTGACCCCCGAAACTCTCTCCAGGTAAACTCCAGGTAATAAGAAATAATGGAAATCAAATTAATCCGTGCAAGACACCCCAAAGTATGAAAAAAAAAAAATTTTACCACATGATATATTAATTTTAATACACACAAACTGAAAAAGGCATGCAAAATTACATGACACTTACTTTTATTGAAGATCTGGTGATGATTGATGGGATGGGAGGAGGAGACAGTGTTAGTGTTTAGAAGGGGAATCCCCTTCCATTAAGACTTGAGGTGTCAAGTCCTTTTCTGGAGTTACTTCCCTTCTTCTTTTAATGCCACTAGGACCAGCTTCAGAGTCACTGGATTTTTGTCGCACAACATATCTGCCCCTAGTGGCCTGTACCTCTCGTTCCTTTATGACTTCCCTAAAGTTTTTTCACAACATTGTCAGTGTATTAGTCACCGCACGGTTTGCAATAGCTGTGTGGGGTTTGTTTATCATAAAGGGGGTGTGCACTTTCAAGCCACTTTGCACAGATTTCCTTAAATCTTTGTAGTAGGCAACTTCTTCAATTTCTCTTCCCCTCCTTCGAAACCAGTTTCCTCAGGTCTGGCCTCTTGCTGTTGAAGCTGATCTATCAGCTCATCAGTGGTTAGTTCTTCAATGTCCTCCTCCACCAAACTCTTCCACATCATCCCCACTAACCTCCAACCCCAAGGACTTTCCCAATGCCATAATGGATTCCTCAACTGGCATAGGATTCTCAGGGTTAGCTGAAACCCTTCAAAATCCCTTTGGTCTACACATCTGGCCACAGTTTCTTCCAAAAGAGTTCAAGGTCCTCTTAGTCACTCCCTCCCAACCCTTTACCTATAAGGTTTACACAATTGAGAATATTAAAGTGATCTCTCCAAAAACTCTCTTAGAGTCAGTTGAGTTTCGAGGTCACTACAAAGCACCTTTCAAACAGAGTTTTTTGTGTACAGTTTTTTGAAGTTTGCCAATAACCTGCTGGTGCATTGGGCTCCCAGGAGAGGAGTGGTATTAGGAGGCAAAAACTTCACGTTAATGAATTTCATGTCCCCATAAAGTCGCTCTGCCACGTCGTAGGATGACCAGGGCATTGTCTAACACCAGGAGGCACTTAAGTTCTAATTTCTTTTCAGTTAGGTAATCTTTCACATTGGGGGCAAATGCATGGTGTAACCAGTCATAGAAAAAGTCCCTAGTGACCCATGCCTTACTGTTTGCCCTCCACAGCACACACAAATTTTCCTTGAGGATATTCTTTTGCCTGAACGGTCTGGGAGTTTCAGAGGATACACTAATAAAAGGGTTCACTTTGCAATCACCAGTAGCATTGGAACACATCAACGAGTAAGCCTGTCTTTCATAGGCTTATGTCCCCGGGGGTGCCTTTTCCTCCTGAGTAAAAGTTAGGTCCTGCTTGGCATTTTCTTCCAAAACAGGCCTGTTTCATCACAATTAAACACTTTTTCAGGTTTCAGTCCTTCAGTTTTCCCATGTACTCCTTGAATTTCCTGCACATATTTTTTCAGCTGCTCTGTGGTCCGAACTGGGAGCCTCACCATGCATTATCACACTATGTATGCCACTACGCCTCTTAAATCTCTCAAACCAACCTTTGCTGGCCTTAAATTCACTCACATCATCACTAGTTGCAGGCATTTTTTTAATTAAATCCTCATGCAACTTCCTAGCCTTTTTACTTATGATCCACTTAAGGATGCTATCTCCTGCTGTCTGTTTCTCATTTATCCACACCAATAACAGTCTCTCAACATCTTCCATCACTTGCATCTCTGTTTCGAAAACACAGTTAAACCTTTGGGAAGAACAGCTTCCTTGATTGCCTTTTTGTTGCCCACAATAGTAGCGATGGTTGATTGGGGTTTACTATACAACCGGCCAGCTCGGAGACACGCACTCCACTTTCATACTTATTTAATGATCTTTTTCTTCCCTCTCTATAGTAATTTCACCCTTTGCTGTAGGGTTGGCACTAGAAGCTTTCTTGGGGCCCATGGTCACTTATTTTCCAGATAAAATCACCAAAAACACTGTAAATAATACGAAATGTTACGATTTTATGCTTGGATGCTACCGCGGAGGCTGGCTGGTAAACAATGCCACCGGCGGAACATGTGAGGCTGGCTAAGGCGCACATTGGGGTGCGTCTCGGACGAACAGCGGTGAGCGGTTTTTAAGCAGTATGCAGGCAAAATTTTTGCGATTAAAGCAAGCGGGATGCGGATTAATCGTTATGTGATGCCAATGGTATGCGGGGGTCCACTGTATATATATATGTATATAATATTTTATATGTATAAAAATTATATATATATATATAAATATATATATTATATTTTATATATATATATATATATATATTTATATATATATATATATATATATTTATATATATATATACAGTGGACCCCCGCATACCGTTGGCATCACATAACATTAAATCCGCATACTGCTACAAAGTGGAGTGCGTTTCTCCGAGCTGGCCAGGTTGTATAATAAACCCCAATCAACCATCGCTACTATTGGTGGTACAGCTGCTGCTGCTGCACTGTCAGCTGCTGTGCTGCTGTAGACATCATCTGCTGCTGCTGTTTGCATCGTCTGCTGCGCTGTAGCATCGTCTGCTGCTGCTGTAGCACTGTCAGCTGCTGCTGCTGCTGTAGCATCGTCTGCTGCGCTGCTGCTGTAGCATCGTCTGCTGCTGCTGCTGCTGTAGCATCGTCTGCTGCTGCTGTAGCATGTCTGCTGCTGCTGTAGCACTGTTTTGTTGGTGTGGGTTATTGAGAATATACCAAGAAACAATTAACCCCAGGGATTTGCCACCAGGATAAAACCCCAAAAAAATCAGTGTCATCGAAGACTGTCTAACTTATTTCCATTGGGGTCCTTAATCTTGTCTCCCAGGATGCAAAACCCCCCCCCAGTCGACTAACACCCAGGTGAACAGGGAAAAATGCCCGGAAACTAGTGCTCATATTGGTGAATTTAAAGCCAGCAAAGGTTGGTTTGAGAGATTTAAGAATCGTAGTGACATCACAGTGTGATAAGGGATGTTCTGGAAGAAAATGCCAAACAGGACCCACAGTACTCAGGAGGAAAAGGCACTCCCAGGACACAGTTTTCTCATCAGTCATTTTCTGCATCTTCAATAAAGGTAAGTGTCATTTATTCTTCATTTGTAGACTAGTACATGCACAATTTATACCGTGCATGTATACTCTACTATTGTGCATGTATCCTTCTCTTTTGTGTAGGAAAATGTATATTTCACGTGGCAAAATTTTTTTTTTCATACTTTTGGGTGTCTTGCACGGATTTTAAATTTTAAATTTCCATTATTTCTTTTGGGGAAAATTCATTCGCATAAACCCATTATTTCACTACCAATGAGCCCCCTTGCACGGATTAAAATCGGTATGCGGGGGTCCACTGTATATATGTATATATATATATATATAAATATATATATATATATATACATATATACACCTGTAGTGTGCCGGATTACTGAGTTTTCTCGAATTACAGAGTGGTTAAGTTAGAATACACTTAATAAAATTAACCAACTTGACTTACACAGTTCATTGAACTTTAGCAAAAATCGAACATTTCCGTACTTTGAGCTCAATTTCAAGGTACTTTTCGTCATGAAAGCAATCAAAATCATGTCTATTTCTGTAATATATCTTCCATTATATCAAATGAGTCCAAAAAATGAGAATACAACCATAAAAACCATACGAAAATATACTGCAAAGAGGCAGCTATGGCTGAGAAGTGAACTCCCTTATTTTTTCGTCTGTCATTTTTTTTTTTGTTGAACGTTGAGAAGCATCTTTCCATCATACATTGCCCAAGTTTCAATGAGATAGCCCAACAAAAAAACCCAGAAAAAAAAATATTTACCAAAATCATATATGGCAAGCCCAAGCCCGGTACTGGAAGTAAGTCACTTTTTTCTGACTTTTCTGGTTATCCTAGGTTCTCTATACATTTCATTTGCTATTAGGGTAAAACTATGTAACTGTATTTGTGTATACCTGAATAAACTTATTTACTTCTAGTCTGTCGACTGAGTACAAGAAACCGCCCATTCACTTATTTCAAGTATCCAATAAAGTGGTCAGAAATTGGCAATTTGGCAGATTTCATGCAAATTTCAACAGATGCCAATTTCAAAATAGGATCCAGAATAAACAATGTAGACATTCCTGGCACTAAAATAACATTTTCTCTGTTCATTAGTCACGGCTACAGGCCTCTCTTATATTACTCTTGCTTACCATTTGGAATTTTTATTCACAAAAAAAAAATAAAAGATTTACTGTTATGCAGACTACTGCATTATTTTAATAATTGTATAAATAATGTCAATCCATTCTTGACTCCGTATTGGAATTTAGACTGGGCTTCGCTAAAGAATAGAACATTTTCACTACTGTGAGCGCAATTTCAAGGTACTTTTCATCATGAAAGTAATCAAAATCATATCTATTTCTGTAATATATCTTTCATTCTATCAAATGAGACTGAAAAAATGAGAATATAACCATAACAACCATACAAAAATATACCGCTAAGCGGCCGCTAATGGCTGAGAACTGAACTCCGCTATTTATGGTCTGATTTCTTTCATTTTTGGTGTACATGAAGAAGTATCTTTCCATCATACATTGCCCAAGTTTGAATAAGATAACCCAATAAACAACTGAGAAAATAATAATAATATAAATAATAATAATAATAATAATAATAATAATAATAATAATAATAGCTTTATTTACTACATGTACATGTACGAGGTATAAAAGCCTAGCTGACATCAGTAAGTTTTTCAGGTATACATAAATACAGTTACATAGAATTATCATACATAGCAACATATGTGTAGAGAACCTGGTATAACCCAAAAAAGTCAGACTGACTTATTTCCATTGGGGTCCTTTTACCTTATTATTATAATATAAATGTTATAATATTTTCTTATTATTCTATAACGAAGATAACATCTTATTATCCTACTAAAAAGACTATCTACTACACGAGGGTCATTAAGACTACAGTGGACCCCCACATAACGATTACCTCCGAATGCCGAATGCGACCAATTATGTAAGTGTATTTATGTAAGTGCGTTTGTACGTGTATGTTTGGGGGTCTGAAATGGACTAATCTACTTCACAATATTTCTTATGGGAACAAATTCGGTCAGTACTGGCACCTGAACATACTTCTGGAGTGAAAAAATATCGTTAACCGGGGGTCCACTGTATATACAATACGAGGGCCACTATCTACAATGCGAGTGACATACTGCTGTATAGAAAAGCACTTGTTATGCTGAGTATTTCAAGAAAATTAGGTCAGTGTCCCAGGATAACACCCACACTAGTCGGCTAACACCCAGGTACCCATTTACTGATGGGTAAACATAGACAACAGGTAAGATAAGATAAGATAAGATAAGATTTCGTTCGGATTTTTAACCCCGGAGGGTTAGCCACCCAGGATAACCCAAGAAAGTCAGTGCGTCATCGAGGACTGTCTAACTTATTTCCATTGGAGTCCTTAATCTTGTTCCCCAGGATGCGACCCACACCAGTCGACTAACACCCAGGTACCTATTTGCTGCTAGGTGAACAGGACAATAGGTGTAAGGAAACGTGTCGGAATTTCCACCCGCCGGGAATCGAACCCGGGCCCTCCATGTGTGAAGCGGGAGTTTTAGCCACCAGACCACCGGGCCTAATGTTTCTACCCTGGCTGGGAATCGAATATTTACCAAAAATCATATATGGCTAATCCAAGCCAGGTACTAAAAATAAGCCACTTTGACTTTTTTGGGGTTATCCTAGGTTCTCTACACATATGCTGCTATGTGTGATAATCTATAGAGAGAAAATAACTTTTTTGTTTCATGTTTATGGTGGAGTATGAGTGTATATCATAGTTAGCCCTGTGCTATACTCCATTTTCTCTAATATAAGCCACCAAGACAAGGATAGGAGAATGGTATTTGTTTACCATATCCTCTTCATAACACTGTCGAACTGCTCGGTGTTATGCCAAATATTATTCATTCTGGAGTATTTAACATGTTTTATGTTATTTATATTGTTTCTTATGTCATATTAGATCAATTGTGATAGGCAAATAAGCTGTAGTGTTGACATTAGCGTAATAATAAAGCATATTCTCATGCTTCATGAGACTGAGCTCATGGCAACAGTGGCTTCAAAGCCACCTTATCTTTAATGGATAATGTACTGTGTAGGTGCTTTACATAATGAGAAGCATTTCTTTTATTCATTGGAACCATTGCTAGGGCTAAAAGTAAGCAGGTTAAAACAATAAATGGAGAAAAAGAAATTAGAATGACTTATGCAGCAAGTAGCGCCACCAAACAGTATCAGCAGGTTGGTGTGGCGACCCTGGAAATTTGAAATTATGATAAGATAAGATAAGATTTCGTTCGGATTTTTAACCCCGGGGGGTTAGCCACCCAGGATAACCCAAGAAAGTCAGTGCGTCATCGAGGACTGTCTTACTTATTTCCATTGGGGTCCTTAATCTTGTCCCCCAGGATGCGACCCACACCAGTCGACTAACACCCAGGTACCTATTTGCTGCTAGGTGAACAGGACAACAGGTGTAAGGAAACGTGTCGAAATGTTTCCACCCGCCGGGAATCGAACACGGGCCCTCCGTGTGTGAAGCGGGAGCTTTAGCCACCAGACCACCGGGTTAGCCAAAATTAGTGCCGAATAACTGAAGGAACCGAATAACTGATTGCCGGATTTGTGATGGCGGACCTGTGTGTATATATATTATATATTATATATATATTATATATATATATATATATATATATATATATATAGGAATTTTTATTTTATGGAAGTTTATAAAGAACTTCAGAATTTGGCCTATTTCAAATATTTCCCTTTCCAGGCAACAAATATTACCCCTCTCATACAACAAGGTATTGGATCAAAAGCTAGTTTAATATACTTTTAGAGTCTAGGGGTTATAATTTATTTCTACTAGGAAATTCAATCCTGGAGACCTGGAGTTTACCTGGAGAGAGTTCCGGTGGTCAACGCCCCCGCGGCCCGGTCTGTGACCAGGCCTCCTGGTGGATCAGCGCCTGATCAACCAGGCTGTTGCTGCTGGCTGCACGCAAATCAATGTACGAGCCACAGCCCGGCTGATCAGGAACTGACTTTAGGTGCTTGTCCAGTGCCAGCTTGAAGACTGCCAGGGGTCTGTTGGTAATCCCCCTTATGTGTGCTGGGAGGCAGTTGAACAGTCTCGGGCCCCTGACACTTATTGTATGGTCTCTTAACGTGCTAGTGACACCCCTGCTTTTCATTAGGGGGATGGTGCATCGTCTGCCAAGTCTTTTGCTTTCGTAGTGAGTGATTTTCGTGTGCAAGTTCGGTACTAGTCCCTCTAGGATTTTCCAGGTGTATATAATCATGTATCTCTCCCTCCTGCGTTCCAGGGAATACAGGTTTAGGAACCTCAAGTGCTCCAGTAATTGAGGTGTTTTATCTCCGTTATGCGCGCCGTGAAAGTTCTCTGTACATTTTTCTAGGTCGGCAATTTCACCTGCCTTGAAAGGTGCTGTTAGTGTGCAGCAATATTCCAGCCTAGATAGAACAAGTGACCTGAAGAGTGTCATCATGGGCTTGGCCTCCCTAGTTTTGAAGGTTCTCATTATCCATCCTGTCATTTTTCTAGCAGATGCGATTGATACAATGTTATGGTCCTTGAAGGTGAGATCCTCCGACATAATCACTCCCAGGTCTTTGACATTGGTGTTTCGCTCTATTTTGTGGCCAGAATTTGTTTTGTACTCTGATGAAGATTTAATTTCCTCATGTTTACCATATCTGAGTAATTGAAATTTCTCATCGTTGAACTTCATATTGTTTTCTGCAGCCCACTGAAAGATTTGGTTGATGTCTGCCTGGAGCCTTGCAGTGTCTGCAATGGAAGACACTGTCATGCAGATTCGGGTGTCATCTGCAAAGGAAGACACGGTGCTGTGGCTGACATCCTTGTCTATGTCAGATATGAGGATGAGGAACAAGATGGGAGCGAGTACTGTGCCTTGTGGAACAGAGCTTTTCACCGTAGCTGCCTCGGACTTTACTCTGTTGACGACTACTCTCTGTGTTCTGTTAGTGAGGAAATTATAGATCCATCGACTGACTTTTCCTGTTATTCCTTTAGCACGCATTTTGTGCGCTATTACGCCATGATCACACTTGTCAAAGGCTTTTGCAAAGTCTGTATATATTACATCTGCATTCTTTTTGTCTTCTAGTGCATTTAGGACCTTGTCGTAGTGATCCAATAGTTGAGACAGACAGGAGCGACCTGTTCTAAACCCATGTTGCCCTGGGTTGTGTAACTGATGGGTTTCTAGATGGGTGGTGATCTTGCTTCTTAGGACCCTTTCAAAGATTTTATGATATGGGATGTTAGTGCTATTGGTCTGTAGTTCTTTGCTGTTGCTTTACTGCCCCCTTTGTGGAGTGGGGCTATGTCTGTTGTTTTTAGTAACTGTGGGACGACCCCTGTGTCCATGCTCCCTCTCCATAGGATGGAAAAGGCTCATGATAGGGGCTTCTTGCAGTTCTTGATGAACACAGAGTTCCATGAGTCTGGCCCTGGGGCAAAGTGCATGGGCATGTCATTTATCGCCTGTTCGAAGTCATTTGGCATCAGGATAACATCGGATAGGCTTGTGTTAATCAAATTTTGTGGCTCTCTCATAAAAAAATCATTTTGATCTTCGACTCTCAGTCTGGTTAGCGGCTTGCTAAAAACTGAGTCATATTGGGACTTGAGTAGCTCACTCATTTCCTTGCTGTCATCTGTGTAGGACCCATTAAAATCTTATTACGTTTAATTTTAAAGTACAGTGGACCCCCGCTTAACGATCACCTCCAACTGCGACCAATTATGTAAGTGTATTTATGTAAGTGCGTTTGTACGTGTATGTTTGGGGGTCTGAAATGGACAAATCTACTTCACAATATTCCTTATGGGGAAAAATTCGGTCAGTACTGGCACCTGAACATACTACTGGAATGAAAAAAGTTCGTTAAGCGGGGGTCCACTGTATTTTGAATACAATACTTTTGTCTTCTCTTCTTACATAATATTATAGCTTAATATTGTGTGTACAATAGTTTTATGTTTTATTTTAAGGAAACTATAAGTAATGAATTTACAAAATATATAAAATTCAATCACATGGAAATATCACATTAACGATGAAGACTAATCTTTCACACTTTACAATTTGAGTCTTGACAAACATCGAAGTCTTTACCTTAAGACAATGTCTTAAAACCAACTGCACAAATGTGTATTCTGTCATAAAGAAGACAAACGCCAAGATTTTGTCTAAAAGACATATATTTCTAAAGATTGCTCGAGTGCCCACGAATATGAAAAAATCAGTCTTCTGAACAATACAGTGGACCCCCGGTTCACGATGCTATCGGTATCCGATAAATCCGGTAACCGATACATTATATCGCCAAAAATTTGCCTCGGTTCCCGTTACAAAACCTGGTATGCGATGCGATTTGTACGAGACATGTCCACGTGTGGCCTGAACTTCCCCGTGTGTACCAGTGTTTACAAGCCAGCCAGTGTGTATGCATCTAAGGATACATTCGGTACATTCCATATTATCCATATTATCACTGTTTTTGGTGCTTGTTTCTGCAAAATAAGTCACCATGGGCCCCAAGAAAGCTTCTAGTGCCAACCCTTCGAGACCAAGGGTGCTAATGACTATTGAAATGAAGAAAGAGATAATTGCAAAGTATGAAAGTGGAGTGAGTGTATTGGAGTTGGTCAGGTTGTATAGTAAACCCCAATCAACCATCTTTACTATAGTGAGCAGGAAAACGGCAATCAAGGAAGCTGTTCTTGCAAAAGGTGCAACTGTGATTACGAAACAGCAACCACAAGTGTTAGAAAATGTTGAGAGACTGTTATTGGTGTGGATAAATGAAAAACAGACAGCAGGAGATAGCATCTCTCAAGCGATCATTTGTGAAAAGGCTAGGCAGTTGCATGACGATTTGGTAAAGAAATTGCCTGCAACTAGTGGTGATGTAAGTGAATTTAAGGCCAGCAAAGGTTGGTTTGAAAGATTTAAGAATCATAGTGGCATACATAGTGTGATTAGGCATGGTGAGGCTGCCAGTTCAGACCACAAAGCAGCTGAAAAATATGTGCATGAATTCAAGCAGTACATAGAGGCTGAAGGATTGAAACCTGAACAAGTGTTTAATTGTGACAAAACAGGCCTGTTTTGGAAGAAATTGCCAAGCAGGACCTACATTACTCAGGAAGAAAAGCTACCTCAAGTCCTAATGGAGGGGGATTCCCCTTCTAAACAATAGGTTCAACACACACCCCTCCTCCCATCCCATCAATCATCACCAGTTATTCTATTGTTATTATTCTATTTTTATTGTTCTTATTGTAATTATTCTATTGCATTAAACTTAATATTTCATGTGGTAAAAGTTTTTTTTTATACTTTTGGGTGTCTTGCACGGATTAATTTGATTTCCATTATTTCTTATGGGGAAAATTGATTCGCTTTCCGATAATTTTGGTTTATGATGAGCTCTCAGGAACGGATTAATATCGCGAACCGGGGGTCCACTGTACTGAGTGAACTAGGAGCCAATTCTTAACTCTAATTCTCAAGAATTAGATAATATAATGCTGAAAATCTCTATTTTAGCTATAAATGGAAGTTTTTGTGCTATAATATTAAGTGATAATCACATTTTCAGACAATAGCCAATTATTACATGATGACATACAAGGTACTACACCCTTCCCCCCCCCCCCCCCACGACAACAGGTCGAAGTAGGGAGTCTGGAAAGGTGTTTGGTAATGTTTTGTTTACAGTATGCCTCCTCTTGGCTAATAAGGCATGCTGGATGACAGAAGAACAGAAATCAAAGAAGTCGATCGGTATGGTAATTTGCGTGAAGATGAACTCCTGGAACAATCAATCAAGTTTATTCTCTATAAGGATTACAATGCGGGGTTTACAGATTTTGGATATTGTGTGGTTTACATGTTTTAAAATACTAATTACAGAGGGGGCCATTAGGACACCTAGCATGGCTAGGCATTTTGGGCAGACTTAGATTAATTCTAAACTTTAAATTATTACAGATTATGGTATTAATGCTAAGTGACTACATTATAGTTTGTAAGTTTAGCAATGTGAAAGCTTTTGCTTTGGCACAATACAGTGTCTATATTGGAGTATCATAGGCAAGCTTATGACTAGTTAGAGTTTATTATTTTAAGATTAAGATTCGTATTTCTGTGTTTATAGTCGATGAGTGAGTGTGTGAACCACCAGGTGGTTTTCATGTAGTTAGCTGACGGGGTGAATCAGGGAGATAAGATGTTTTCTAACTGTAGTTTTGAAAGTGATAAATGTGTCTGCAGTTCTAGAGTTTTCAGGTAGGGTGTTCCAAATTTTAGGCCCTTTGACACAATTGAATTTTTGTAAAGGTTTAGTCAGACATGGGGAATGTCAGAGTTGTTTGTGTCTGGTGTTATGCCTGTGGGTTCTGTCACAACTATCAAGAAATCGTTTTAGGTCAAGGTTAATATTGGAATTTAAGGTCCTGTAGATATAGATTGCACAGTAGTGTGGATGTTCTGAACAGGGATAAGTTTAGATCTATGAAGAGTGGCGGGGTATGTTGCCAGTAATGGGATTTAGTGATTATTCTTTCTGTGGCTTTTTGTTGGGTAATTATTGGCTTTAGATGTGTTGCTGCAGTTGATCCCCAAGCACAAATAGCATAGGTGAGGTATGGATAAATGAGTGAATGGTATAGTGCGAGAAGGGCAGTTTGCGGCACGTTATATCGTATTTGGAGGAGGGTTCCTAACGTTTTGAGAAACTTTTTTTGTTTGTGTTGGATACGGGAGACTGAAATTTAGGTTGTTGTCGAGGTATAGACCTAGGAATTTCGCCCGGGCATATGTATGCAATTAGAGTGTTGTCAATCTTATGTTAAAGTGGGCACAAACCTGTGCCTGCTACCATACATAAATGTAGTAGGTTTTGTCAGTGTTAAGTGTAAGTTTATTGGCTGTCATCAATCAGAATTTTGAGAAGCTAACTTGTTTGAAATGGTGTTGAGGGTGGCATGATTTAGGGTGAGAGATGACGTAAGTCATGTCGTACAGCTAATAGAGAATGGGATTTCAGGTGTTTGGAAATGTTTTGAAGATCATTAATGTAAATGAGGATGAGCAGGGGACCAAGTACACTTCCCTGCAGAACCCAGTATCAAAAGTGGCCATGTTGATGAGGTGTGTCTTTAATGGTGACATAATGAATACCTATTAGTTATGGTAGGATTTGAAATATGCAAGTGCATGGCCTCTATACCATATATGGTCCAAGCTTGGGGAGTAGGATGGCTGAAAGGAAACTAATCTGGCGTAGCGTCCACCTCCAATTCGAGAGGAGAGTAGTGAGTTTATTAAGGAGAAGTAGGCAAGGGGAGATGTAAGACTGCCAATGTCGCAACCTTTGCTGAAAAACGACTGCCTGCCTTAATGCCTGTTTCAAGCGGTTCGCCGTCCCGTAGATCTACGGTGGTTTTTTTCCTGTGAGGTCCTAACCGTAGATCTACGCCAAAATTCTAAAGCGCCGTCAAAATTAGCGCGAAGCGCTAATAGGCTCTTTATGAGAGCAATGGAGTCTGCGCCGTGGGTGGTGCGCCAATAAACAAAAAAAATCTAGGCGCTGCATAGCATTGTGGGGAACGCCGGCTCAGCGCCCTTGTTCAGCATGCCTCGTCGCAAGTCAGCTTCACTCCCGGAAAATTGGGACTCTCCTCTTCCTATCTGATAGTTTGACACTGATGGAAGTGGAAATGAAGACGGATTCTACGGCTTGGTCAGTTAGTGACGTAAAATGGAATGGACCAGGATTAGCGTATAGTGCAGGAAAAACCCCGACGATCTCGACCATTCTACCTCTGGTGTGCGGCACTAGTGACTCACGGGTCGGTTGTTCCTAAAGTAAGAGAAAACTAATATTTTCCGTGGCCTGGCCTCTGACTTCCGTAATGACGATGATTTGGTCGTGGATTGCTGATTTTATTGCGCTCGACGATCATTCGAGTAGTGATAGTGAGGGAAACATATTTCACCAGTGAAGCGTCGGTAATGTCGCCGCGCATGCGACGGGTAGTGTACCCTATGCTGTGTCTAGGGGGTCGGAAGTACATTCCCGTGTACATCCCGGAGTACCATCCCGGAGGTACATTCCCGTGGCCCTACACCGTTTTTAGGTAGTGATAGTGAGGATGATGTGGCTACAATTGGCATGGTTGGGCCACAAACATCAGTGGATGGTGTTGTGGGGCTGGTGGTGGTAGTGGCACGCCATGCGTGACTCGTTGCTCCCACGCGGGGACCAACGCTGCTGACTCGTTCAGGTTCAAGGACAAAGTGGAGCGTCACCACGAGCACGCACAACCACACCGTTCTGCATGCTATCGTTGTCCAGTATACTACAGCAAATACCGTTATCTGGGATTGGCAGCAATAATCCCAATTTTGTTCACAGCCCTCACCACTTTGTGACTCTCAAAGTCGGAAATTTCCTAACTGTCCCTTGCGAACCACGGCCAATGAACTGGATTTCTTTGACTTATTCTGTGACAGCCATTGATGGAAATTATTGTCAGGGAACGTAATAAGTATTTTCAGTACACCATAGGCATATACGATCTTATCACCACAGTCAAGACTACACAGGTGGAATGAGACGACTGTTGCAGAAATGTATTGCTTTTTGCAACAATAATTGCGTATGCCTCATCTATAAGCGCATAATATAAAAGCATACTGGTCCACAGATCGGCTAATTTGTACCCCATCTTCAGTGAAATAATACCAGTAGTGTTGAACAGGTTTATCTTACTGTTAACGTATGTTGCACTTCTCTGACCAAAAATCAGGCCTGACAGAAGTTGACAAGGTTATACAAGATTAGAAATGTTTTCATGTATCTCAACAAAAGTTCAGGATATATTTTATCCATTCAAGGAAATCTTGGAATTGACGAGTCTTTGAATTTTGTTCAACGGTAGATGTCATTCAAGCAGTATATACCGAGCAAGAGAACCGTTTGAATAAAATTGTTTGTACTCTGTGATTGTGACATTTGGCCTGGTGGTTGGATTATTGCTTGTATACATCGGGTTGTTAAAAATTGAACTGATACCAAGATGTTATTGGGTATATCACGGTGACGTAGTGATAAACATGATGGCACCATATCTTGGTAAGGGCCATACATTTATATACCGATAACTGGTAACTAGCCCCATTACTCAGTGGGAAATTTTATTTCATGAGACGTGAACAGGACAGGATGGTGTGTGGCACAGGTGCGTTCTAATCGTAAACAATGCCCAGGCTCAATGCAGGTGTTTCGTGATGACGTGCGGTAGTTTATGCCCCAATGACCCTCCTGGCATTCCGGTGGCATGACAAACGATGATGTCACATTGTGTTGACAACCATTCACCATAATGAAAATGTAAGACAGTGGCAAAGTTGATCGTAGTGACTAATGAAGTATTCGAAAACCAGTGACAGTGATTTGTGACTATACACAAAAACATGAGCTTGGTTGACCAAGTGTTGACATGCAGATTGGTTTTGTTTTTTGGACTGTGTTCGTAAGTGTTACAGTGGTACATGGAAAACTTTTCTTCATCTCATGGACTTTCAATGCTGAATGCATTTAATAGTACCAAATAAAGACTGGTAACAGACACACCGTATGGTGATAATTTTGTTTTCTGTTGTCAGACAACTCATAATGATGTACAGGTAAAAAACCCCTGCAATACAACAACGGTCTCGAATTCATCACAATATACCCAAGCGTTTGAGGACGAGAAGGTGGATCATTTCATAATACAGCTTCCTTCAACTCAAAACGGAAATTTGCTCAGAAGAGATGCATTGCTCTGTCGAACAAACAAAACGACGGCAACAAAGACGCAAAGCAATCGTTTATGTGTGAGGATGTCAGGTGCCTTGTGCATGGTTGCTCGGTTTCAAGGAAGAGTTCACAAGTCCAGCTGTTATAAAAAAACACATGTCCTGTGATTGTTAAATATGGTAAATATTTGATAGAACATTAAGTATTATACTAATATTTGTGATGTTTATTGTAATAAACAATAGATGGTTAAAAATTATATGATCAATAACCTTTGTGCGCGTTTTGTTGTTCAAAACGTGAGTATATATATATACATTTTTACAGTATTGGTCTCTCAGGCCCCATATAATGTTAGTAGGAATAGAATAAAAAATGGAAAAGAAAGAAAAAACAACAAAAAAAACAAAATAATATAATACGCGTATGTGGAATTCGTCGATGTTGCCACCACCACATCATTTTCTACAAACTTCTTGGCACTGTATCTCGGTAAGTACTGATCAGATTCTATTTTTTTTTGTTTTATTACCTTCACAAAAATATGCTCTTTAATTCTGTAAGAAAAATTAATTTTTTTTTTTTTCAAAATTCCTTGGACACTGGTGCGTGACTTCAGATTTTGGCCTTGGACCCTGAAAGGGTTAACTCAACACTCCATCTTATCAATGAAATGGTTCTCATTACAATCACATACCGCCAATATAAAAGAATATCATTAAAGAGAAATGTATAAATTAGGCTTTAAGAGAACTTATTATTTTAACTTTCTGTACTTTCAAGGATGAGAAAAGGCGACAGCAATTACGTTAAGGTTTCCACTTATGTGTTGAATACTAATCAAATAAGGTTGGATCCTCAGAGCCCACCTGAGGATCCGGATGTTCTTTAATTTCATAGAACTAATATATGTTAACGTGTTATGATCAGAAAATACCATAATCTTATGGGGGAAAGTTCCTAAGTAACAGTCAAAATATTGCAAATATATTACTAGGGCAAGAGCTTCTTTTTCCACTGTGGCATAATTCTTTTGGTGATGTTTTAACTTTGAGGAAAAATAAGATATGAGATGTAAAATATCAGTGAGGGGGAGAGATTTCTGAAGTAACAATGCCCCCACAACATAACCGCTAGCATCAATGTGCAAGTAAAAGGGTTGATTAAAGTCAGGGCTTTTCAATACAAGTGATGAAGAAAGCAACCACTTCAACCAATTAAATGCTATCTCACAATCGTTCAACCAATGAAATTTCACCTTACTACTTGTTAGCTCACTAAGAGGAGATGCAAGATGAGAAAAGTTTGGACAAAACATCAATAATAACCTGCCATTCCAAGGAACCTCTGTACAGATTTTCTATCTTGAGGGACAGGAAACTCAGCAATGGCTTTAACTTTCAAATCAGTAGAAGTACCTAGCCCTGGCCAATACAAAAACCGAGATATTTAATCGTTGCTTGTCCAAACTGGCATTTGGCCAAATTTACCGTAAAGTAGCATTTTTCTAATTTCTTAAATCAAGTTTCAAGGCAGGTTAAGTGTTGCTCCCAGTCATTGTTATTTATGACAAGATCATCTAGATGTACTTCTGCTCCTTCTAGATCATTGGTCAGTATGTTCATTAGGCGCTGAAAGGTGGAAGCTGCGTTACACAACCCAAAAGGCATAATGCAATAATTGAATAATCTGCCTTGTATGGTAGATGCAGATATTTCTTAGGCTTGCTTGGTAAGTGGCACTTGGTAATAGCCCCTTAATAAATCAAAGACGGTAACATATGTGGCTCCTGATACTCTATTAGATCATTAATATGACGGAGTGGGTATCTATCCAGTACCATAAGAGCGTTCACGTTCAGATAATCAATACACATCCTGTAAGTTCCATCGGGCTTTGGAACCAATATACAAGGTGAGGCCCACGGGCTCTTACTCTGCTCTGAGTCCATGGGACAACTTAAATTCCACTTCTTTTAATTAATGCTTCTTGTTTCATGGGACTTGCCCTATAAGGTGACTGCTTACAAGGCTTAGCTCTTTGTACATTACGTCATAAATCCCTAATGTACAACACTTTGGGAGTCATCAAATAACACAATATCAAGTCATTAATATCTTTTGCTTTTTCCAAATCAAGGTCAATAAGAAAAGTGTCGAGAGATCGTAATGTCTCCAAATTTTTTCAGACATACCTCTATCACTTTAGAGACACTGGGCAGTTGTATGTTTTCATTCTAAGTCAAAGGAAGAACTGATGTAATTGGTATGAGATTTGGGTGGTAAGCTTTAAGTTGGTTTATGTGATAAGTACATTCTGTTTTTCTCTTCCCAGGTGTTCGTAATACATAATTCACTTCATTAAGCCTTTTAATTGCCTCTAAAGGACCTTTGTACCTAGGCTGTAGAACGTGTCCTGGTAAGAAATTTTGTGCCATCACCCTGTCACCTGGTTTAAAAGAGTAAGAGCATGTTCATTTGTCATAACATTGCTTCATCTTGGATTGGGCAACACCAAAGTTCTTTGAAGCTAATTGCTTCAGTAGTGACAAACGCTTTTGCATCAGAGTTGGAGATGTTCTAAATGATGGTTCAGATTTTCCAATCCATGAATCTTTTAGTAGGGTGAGGGGTCTGCATACATGATGTCCGTAAATTAATTCAAATGGACTATATCCTGTGCTTTCTTGTTTGCTTTTCCTTATGGTGGACAAAAGGAATGGTATTCCCTCCTCCCAGTCTCGGGAAAACTGTTCATTGATTTTAATGTTTGATGGAAATGTTCGAGGGCTTCTTCTGACTGAGGGTGGTAAGCAGCAGAGAATAATGACTTAATTCCGAGGTGAGAAAAGGTATCCAGAATCATCTTAGAGGTAGAATTTGAGCCTTGATCATATTGATTATTATTATAATCAAAAAGAAGCGCTAAGCCACAAGGGCTATACAGCGCTGCAGGGTAGGGAAGGAAGCAAGGGTATTGGGAGGCAGAAGGGAGGAGGGATGATCAGTAGGTTACAGAAATCAGTGGGGCAGGGGATAGTACGGGGGTAGAGGGTAGCAAGAGATTGAAGTAGAAAGGGCTGAAGGTATCAGAATTTGTGAAGTCAGTTGTTGTCAAAAAGTCAGTGAGAGAGTCCGGATGAAAGGTGGGTCCATCAGTGAGAAGGGAAGGTAAAGAGAGAGCAGCGGAGCGAAGACGACGATGGAGGTAAATTCTGCGTGCTCGTTGATAAAGTGGGCAGTCCAACAGAATGTGGCTGACTGATAATGGAGCTTGGCAATTCTCACAGAGAGAAGCAGGGCGCCTCTCCATGAGATATCCATGAGTAAGACGAGTATGGCCAATGCGAAGACGGGAGAGAGTAGTCTCCCAACCTCGACACTGGTGATAACAAGACGGCCAGTAACCTATACTCGGTTTAATAGATTGAAGTTTGTTGCCGAGCATAGTAGACCAACGTTGTTGCCAACGGGTGTGAAGGTGGGAAGATATTGCAGCAAAATAGTCCGTAAATGGAATACCTCTATATGAAACTGGTAGGTCATGTACTGCTGACCGCACAGCAGTGTCTGCCTGTTCATTGCCCTGTACGTCAACATGACCAGGGACCCAACAAAAAACAATATCTTTATGTTTGGTAAAGATGCGGCATAGCCAAAGTTGGATACGGAGGGCTAAGGGGTGAGGTGTATCAAATTTCTGTATAGCCTGTAAAGCACTAAGGGAGTCTGAGACAACCACAAATGATGACACAGGCATAGATGCAATACGGATAAGTGCTGCAAGGATGGCATACAATTCAGCAGTAAAAATACTAGCCGAAGATAGTAAATGCCCTCGTACGACGCTGTCCGGAAACACTGCTGCAAATACTACACCGTCAGAAGACTTAGAGCCATCTGTGTACACAGCAATGGCATGAGAATGAGAGTGGAAGTGGTCAAGAAAAAGAGAGCGGGAAGCGACCATAGACAGTTGGGCTATCGAGCAAGGGAGAGAGAAAGAACAGACTTGAACAGCTGGAACTTCCCAGGGGGGTAGGGAAAAGTGAGATGCAACATGAACATAGAAAGGTGGTAATTGAAGAGAAGACAAGAGCGAATGAAGGCAAAGAGAGAAGGGACAGAGTAAACAGGGGCGGCGAACAAATAAAGAATGTCTACTAATATCAGTAACCATTCTATAAATGGAAGGATTGCGGAGATCATGAGGGCGTACATAGTAGCGAAGGCAATGGGCATCACGGCGATCGGATAAGGATGGAACATTCGCTTCTGCATAGAGGCTTTCGACAGGGGAAGAGCGAAAAGCACCAAGGCATAAACGTAATCCTTGGTGATGAATGGGGTTAAGGCTAGAGAGAGTAGCAGGAGAAGCTGCTGAATAGATCTGGTCACCATAATCAAGTTTCGATAAAATGAGGGTGGAATGTAGGTGAATTAGGGTTCGACGATCAGCACCCCACGAAAAATGAGCAAGGGTTTTAAGAAGGTTCAGTCGGCTGTGACAAGTTGCCTTCAGAGAGGTAATGGGAGGTTTCCAGGAAAACCTACGGTCAAAGAGGAGGCCCAGAAACTTGACTGTACCACGTTCAGGGATATGGGAGCCATAGAGGTACAAAGGATGATCGGAGATGACAGAGCGTCTAGTGAAAGTAATTTGGTGGGTTTTAGTCTGGAAAATTTAAACTCACGTGCGGAGGCCCAATTGGAAACACGGTCGACCGCATGCTGGAGAGAAACTGTAATGAGGTGACAGTCAGTGCCTTCACAGGCAATAGCGAAGTCATCAACATAGAGTGATGACCAAATATGTGATGGAAGACTAGAGGCCAAATCATTAATAGCAAGGAGAAAAAGTGTTGTGCTCAGAGTACATCCCTGGGGGACACCTTCAGCTTGGACAAAGTCCGGGGAGAGCACATTATTAACCCAAACACAGAAATGCCTGTCAGTTAAAAAGTTCTTAAGGAAGGATGGTAGATTGCCTCGAAGGCCTAAAGAGTGGGCTTGGGCTAAAATATATACCTCCAAGTTGTGTCATATGCCTTCTCAAGGTCAAAAAATATGGCAATAACCGAGTGGATATTTGCAAAGGCATTATGAACATATGTATCCAAGTGCAGTAAGGGGTCTATGGTAGAACGTCCCTTACGAAAGCCATATTGATGAGTGGAGAGACTGTTGTGTGTCTCTAAATACCACACTAAACGTCTATTTACCAGGCGTTCCATCGCTTTGCAAACTGCACTGGTAAGAGCAATGGGATGATAGTGGGAGGTTTCATGTTCCGTAGTGCCTGGTTTGCAGAAAGGGAGAACAATGGCAGATTTCCACAGCTGTGGAAGAACTCCTTGTGACCAAATAAGATTGCAAAGGCGTAATAGGACTGCAAGGGCTGACTGATATAAATGTTGTAGCATACGAATGTGAATGTCGTCGGGCCCAGCTGCCGATGATCGGCAAGCTGAGAGTGTTGCCTCCAGTTCTTGAAGTGTAAAAGGCATATTATACTGTTCTTCTCTGAGAGAAGAAAAGTCCAAGAGTGCTAACTCTCTGGCAGACTTTGAGGAAAGAAACAAGGGGCATAGATGGAGTCCCTGAGAAATATGGACGAGATGATTGCCAATTTCATTGGCAACATCTAGTGGGTTTGCTATATCAACACCGGCAAACCGCAGAACAGGAGCCGGGTCAGGAGACTATTTACCACTCAGTTTTCGTACTTTTTTCCAGACTGCACTCATAGAGGAAGCAGAGGTGATGGTGGAGACATAATCTCGCCAGCAAGTGCGTTTAGCGTCACGGATGACATGGCGAGCGATCGCACGCTTCTGCTTAAAATCAAGAAGCCTCTCCATGGTTCTATTGTACTGGTACCTGCCCCATGCAGCGCGTTTCAAACATACTGCATGAGCACAAGTGGGAGACCACCAAGGCACGCATTTCTGAGAATGCCCGCCAGAAGTTTGCGGTAAAGAATGAGAAGCTGCGGTTAAAACAGAGGACGAGAAGAGGTGTAAAAGCTAATCAATGGAGGACGAAGAAGGAACCTCTCTAAAAACAGTTAGGCATGAGTAAAGGTTCCAATTTGCCTGATAAAATTGCCAGCGTGGGATGCGAAGAGGTGTTGAATATGAAGGGGAAGTAAGAATGATTGGGAAATGATCCCTGTCACATAAGTCCAGGAGAACAGACCAAGTGAAGTCTAATGCAGCGGAGGAAGAGCAGACCGAGAGATCGATGCAAGAGAGAGTGTGAGTCCGAGGATCAAAATGGGTGTGAGTACCTGTATTTAAAACATGGAGGGGGTGGGTGGCAAGAAAAGCCTCTAACTGAATGTCACGGGAATCACAGTGAGACCCCCCAGAGGAAATGATGGGCATTAAAATAGCCAAGTAACAGAATCGGTGGCGGTAATGATGAAACAAGAAAGGCAATATCCGGAATAGATAATGCCTGAGAAGGAGAGAGATATAAAGAACAGAGCATATACCACCTATGCAAGTGGATACGGGCTGCTGTGTAATGCAGCGAAGTATGAACAAATAGCTGATGGTACGGAATATTATTGCGTAGAAGAAGGGCACTTTCATTAAAGGTCCCATCAGGAAAAGGATCTGACGAATACAATAAATTATAGCCTGAGATGGGAAAGATAACAGCAGAGTGTAATTTTGGTTCCTGTAAGCAAACAGCAACAGGGGAAAACTGGGAGAGTAACATCTGAAGCTCACCCCGATTACCCCTGAGGCCGCATACATTCCACTGTAAATAGGCCATGACTGGTAATGATAAAATACTTGAAATCCGCAGGTAAGGGTTCCTACGGGCTACAGGGGTTAGAAAAGTCCACATGCAGAGGCAGCGGAAAACGTTCAAGCAGCGAAGGAATGGTGCGCTGTGAAGAAAGGAGTTGAGCAGATGGAGGAGAGGAGAGAGAAGGAACAGAGGGTGGATCAGTGTCCATTGATGGTTTGGTCTCTGCAGTATATTCAGAGATTGCTTCAAGTGTTTCGGAATTCAGAGACGTCGTATGGGAGACAATATTGGAGATGGTAGGGGGAGGATGAGTAAAGATTGGAACGGTAATGGACTGTACCAAGGTAGGGGGGGGGGCAAAAGGGTGGAGGGAACTGGAGAAGAAGCGTGGAAAGGGGCAGAAGAAGCAGAAACCTGGGAGGTGGCAGAGGAGGGAGAAACCTGGGAGGGAACAGGGGAGGTAGGTATAGTACGAGGAGGAGGGTGAACCTCTACACTTGTAACTGAACCAGTGAGAGGGGAAGAACCCGGTATAGAGACATAGAAGGTAAAATTAGGAGGTGGAAGTAGGGAAGGAGGGGTTAAAGGACCTTTTTTTGACTTCTGAGAAGTAGAGGGACGATTGGGAGGAGGTGTCGTACGAGGTCTCATCGATACCGAGGCTTGTGAGGGAGAACACGAAGAAGCATGAACAGATTGAGGCGTTGAAGTAGGGACATCTGAGCCTAGGACAGCAAAAGAATTAGATACAGGAGTGACTATGGGAGAGGTAACCACAGAGGAGGCTGCAGAAGATGGGACCCCAGAAGTGGGGGGACGTTTTGAAACACGGGAATAAGAAACATGAGGTAGTTTCCCTCGGAGGCAGAGATGAGAAACTGCCATGGCATAAGGGAGACCTTCTGCCTCTTTGAGGTAATGGATTTCCCGCTCATTTAAGTAGACTTGGCAACGGCGAGAGTACGAAGGGTGAGCCTCATGACAATTAAGGCAAGAGGGAGGTCGATTGCAAGACGTATTAGAATGGTCATCGGCACCACAGACTGTTCAAGAATGTCATTGCCACATGTCTGGAAATTTTGTTGAACTATGGTATGGGGCAGAATGACGGTACCACTACAAGAATTGAGGGAATGATGTTTTTCAATAGTGACAGGAACAGTATCAATATGGGAAAGAAGAGAAAGATCATGAGCTTGGGTAGCATTCTGTACAGTGATGATGCATGTATCGCTCTTAAGAGCATGTAAAGAAATATCTTTACCAACATGGCGTAGGAGTGCCTAGCCAATACTGTCGTCGGAAAGATAGGCGGTAGAGGAAGTCGGTTGTAAAGTGAAGAATTTAGTCCATTGTGCAGTCTGAAACTGAGCGTGGAAAGGGAGTGCAGGACGTGTTGATCTTTTCTGAGAAGAACGAGAAGGTGGAGAAGTATCATCAGCAGGTAACTGTCATTGGCGTTTAGGCGTAGGGCCAGAATTGGTCCGACATGGAACGGGCCGGCAATTCGAAAATTGCCACACCGTAGAGGGAGAGGCCGGAAGCATAGTCAAAGGAGAGCGGAGGTCAGATAAATCAAAGGAGTCAGTTGAGACCTCAGTACCTGAAGCAGGTGAGGAAACAGCACCTCCAAGAGGTACAGAGGCATGAGGAGTGTCCGAAGAGTGGTCCAAAGATGAGGCGGGGTCAGAGCGGGGTGCGGTATCAAGAAGGGGCCTGGGGGAATCAGGTTCATGAACTAGGGCTGCCATGGTTAGGTTACTTCTTTCTTTTTGTTTTTAAGAAAAAAAAAGAAAGAAAATAAAATAAAAATAAAAAAAGAATAAAAAAAAGGGGGGACTGGGGAGGGATAGTTCCTAGGAGGAATGAAAGGGCCAGAAATCTCCCTCCGCGCCCAAGAAGACCTCAGCACCGCAAGTAGCGTAGATGCAGCATGGAACCCGTGCCATACCCTACCCATCATGCCAGTAAACTAGCAATCTGGGATAGCAACCTCACATCTGCCGAGCTACCTCGGTGGACAAAAGAGAGGGCGGCTGGATATCCGCCACAAAGCATACCTCCTTCAGCCACCACCCCCGGAATCTGAAAGGTGGCTTCCAGAGATACACCTGTCACCCGAAAGACACCCAAAGCCACTCTCCGGGATACCGGAGAGGGATCAGGACATCCCCAGGCGATCCAGATTCCATGGCAAACTATGCCACTGCCAAGAATCTCAATGGAATGGGATGGACCCTGGTACCCTTTCCCCTACCTAGGAACTAGCGCGCCTGTGGGAAAAATCCCAAAGGCCAAAAAGAGGAAGGGCAAAAGGGAGGGGTGGGGAGGGGGAGGAGGAAAGGGAGGATGGGATAGGGAAGGAGGGATTTGGGGGTAATTAGGCTCGGTCTGAGGAAGGAGGCCGACAGGTCTAATTCCTCAGACCAAGAGCCTCTTCACCACGCCAAGGAGCCCCCCTTGAAGAGGTGATCATATTGAATTATCCGGGAAATCCTCGCCTGAGAGAAAAATTTTAATAAAGCTTGGACAATGATGTGGGCATTAATTTTTCTCAGCAGAATAGCTTCTGGATAGCGAGTAACAACATCCACAAATGTAATGGACCAACGCAATCTATTATCAGGCGTGAGAAGGGTTCACCATTGACAGGAATTAGAATTAGGGGAACTGGTGGAGGTGAGTGCGAGGGTTTGCCAGTCACTTGGTAGACTTGACAACTCTTTACTTAACTTTCTACAGTCTCCTTCATCCGGGCCAACAGAAATGCTTAGCTATTTCGCCCAGAGTTTTCTTGACTCTGAAATGTCCTCCCATAGGACTATGGTTGGCAAAACTAATAGCTAATTCTCTGAAGGTATTGGGTAGTACAACTAGATGTTTATTTGTAGATAGAAGATCGTCGGATGACAAAAGACACTTTTCCTTTTTCAGTAATATATTGTTACCAAGATAGTAACAGTTCCCCAGGTCTTGAGTGTCATCCTCTGTAATTGCTATCTCTCATAATTTTTTCAAGGATTGATCTAGGGACTGATCTCTAATTAATTCTTCTTTAGATAGCAAATTAATGTCAGAGAAATCTTGAATAGGGCCGATCATAGAATATTTTGGATTTGAAGATCTGGGTTGTGAAGCTTTGCTGAACAATAAACTGAGACCTACATCCCAAAGTCTCCCGGGACTTCAGTTGGCAAAGGATTTTGCTGCACTCTAGACATTGCCATAGTTATAACGTTGAGAGAGAATAAGATGGGTTCCTCTTTCCGAGCTTCTATGGCATATTTCCGCAATCGCCTCCCAACCTACCTCCACCAACACTGCTCTATGATCCAACAATGCTACTTCAACAGTTTTGAAAGATTGCACTACAACCCCGAGGGAAAGATACACTATCTAACTTCGCTGCATACCCTCTTCTAATAAACGTATGCTCTGTCTCCCAAGCTCCCCCCTCAAACGCGTCCCATAACTGAATATCCCTCACTAAATCTCTTAGGGTCACAGACACACAGCCTGCCCCTTTCGGTTCCACATCGTCCCTCGTAATAACGCAATTCCAGTCATCTACTATTGCCACCTCCGGTAATGCCCGGAAGAAAAACACAAGGTCCTCACACACAAACTCCTGGTTCACCTGTACATTATTCTCTGCAAGCGCATACACGCTTACAAACGCCACACGTTTGCCCTTCCACCAACCATCCACGTGCAACACCCTTCCCCCACCCCCCTCACTTCTCTGCAAAACAAACGGGCTCACCTCCTTAATATACCCACCTCTCCTTTCAGACGGGGAGATGGCAGGGTTACCACCTGAAACCCTGCCACCTCCAGCACCCTAAATTCCTTAAAATTATGCTCCTGAAGGAACACAATCCACTTTAGATTTATTCAGAAACATTCTAAACCATTCTCTCTTCACACTATTACACAAACCATTAACGTTTACTGTCTTACACCGGAGGCCTATTAAAGTTTCCACCCCTGCCTCCTCTCTTCACTCTTCCCATAAGCATCAAAACTTATGGGTCCACTTGTCACCTTCACACTTCCCTCTCTTCCCCCCCCCCCTTCTTTCGGTGCCTCCTGTCATGGCCACCACTACCTTCACCTTCTGCCCATATTTGCTTTCCAGGCCGCTGCGCTGGCATTAGGACATCATCCAAATCTGACGCAGCGGCCCTCTTCCTCGTAGCAATCGCATCTTCCATAGCTGGGTCTGGGGATGCCTCACAATGTACCTCAACCTCCACTGTACACTGTTTCAATGATCCCAGTGACACCTCTGCCATGCTGTCACTCCTGTCGTCCAGATAGTTCTCCTGTCATTGATGCACCATAACCGTCACCTCATCATCTACCACCTTCCCAGGTGTAGCCGCCTTCTCAGGCGGCGGCAAGGACTTCAGCACCTCAGCTAATTCCTTCTCAATTTCCAATACTTCCTCCTGTACTTTCCGCTCATCACTAGCATCTGGAAGGTAGTAATACTTGCGCTGAAACTGGCATTATTGCCCCTTGGAGAAGCTCAATGCCGACAGTGTTGATCCTGCGTCTATGACTGAACGCCATGTTGACTGCTGGTAGTTCTCCTGGTTTGATGGCAGAGGCACAACAAGCATCACTTCACACCACCACAGCCAGGCAACTGAGGAGGGTCTGCACAGTAGATCCTCTCGGCCCAAGAGCGAAGTGGACAATCATTTACCAGATATTAATAAAAAATTTTGTCTCCGAACAGATGCCTACCATTCTGGACTCAGGGCTGTTCTCCTTCAGTATTATGAGGAGACTCCTTTCCCAGTATCTTTCGCCAGTAGGAAGCCTCTGCCAAGAGAAGAAAGATACTCCACTGTGGAGAAAGAAAGTTACGCATTAGTATGGCGTATAAGTGGATTCAAATACTACTTATACAGAAAACCCTTTGTGCTTGAAACAGATCACAAGCCACTGATGTATTTGGAAAACTTTAAAGGTTCAAATAGCAGACTCTTGAGATGGGCTTTGGTTATTCAGCCCTATAAGCTTAAATCTGAAAACCATTTTTCAGATTGGCTGAGCAGAGGCTGTACATAATTCTTTTCCCTCTGTTAATTAACTTATTGACTCCATCCATAGGCTTTGGAAACGGGGTATTGTGAGGGAAAAGTGGGTTATAAGTGGGGTTAGGGTTGTTCAGGCAACCAAGAACCATTAGCGAGGCAACCCCCCCCCTCTAGCGGGCTGGGGCAAAACCCTAGTTCTTGGTGCCTGATTTGTTTCAATTTCCACTCCTGGTAGTATTGACCTTACCTGGTGTGGGGTGAAGTTTGGAGAGTCACTTCACCTCCACTCTTCTCCTGATCAGGTAAGGTGATCAACCAGGAGTATTACTGTTCATTGTTTTCTTTTTGTTGGTTACCAGTAATGATTTTGACATTCAATACCACTTTCGTTCTTAAACGTTATATTATCATAACCATTGGTAACCAGTTTATTTTTTCTTATTACCAGCTCTGTTCCTGGCGTGATCATCCAGGGTAGATGCCGGATAATGGAGCAAGACACTTGTTAATTGGACTAATTAACATTTTTCGACTACTACCGGCCCTTATTTATCCTACTTGTGGCGCTCCTAGTAGTACAAGAGATTCCAAAACATCGGACTGTTACCATCCGCCCAGGATTACCTACATCATCTTTAACATCAGAGATCTGTCCAGTGCCTTACCTACTCCTGCCCAACTACAGCATCAGAACCAAAGGCCATTTTTATTATATTTAAACTAAGTGAGATCCTCAAAAAGTCACTATTCTTATTATTCATAGAGTCGTTTCTTTATTTATTTTTCCATTAGTTTTTTGCTCAGATGGAAGGCGTTCCACTGACAATGCATACTGGTCAGAGAGCCCGTTGTAAGTCCAAGTCCTCGGTAAACGAGTACGGTGGTAAGATGGAGAGGCTATATATCAATTAGTTGGAAAATCTGATGAACTCTTCTACAACTCATAATAGCTGTCACAATTTCTTCAAAATTTGGCAGTGACAGTTTTTGTAAATCTAAGTGAATATAAAAACTAGAAGACCAGAATAATATCCATGGAAGATTTAGCCTAATATCCATGGAAAGTCCAGCCTAATATCCATAAGACCTTATTTTCACAAATAATGAGGACTGTGAAGGCTTACTCAGCCCCGTAACAACTCCAGTAAGTATTACCAAGGCTGGCTCCTCAGGAAAATTAATGAATAGAAAAAGAATAAAAACTGACAAACATAAACACTTTATTATTTAGAAATGAAAATATAAAATACTTAAATATGAAATATTTATCGTACTTTAAAGAAAAATGTAAAATAAAATGAAAAAAAATGACATTTGAATTCAACGCTAATATGTACAAGTAAACTGGGGTGTCTGGTTGATGTTGACACAGTCTTGTAGAAATTGTAGCCATTAATGATGGGGGTGGGGGTCACAGATGTTGAGTGACAACCCAACGACTAGTTCTTCACAGAGTCCATAGCCTTGAATAGTCTGTCCAGATGATAGGAACACAGGTTCTTCACCACTGCAAAGATGAGGGGTAGTGGCCTGCGTTTGACTACAATTAATCAGGTAGGTAGATCAAAGAGTGACGTCTCATGACTTGTTTAAAGTCTGTCTCCTTCAACACTTTTTCTTTGGTTGTCAGATTACCCGAGCTGACATTCCAAGCTAGAAAAGAGACAAAGGTTACCCACTGCTTAAGAAATCATTCTCCATGATAAGTGCAAGGTACTTAAAAAATTGGTGATTTTAAAGTAAGACATGGAAATCAAGGCAGTAAGGACTAAGTTTATTATTGGTCAAAAGTGAAGCTTTTAACCAATGTATCCACTAGAATAGGAGCAGAGGCTTTTCCTTACATTGTGCTGGGAGCTGTGAGTCAAGTGATTACTGTTTGGTCAGAGCCCCACACGTCACCTTTCAGGGTGGAGAAAAAGGAGGGGGAGGATAGCGGGAGCTAGACTGACCCTACCTTAACAAGCAGCCAGCAATCAAACTATCATCACCATATATTCGCTTGTTACTCCTATCTGTTGAACTTTTCCCTCACAAGGACCTGGTAAGGGATATAATATAAAAAACAACAAATTCTGATCACAATCTAATCGAAGTCCAAACTTGAATGCACAGGAGTCCTGATCGGCAATATGCATACAGTTATGAGGGTACCTTTACCAAATTCAACTTCAACAACAAGAACATCATCTGGGATCAGGTAAACTATGCCCTAAATGAAACATGCTGGGAGGATATCTTAAATTACATGGACCCTAACCAATGCCTCGAAAAGATCACCCCCCTGTTAGCTGAAGTATGCTCAAGGTATATTCCTATAAGATAAAAGAAAAGAAGTAAACTGGAGAGAGAGAGAGAGACGCTCCCTCTACAGGAGAAGGCGAAGAATCATTGAACTCCTCAAGAATGCCAGATTATCTGATACACGGAAGGAAGTGCTAACCAGGGAAGTGGAAAATATTGAGCTGAAATTAAAGGTCTCATACAGGATCCAGGAGAGAAGAGCTGAAAGCGATTAATGAAATTGAAAGAAATTCGAAATATTTCTTTTCATATGCCAAAAACAAGTCAAAAACCCTTCTAGTATAGGGCCCCTACTCAGACAAGATGGATCCTACAGAGACAACAACAAAGAAATGAGCGAGATACTGAAATTGCAGTATGACTCAGTGTTCAGCGAGCCACTGACCAGTTTAAAGATAGACAATCCAAACAATTTTTTAATGAATGAGCCTCAAACCCCTGTGAATGTAGGCCAGATTTATGACATAACCTTAGCTCCACTAGACTTTGAGAAATTGTGCAAGAATGGTATATAATACCGACAAGATGAAATTAAGACACGTGTGCAACATCTGGGTATCTTTATTGTAGACGTTTCGCCATCCAGTGGCTTTATCAATACAAATTCCAGGAGATAACTTGAAGACAGTAGGACTATATACAGAAGATGAGGTAATCAGTCCCTCAACCTTGGAGTAGGTGCGAAGAGCACCATAGTCATGGAGATACTGAAGCAGAAGCAAGGACCCTGGCGCTTATAAACTAACGTCAGGTGTAGCAGACGAGGGCATAGTCACTGGTAGGTGGGATTCCCCAGTGGAAATAGTAGTTTGTATGGTTTGTTTGCAATCGTGTCATTATGATTTCTTGAGTCATGAAGTAGTAGTTCCTTCCCAAAGAGATGGGTTAGTTGTAGTAGTTGTCTACAGTGGTGTCTATGCTAACCTTCCTATGGTGTAGAAATATAACTAGTTGGATGAATCTTATTGTGGGTAGCTGGTCCAGTGGCTAACGCAACGGTCTGGAGTTTTGAGACTCTCTGATCGCAGGTTCTATCCCCGCCCGTGGTATGGTTTGTTTGCAATTGTGTCATTACGGTTTCGTGAGTCATGTTTACAGCTTTGAGGGGACTTGAGCTAGAGTTCGTCTGTAAAAACTTGCATTTGTGGTCACAGTGGTGCCTATGCTTACCTTCCTACCTGGAGAGAGTTTACCTGGAGAGAGTTCCGGGGGTCAACGCCCCCGCGGCCCGGTCTGTGACCAGGCCTCCTTAGGTCAGTGTCCCAGGATGCGACCCACACCAGTCGACTAACACCCAGGTACCCATTTTACTGATGGGGAACATAGACAACAGGTTGAAAGAAACACGTCCAATGTTTCTACTCTGGCTGGGAATCGAACCCAGGCCCTCGCCGTGTGAAGCGAGAGCGTTAACCACCAGGCCACCAGAGCCCCTATGGTGTAGAAATATAACTAGTTGGACGAATCTTATCGTGGCTAATTGGTCCAGTGGCTAACGCAATGGTATGAAGTTTTGAGACTCTCTGATTGCGGGTTCTATCCCCGCCCGTGGTATGATTTGTTTGCAATCGTATCATTACGATTTCATGAGTCATTACAGTGCTACGCTTCACAGTGCTGCATATTACAGTGCTACGCTTTACAGTGCTATGCTCTACAGTGCTATGCTTTACAGTGCTACACTTTACAGTATTTCTCTGTTACAACAGTTATCAATTATACCCAGTCTTCATTTATTCAGACTTAGTACAGTATATATTGCCATCACTCACTATAAGTTATAGACGAGAACATTTTACATAATATATGTTTCCTATTCGTACTCTTTAGGTCAATCTATATTGATCACTTAATATATGATGATGTAAACATGTTATCAGGCATATATACACTTGAAAGTGAAAAGAAAGCTATGATTCACTTTAGTGTAATTTTTTCTTTATAGAAGGTGCGTGGAACCTAACCTGTTAAATAGTGGGGCTCAGCAAAACTCAGGATGGTTCTAAGGGAAAGCTTGATAGTCTATCCTGGTCAATCCATGGATTATTGACAGTAAATTTACTAAACATTCCAACTGGTTATCTCATAGGCTGTCCACACATTAATTGATGCATGTACTATGCTCCCAGCACAACATACATACTAAGAATTCTCCTCATCGCTCTCGGGCAGTGTGGACCTCCTGTGCAAACGCTCCTCAGTTGCCTGACTACAGTGGTGTGAGGTGGTGCTTGTCGCACCTCTGCCATCAAACCAGGAGAACTACCATTAGTCAACATGGTGTTTAGTCAGATGCAGGATCAACACTGTCGGCACTGAGCTTCTCCGTGGGGCAATAACGCCAGTTTCAGCCCAGGTATTACTGCCTAAAATCATCAGAGACACGTATGGCATTCAGGATGGAGAGTTGTACAGGGTAGCCTTGAATGGAGCACATAGAATTTTTGTGAAACTGCTCTCAGCAACGGTCTATGAATCGTTGGTCAACCGTTTTCAGGACGTAAGTCTTGATGCAACACCAGCTGTTCGTGTGAGGATGATCAATGTATCCAGACATTATACATGGATCAAACTGCATAATGTCCCCTTTGAGGCTGATGAGACAGACATCAGAAAAGTTTTTGAGGAATATGGGACTGTTCATTTGGCCCAGCACGGTACGTGGGTGACAGGTGCCTATGCAGGTCTGCCGGAGGGCACTTTCAACCTAAAAATGACATTGCGACACCCCATACCCTCTTATGTGTACCTAAAGGAATTCAGGACACAGGTCATGGTTTCGTATGCGAGGCAAAGATGTACATGCCGACTACGTGGGAAATATGATCACATAGCATGTGGGAAGCGGCAACGAGCTCCTGGCCCAGAGGCGGAGGCATCTGTTTCTACACCGGAGGAAGCAGGTGATGATCAACGACGTGAAGGAGGACGTGGCCGTCTATAGAGCGAGATAGTGGATGAGGCACATAAGGCTGGGGTGGAGGGTGAGGCCCTTGACCAGTTACTTGGCCCAGAGACACTTCCAGAGGATCGAGATGAGCAAAAAGTACAGGAGGAAGTGTTGGAAATTGAGGAGGAATTAGCTGAGGTGCTGAAGTCCTTGTCACCGCCTGAGGAGGTGGCTGCACCTGGAAAGGTGGTAGAAGACGAGTTGACGGCTGCAGTGCATCAACATCAGGAGAACTATCCGGACGACGGGAGTGATAGCGTGACTGAGGTGTCACCAGGATCATTGCAACAGTGTAGAGTGGAGGTGGAGGTACATTGTGAGGCATCCTCAGACCAAGCTATGGAGGATGCGATTGTCACAAGAAAGAGGGCCGCTGCGTCGGATTCGGATGATGTCCTAACGCCAGCGCAGCGGCCCGGGAAGCAAATATGGGCAGAAGGTGAAGGTAGAGGTGGCCACAACAGGAGGCACTGAAAGAAGGGGGGGGGAGAGGGAAGTGTGAAGGTGACAAGTGGACCCATAAGTTCTGATGCCCATCGGAAGAGTGAAGAGAGGAGGCAGGGGTGGAAACTTGAATAGGCCTCCGGTGTATGACAGTAAACGTTAATGGTTTGTATAATAGTGTAAAGAGAGAATGGTTTAGAATGTTTCTGAATAAATTTAGAGTGGATGTTGTGTTCCTTCAGGAGCAGAATTTTAAGGAGGGTAGGGTGTAGGAGGTGGTGGGGTTTCAGGTGGTAACCCTGCCATCTGTCCGTTTGAAAGGAGGGGTGGGTATATTAATTAGGGAGGTGAGCCCGTTTGTTTTGCAGAGAAGTGAGGGGGGAGGGGGAAGGGTGTTGCGCGTGGATGGTTGGTGGATGGTCAAACGGGTGCCCTTTATTAGCGCGTATGCGCCTGCAGAGAATAACGTACAGGTGAAGCAGGAGTTTGTGTGTGAGGACCTTGTGTTTTTTTTCTGTGCATTACCGGAGGTGGCAATAGTAGGAGGTGATTGGAAGTGCATTATTAGGAGGGCCGATGTGGAACCGAAAGGGGCAGGCTGTGTGTTGGTGACCCTAAGAGATTTAATGAGGGATATTAGGTTACAGGACGCATTTGAGGGGGGGGGTTGTGGGAGACAGAACATACGTTTGTTAGGAAAGGGTATGCAGCAAAGATGTCATGCAATGGTGGGATTGTGTAGCCAAGGAAAGGATTAGGAAATATTATGTGAGGGAGGGCAAACGTATAATTTAAAATATGGACTTTCAAATTATTTAGAGGACAGGTTAAGGGATTGTTATGGGCAGGGGGCTGTGGAGGGCAACTATCCTATGGATGAAATTGTCGAGGTCAAGGGGAGACAGAGGGAGTTACAAAATGAGAGGTTTCAAGCAGTAAGGGTGCAGGCAGAGGTAGAGGAGGTGCTTTGGGGAGACAAGCCATCGGCGTGTGTGTTGAGACGTCAAAAACAAAGACAGCAGGTTACAGCTATTCCAAGGTTAGAGGTACATGAGATGGCGGGAGGTTATAGGGTGGGTCAGGAGATACGAACTATGAAAGGAATGTGTGCATATGTGGATAAATGGTATGAAGGGTACTGGACAAGTGGGAGGGTGGGGAATGTGGCTTTAGAGAAGATGTGCGAGTATGTGACGTGTAATTTAGGGAATAGTGATAGGAAGGCTTTAGAAGGGGTAATAACAGAAGAGGAAATAGAGTTGGCTTTAAGGGGAATGAGGAAGGGCAAAGCACCGGGAATAGACGGTCTCCCGGCCGAATTTGATCTCCAACAGTGGGATGTGATAAGGGGTTTCATTGATAGGTTATTAAATCAGATGAAGGAGAAGGGTGTGATGGGGGACAAGCATGCAACAGCAGTTGTTGTGTTGGTCCCGAAGGGTAAGGGGCAGCACACCCTCAAGGAGTACCATGCCATATCTCTGTTATGTGCTGATTATAAGTTGTTTGCTAAAGTCTTGGGTAATCAGTTTAAATGAGTGGTAGGGAGAGTGGTTTCGAAAATGCAGTATGGATTGCCTGGAAGGTCGATGATTGAAGGTCATGGAATACTGAGAAGTTTTGGGGAGTCAAAATGGGGGGGAGGGGGGCAGCATTGTTGGCCTATGACAGGGTGGAAAGGGGAGCATTAGGAGCTATACTTGGGAGGCAGGGTTATGGGGAAGAAATAGTTAATTGGGTAACAAAGTTGTATGAAGGAGCTAAGATGAGGGTACAGATTAATGGATGCTTGGGGGAGGAGATTGTAATGGGTAGGGGACTTAGGCAGGGGTGTCCCATGTCACAAATGTTGTTTGCGTGCATTCAGGCCCCCTTCTATAGAATGGTTGAACGTTGAGTATGTAACACTAGTGGGGGTGAGGGGGAGGTCGGGAAAGTGTGGCTTGGAATAATAGGATATGTAGATGATACAACAGTCCTGGTTCGAGAGGGGATGGCATTGGGGGTTTTGGATGATGTGAAACTGTTTGGAAGTGCAACAGGGATGCAGGTAAATAGCGAGAAGTCAATGATCATGGGGTTGGGTGATTGGGTGAAGGGGGGGATGTAACGTTGTGAGGAAACAGTGTCTTTAAAAATTTGTGGTATCATCTATAAGGATGACTTGGACGCTGCTCGAGAGGAAAACTCAAATAGATTGATGGAAAGGATTCTGGGGCGTCTGGGTGCATTGCGACCTCATCATCTGACTCTCGTGCAAAGAGTGATTGTAATAAATGTATTATTGTATAGTAAGGTTTGGCACGTAGCAGCCATGTTCCCAATAACAGAGATGGAGATTGTGGGAATTCTGAGACGGGTGTTTAACTTTTTGTGGGGTTCAAGGTGCGATTGGCTGAGGAGAGAGGTTGTAATGTTACCTGTGCACCAGGGTGGGTTGGGGTTGATGGATTTGAGAAGGAGAATTAAATGTGTGTTTCTTAAATGGGAGGTTTTGCACAGAGTGAGGGAAGGGGGGCAGCTGAAAAAAGTACATGATAGATTGGGTAAGTTGTATGGTGGTGTGGAGTTGAGGGAATGTGAAACTGTTTTGAGGGCTTTGATGTTGGTTAGAGAACCCAGGAAAATTTGAATAGGGGTTTTGTGTAGGTTGCTTGCAGGAAGGATTGTACCAGTTGAGGGATTGTTCCCCATGTATGCATGGAAGAGTATTTGGTATAGGTTTAGCAAGTTGAAGTTAAAGCCTAGGGTGAGGGAGGTAACGTATCGTTTTCTGCAGGGCATGCTACCATCAGGGGAGGTACTAAGAACCAGAAGGGTAATTGTGGGTGGGAGGTGCGGAATCTGTGGAAGGGGATGAGACGGCGTTCCATACAGTATACTTTTGTGAGGGACTGGAGGGTGTTAGGTATTGGTTAAGTAGGGTTGTACAGGGGGTGGGGGGCCGAGGGGTGTTGGTTCTGCGTGCACTAGGCCTAGATGTGGGAGGGTTCGACGACAGTGTCACAAGAGCTTTGGATTATATAATGGTGGATTATATATATACGGTAAGGTCCCGCTTTACGGCGTTTTGCCTTATGGCATTCCACTAATACGGCGATGTCAAATTATGACCAAAATTTGCTAGATGGCAAGCGGTCTTTCAAATACGGTGGCTCCCATCCGGTTTGTTTACATTTTCCGTGACCATATCTATTATGTCAGGAAACTTTCCGAAGTTTCAAGTGCTTTAAAGTTACTGCATATTTTATATGTACTCTGATAATTATACTTAAGTGTACCTGTACCTAAATATACTTACACACTGTGCTGGTGTGCAGGTACACATTAAAATCGCTAAGTCTCTCTCTACTCATGACGCCAATACTACTTAATAATAATCACTCTTGGGCACACTAAATGTCTTATTTTACATCAGTATAGGCATTTTCATTAATCCATCTATGATAGTTTCCTCAAAATTATATATGAAACCCATTATATAGCATATAAACATGATACATACACTCAGAATAAAAATTGATGTAAATATGAGATTTGTTTACAAAGCAGCTGTGTAGGTAGTGTCGGAAGAATTATGTTTTCTCTAGTCAAACACTGGGGGGTAACTGCAGAAAAATATTCTTTTCATATGCCTTTACTCTATGTATAGCAATTCACGACCCTTGTGGGTTTAGTGCTTTTTATAATAAATAATAATAATAATTAATATTACTATTAATATTAATAATACTACTAATAATATTATTATTAATAATATTATTATTATTATTATTATTATTATTATTATTATTAATAATAATATTATTATCTTCATTCACTCTAAAAATGGTGTGTTGCTGTTTGTTTATTCTGAACTAACTTGTACAACTTGTACACAATGTAAGAGTATTTGTATTGTGAGGTAATTATTATTAAAATAAAAAAAATATTGAGGTAAATGTTTTGCAAACTCTTACAAATGGACGTGAATGAACTAAAAGTAGACACACATCAATATGCATTTATTTCGCCTGACCAAGTGATCGTCCACTACCTGTTCAGTTTGTGTTCTTACATTGTCTCAACTCTGTATCTCGTTCTCTCTCTCGTTTACTCTTTCATTAACTAGTTGGCTCTCATTGACGATGGTGTCTAAGGTTAGCTGTAATAAAAAGAGAAGTCGTAAGCCTCTTGCTTTAAGTGCCAAGTTAGAGGCTGATGATGTGCCATTCTGATTTTATTCAATAAACACCCTGCCACTCACCTCTCACACATTAATATTAATATTTTAAGGTAAGTAATAAGTGTACTCTGTGTGTATCATACCTTTTATTGTGTTTTTAATGCCTATTTATATTGCTAACTTAATATAAGTTAGTGTAAACTTGTTGTCTGGCATTTATTGCATATTTTATGTGTGCTCTGATAATAATACTTGTGGAGCTGTGTGGTAGCCGGGCGGAGGGACAACATTACTTTTTCTCTGCTCAGCCATCAGAGAAAACATGTATGAATCTGCGTTTGGCCCAGCCACTCCCCCACTCCACTTTTGTTTACAATTTTCGGTATGAATTGTTCATTACTTCTACCTTCGTTTATGATGGCATCTAAACGTAGCTGTTAGAAATGATTAAATTCAGTGAACAAGGCATGTCGATGTTAATAATATGGCTCTGGGCCACAGTGTAGGTACCCGGTAGGTGTATGGGATACACCTACCGGCTACCTACACTGACTTTCTACAAATAAATACTACTCACCTCTCTTCCTATATTAAGACTACACATATTTTAAGGTAAATAATGAGTGTACTGTATGTGTATTTTACCTCTCTGGGATGTTTTAATTATCGTATATTAATTATGAGATGGGGAGCCAGTGCTAGCTACACCTGGGTACCGGGTACCTGCACCTGACTTCCTACAAATAAGTACTACTCACCTCTCTCACTACATTAAGATTACAAATACTTTAAGATAAGTAATGAATTTACTGTGAATGTATTTTACTTTGTGTGTTCTTAATGCCTAGTTCTATTACTAACTTAATATAATTTAGTGTAAACTTGTTGTCTGGCATTTATATGCATTTATAAATGGAAAAAAAATGGCGTTCTGCCTTCCGGCGATGTCTGCTTTCCGGCGACAGCCTGGAACCTAACCCGCCGTATAAGTGGGGCCCTACTGTATATCGTGGGTGATGAGGGGGAGGGGGGATTGTGAGGTGCGGAGGCGGGTACTAGCGGTAACGGTTTATCGTACGATGTGCCGTAATAGAGAACTGTATGGGAGGTGGGGGGTTAAGGATTTTTCGGAAGGTTATAGAATGTTAATGTTAGGGTTTCTCATGAATCTGCGACTTGGGCTGAGTAAGGGGTGGGGGTTTGGGATTACATATGAGAAGAGGGAATTCAGGGGGACACAGCAGGGTCGCCTTATGGGGGAAGGGTGAGAGTGAGGTGTGTGTGGGTATAGAAATCAAGTAATTATGTAGTAACATATGGAGAATTCTGTGTTTGATGTGTCAGGGTCGTCATGACCTTCTTAATATATTAAGTGTGAATGGTGTTAAGATTATATGTGCAAGACCTTGCAGGAGCTTTTGGGTCTATGTAGATTGTACGCAATTAGAGGTTTTTAAATTGTTTTGTTCTTTGTGTTTTGTGTTGGAGTTTAGCGAGTGTACTGACTTTATTTTAGCATTATATAATGTACTCCTCCTATTGATGAGGGTTGGAAGGCTAATGACTTCCGTAAATTTGTAATGGCTCATTAAAGTTTTGTAATGGGGAAAGTATGTATGTTTTAGAGAATTTTCCTGTATCTTGGGTTAGTTGGGAGAGTACATACTTGTGTTAACGGAATTATGATGTAGATCACTCGTTTATAGGACTAATGTGAAGGTTGTTATTAACAGATATATTTTATAGTGAACATTTTTTCTATTGAATTGTACCTTTGTCACAGTAATATTATGTAACCTATATACAGTGGACCCCCGCATAACGATCACCTCCGAATGCGACCAATTATGTAAGTGTATTTATGTAAGTGTGTTTGTACGTGTATGTTTGGGGGTCTGAAATGGACTAATCTACTTCACAATATTCCTTATGGGAACAAATTCGGTCAGTACTGGCACCTGAACATACTTCTGGAGAGAAAAAATATCATTAACCGGGGGTCCACTGTATATATATATATATAGATATACCTAAAGGCTTGGTTTCAATGGATGTTTATATACGTACTTCATATTTTGACCCTGGTACTAAGTGTTATCTGTACGTTATGGCATTGTTAGGTTTATTTTGAAATAGGGTCAAGTTTACCTATTGTTTTTAATATTATTTTGTTTTGAGATATGTGTATCGCATTTTGAGGTGTTAAGTTGTTGTTATTTATGAAATGTGTTATGGCGATTTATGTTAGGATAAACACCTTCTTTATTTTGTTTGGTATATTGTGCTTGTCCTTCACGCATTACCCTGACAAATGGGGTTTTGTCTCTTTACTTTGTATAATGTGCTCATCCTGTGGAAGACGCTGATTAATATTTATTAAGTATAAGTGGAGGCTTAAGAATTTCATTTTTTTTCAATGATTAACGAGGGATTGTAGTGAGGCACGTATGTCTGTTTTTAGGTAATTTTTCTTGTATAGGTTGTTAGTTTTGGGAAGATCATGTACTTGTTTTAATGAGATTATGATGTAGGTCATTCCTCATATTGACTAATGTGAAGGTTGTGAGCCTTTGCCATACGTCACAGTCATATTATGTTAACTATATAAACCTAAAAGGTCTCGTTTCAATGGATGTTTATATAATTTAATTTTTATTTGGTCCTGTTACTGTGTCACCTGTAAGTTATGTTTGCTAAGGTTTCTCATGAGGTTAGGGGTCGGATCACCTTTTTTTTTTTTTCTTATTGTTAAGTACAGTGGTCCCCCGCATAATGCTATTAATCCGTTCCTGAGAGCTCATTGTTATGTGAAATTATCGTTATGCGAATTAATTTTCCCCATAAGAAATAATGGAAATCAAATTAATCCATGCAAGACACCCAAAAGTATGAAAAAAAACATTTTTTTACCACATGAAATATTAATTTTAATACAAACAAACTTAAGAAAACATGCACAGTTACATGACACTTACCTTTATTGAAGATGTGGTGTTGATTGATGGGATGGGAGGAGGGGAGACTGGATGGTTTTAGTGTTTAGAAGGGGAATCCCCTTCCATTAGGACTTGAGGTGTCAAGTCCTTTTCCGGGGTTACTTCCCAACATATCTGTCCATAGTGGCCTGTACCTCTCGTTCCTTTATGACTTTCCTCAAGTGTTTCACAACAGTGTCAGTGTAATAGTCACCAGCACGGCTTGCAATAGCTGTCTGAGGGTGATTTTCATCCATGAAGGTTTGCACTTCAAGCCACTTTGCACAGATTTCCTTAATCTTTGAAGTAGGCAACTTCTTCACTTTCTCTCTCCCCTCCTCTGAAGCAGTTTCCTCAGGTGTGGCCTCTTGCTGTTGAAGTTGATCTAGCAGCTCATCAGTGGTTAGTTCTTCATTGTCCTCTTCCACCAACTCTTCCACATCCTCCCCACTAACCTCCAACCCCAAGGACTTCCCCAATGCCACAATTGATTCCTCAACTGGCATACTCCTCTCAGGGTTAGCCTCAAATCCTTCAAAATACCTTTGGTCTACACATTCTGGCCACAGTTTCTTCCAAGCAGAGTTCAAGGTCCTCTTAGACACTCCCTCCCAAGCCTTACCTATAAGGTTTACACAATTGAGGATATTAAAGTGCTCTCTCCAAAACTCTCTTAAGAGTCAATTGAGTTTCTGAGGTCACTACAAAGCACCTTTCAAACAGAGATTTTGTGTACAGTTTTTTGAAGTTTGCAATAACCTGCTGGTCCATGGGCTGCAGGAGAGGAGTGGTATTAGGAGGTAAAAACTTCACCTTAATGAAGCTCATGTCCCCACAAAGTCACTCTGCCAAGTCTGTAGGATGACCAGGGGCATTGTCTAACACCAGGAGGCACTTAAGGTCTAATTTCTTTTCAGTTAGGTATTCAAAGACTAATCTAAAAGGGTTCTTTCAGGTATACAGAAAGTAAGATTAGGGACAAGATTGGCCCACTTAAGAGTAACTCTGGAGTTTACCTGGAGAGAGTTTCGGGGGTCAACGCCCCCGCGGCCCGGTCTGTGACCAGGCCTCCTGGTGGATCAGCGCCTGATCAACCAGGCTGTTGCTGCTGGCTGCACGCAAACCAACGTACGAGCCACAGCCCGGCTGATCAGGAACTGACTTTAGGTGCTTGTCCAGTGCCAGCTTGAAGACTGCCAGGGGTCTGTTGGTAATCCCCCTTATGTGTGCTGGGAGGCAGTTGAACAGTCTCGGGCCCCTGACACTTATTGTATGGTCTCTTAACGTGCTAGTGACACCCCTGCTTTTCATTGGGGGGATGGTGCATCGTCTGCCAAGTCTTTTGCTTTCGTAGTGAGTGATTTTCGTGTACAAGTTCGGTACTAGTCCCTCTAGGATTTTCCAGGTGTATAATCATGTATCTCTCCCTCCTGCGTTTCCAGGGAATACAGGTTTAGAAACCTCAAGCGCTCCCAGTAATTGAGGTGTTTTATCTCCGTTATGCGCGCGTGAAAGTTCTCTGTACATTTTCTAGGTCGGCAATTTCACCTGCCTTGAAAGGTGTGCTGTTAGAGTGCAGCAATATTCCAGCCTAGATAGAACAAGTGACCTGAAGAGTGTCATCATGGGCTTGGCCTCCCTAGTTTTGAAGGTTCTCATTATCCATCCTGTCATTTTTCTAGCAGATGCGATTGATACAATGTTATGGTCCTTGAAGGTGAGATCCTCCGACATAATCACTCCCAGGTCTTTGACGTTTGGTGTTTCGCTCTATTTTGTGGCCAGAATTTGTTTTGTACTCTGATGAAGATTTAATTTCCTCATGTTTACCATATCTGAGTAATTGAAATTTCTCATCGTTGAACTTCATATTGTTTTCTGCAGCCCACTGAAAGATTTGGTTGATGTCCGCCTGGAGCCTTGCAGTGTCTGCAATGGAAGACACTGTCATGCAGATTCGGGTGTCATCTGCAAAGGAAGACACGGTGCTGTGGCTGACATCCTTGTCTATGTCAGATATGAGGATGAGGAACAAGATGGGAGCTAGTACTGTGCCTTGTGGAACAGAGCTTTTCACCGTAGCTGCCTCGGACTTTACTCTGTTGACGACTACTCTCTGTGTTCTGTTAGTGAGGAAATTATAGATCCATCGACCGACTTTTCCTGTTATTCCTTTAGCGCGCATTTTGTGCGCTATTACGCCATGGTCACACTTGTCGAAGGCTTTTGCAAAGTCTGTATATATTACATCTGCATTCTTTTTGTCTTCTAGTGCATTTAGGACCTTGTCGTAGTGATCCAGTAGTTGAGACAGACAGTAGCGACCTGTTCTAAACCCATGTTGCCCTGGGTTGTGTAACTGATTGGTTTCTAGATGGGTGGTGATCTTGCTTCTTAGGACCCTTTCAAAGATTTTTATGATATGGGATGTTAGTGCTATTGGTCTGTAGTTCTTTGCTGTTGCTTTACTGCCCCCTTTGTGGAGTGGGGCTATGTCTGTTGTTTTTAGTAACTGAGGGACGACCCCCGTGTCCATGCTCCCTCTCCATAGGATGGAAAAGGCTCGTGATAGGGGCTTCTTGCAGTTCTTGATGAACACAGAGTTCCATGAGTCTGGCCCTGGGGCAGAGTGCATGGGCATGTCATTTATCGCCTGTTCGAAGTCATTTGGCGTCAGGATAACATCGGATAGGCTTGTGTTAATCAAATTTTGTGGCTCTCTCATAAAAAATTCATTTTGGTCTTCGACTCTCAGTCTGGTTAGCGGCTTGCTAAAAACTGAGTCATATTGGGACTTGAGTAGCTCACTCATTTCCTTGCTGTCATCTGTGTAGGACCCATCTTGTTTAAGTAGGGGCCCAATACTGGACGTTGTTCTCGATTTTGATTTGGCATAGGAGAAGAAATACTTTGGGTTTCTTTCGATTTCATTTATGGCTTTTAGTTCTTCCCGCGATTCCTGACTCCTAAAGGATTCTTTTAGCTTAAGTTCGATGCTTGCTATTTCTCTGACCAGTGTCTCCCTGCGCATTTCAGATATATTGACCTCTTTTAGCCGCTCTGTTATTCTTTTCCGTCGCCTGTAAAGGGAGCGCCTGTCTCTTTCTATTTTACATCTACTCCTCCTTTTTCTTAGAGGAATAAGCCTTGTGCATATATCGAGTGCCACCGAGTTAATCTGTTCTAGGCATAAGTTTGGGTCTGTGTTGCTTAGTATATCTTCCCAGCTTATATCGGTTAGGACTTGGTTTACTTGGTCCCACTTTATGTTTTTGTTATTGAAGTTGAATTTGGTGAATGCTCCCTCGTGACTAGTCTCATTTTGTCGGTCTGGGGCTCCACGCATACATGTCTGAACCTCAATTATGTTGTGATCTGAGTATATTGTTTTTGATATGGTGACATTTCTTATCAGATCATCATTGTTAGTGAAGATGAGGTCTAGTGTATTCTCCAGTCTTGTAGGCTCTATTATTTGCTGGTTTAAATTGAATTTTGTGCAGAGATTTAAAAGCTCGTGTGAGTGTGAGTTTTCATCAGAGCTGCCTCCTGGTGTTATTACTGCAACAATATTATTTGCTATATTCCTCCATTTTAGGTGCCTTAAGTTGAAATCCCCCAGGAGCAAGATGTTGGGTGCAGGAGCTGGAAGATTTTCCAGACAGTGGTCAATTTTTAACAGCTGTTCCTGGAATTGCTGGGATGTTGCATCCGGAGGCTTGTAGACTACCACAATGACTAGGTTTTGGTTCTCGACCTTTACTGCTAAAACTTCCACTACGTCATTTGAGGCATTAAGCAGTTCTGTGCAAACAAGTGACTCTGCAATGTACAGGCCAACCCCCCCCTTTTGCCTGTTCACTCTGTCACATCTGTATAGGTTGTAACCTGGGATCCATACTTCGTTGTCCAAGTGATCCTTTATGTGGGTCTCAGTGAAAGCCGCGAACATTGCCTTTGCCTCTGCAAGCAGTCCACGGATGAAAGGTATTTTGTTGTTTGTTGCTGGCTTTAGACCCTGTATATTTGCAAAGAAGAATGTTATCGGACTGGTGGTATTGTTGGTACTGGGGGGGATTTTTTTTCCGGCATTAGTATCTGTATCTGTTGGTTTGGAGTGGAGGCCATCGACTGTGGTTCCACTCCAGGAATGACTGGATTTGGTGTACGATTTCTGCCATTTCCTGCCAGTTTTTTTTCCTTCCTGGCACTAAAAAACCTCTCCCTCTTGCGTGGCTGTGGCTACCCAGGTTTTCCCATGGCCTGGATGTTTTGTATCTTTTTGTCCCCTTTAGATGGTATGCCTGGCAATTTAAGTTATAGCACAGTCTTTCCTGTACTGAGAGGTACACATTTCAGGGTGAAAAACTTACAGGAAGGGAGTTTGCATTTTCCTGTTGTCATATGGGCCTGGCATTTTCTAGGGTGGTCATAGTTGCATGTCCCATCTGTTTTTCCAGATTTCCCATGCCAGCAGATACCGAGTGCATAGTATGTGCACAGGCTTGGTTTCCGCTTGCCTTGGGTTTCTGTGACTGTATTCCCTGTTGGTGCATGTTTCCCTGTCTTACTTCTATCCTCCCTAGCACCAACAATGGAGCTCCCACCAGTTGTTTTTGGTAATTTATCCTCACTATTGCTATTGGAGTCCTCTTGTTTGCTATTTCCTGCGGTATTTCTAGTTTGCAATATTGGTTTTATCTTATCTTTGACTACACTTGTTTCCCTACTATGGCTCCTGTCCCCTATGAGGTCATTCATATGTATTCCTTCCTGCGTATAATTCCCGACTGGTCAAATCACTGACAGAGATAAGGATGTGTGTGAAATTCTCAATACCTACTTCCTCTCAGTTTTCACCCAGGAAAATACTAGCGATATTCTTGAAATAATAGATTATGTAGAACAGGATAATAAACTATATATGATTGCGGTAACTAGTGACATGGTCCTCAGACAAATAGAAAAACTAAAACCTAACAAATCCCCAGGCCCTGATGAACTGTTTGCAAGGGTGTTAAAGGAATGCAAAGAGGAACTTAGCATACATTTGGCAAATCTTTTAAACATATCACTAAAAACTGGCATAGTGCCTGATAAGTGGAAAATGGCAAATGTAATACCTATTTACAAGGCAGGTGACAGGTCCTTGGCTTCGAACTATAGACCAATAAGCCTTACCTCCATAGTGGGAAAATTTATGGAATCAATAATTGCCGAAGCAATTCATAGCCATCTTGATAGACACAGATTGATTAATGTATCTCAACACGGTTTTACAAAGGGGCGTTCCTGTCTTACGAATTTACTAACTTTTTTCACTAAGGTGTTTGAGGAGGTAGATCATGGTAATGAATATGATATTGTGTATATGGACTTCAGTAAGGCTTTCGACAGAGTTCCACATTGGAGGCAATTGAGGAAACTTAAGGCACATGGAATAGGAGGAGAAATTTTTTCCTGGGTAGAGGCATGGCTGACAAATAGGCAGCAGAGAGTTTGCATAAATGGGGAAAAATCAGAATGGGGGCATGTCACAAGCGGTGTTCCTCAGGGGTCAGTGTTGGGCCCGTTGTTGTTCACAATTTACATAAACGACATTGATGAGGGAATAAATAGCGACATAAGTAAATTTGCTGATGACACCAAAATAGGCCATCCAATTCATTCTAATGAGGACACTAGAGCACTTCAGGATGATTTGAATAGACTGATGCAATGGTCGGAGAAGTGGCAGATGCAGTTTAATATTGACAAATGCAAAGTTCTAAATGTTGGACAGTTAAATTACCATGTAACATATAAACTAAATAATGTAGATCTTAATACTATTGATTGCAAAAAGGATTTAGGAGCTCTGGTTAGCAGTAATCTAAAACCAAGACAACAGTGCATTAGTGTTCGCAATAAAGCTAACAGAATTCTTGGTTTCATATCTAGAAGTATAAATAATAGAAGTCCTCAGGTTGTTCTTCAACTCTATATATCCTTGGTTAGGCCTCATTTAGACTATGCTGCTCAGTTCTGGTCACCATATTACAGAATGGATATAAATGCCCTGGAAAATGTACAGAGGAGGATGACAAAGATGGTCCCATGTATCAGATATCTTCCCTATGAGGATAGACTGAGGGCCTTGAATCTACACTCTCTCGAAAGGCGTAGAATTAGAGGGGATATGATCGAGGTGTATAAAAGGAAAACAGGAATAAATAAAGGGGATGTAAATAGCGTGCTGAAAATTTCCAGCCAAGACAGGACTTGCAGCAATGGTTTCAAGTTGGAAAAATTCAGATTCAGGAAGGATATAGGAAAGCACTGGTTTGGTAATAGAGTTGTGGATGAGTGGAACAAACTCCCGAGCACAGTTATTCAGGCTAAAACGTTGTGTAGTTTTAAAAATATGTTAGATAAATACATGAGTGGGTGTGGATGGGTGTGAGTTGAACCTGACTAGCTTGTGTTGCTGGGTCTGGTGCCATGCTCCATCCTTGAGTGGAGGTGACCAGACTGGGTGGGTCATTGGGCTATTCCGGGGAGGGACATGGACCTGTTGCAGTGTTCCTTCTTTCTTATGTTCTTATGTACTATTTCACCGTGTTCCCTGGTATGTGTCTATTAACCTAGAGTTTTTCCTGGTACTATTTCTGAATATTCTTTGGTATGAGTTTGTTAAGCTAGAGCACTTCCTGGTACTATTTCCCCGGGTTCCCTGGAATGTGCCTGTTAAGCTAGAGTACTTCCTAGGGCTATTTCCCCGTGTTCCGTGCCTGTTAAGGTAGAGTACTTCCTGGTACTATTTCCCTGTGGTCCCTGGCATGTGCCTGTTAAGCTAGAGTACTTCCTGTTGCTATTTCCCCTTATTCCCTGGTAAGTACCTGTTAAGGTAGAGTACTTCCTGGCATTATTTCCCCGTGTTCCCAGGTATGAGTCTGTTTAGCTAGAGTACTTCCTGGTGCTATTTCCCTGTGGTCCCTGGTATGTGCCTGCTAAGGTAGAGTACTTCCTGGCACTATTTCCCCGTGTTCCCAGGTATGAGTGTGTTTAGCTAGAGTACTTCCTGGTGTTATTTCCCCGTGTTCCCTGGTATGTGCTTGTTAAGCTAGAGTACTTCCTGGTACTATTTCCCCGTGTTCCCTGGTATGAGTCTGCTAAGCTAGAGTACTTCCTGGTACTATTTCTCGTGTTCCCTGGTATGAGTCTGCTAAGCTAGAGTACTTCCTGGTACTATTTCCCTGTGTTCCCTGTTATGAGCGTGTTAAGCTAGAGTACTTCCTGGTATTATTTCCCCATGTTCCCTGGTATGAATCTGTTAAGCTAGAGTACTTCCTGGTACTATTTCCCCATGTTCCCTGGTATGAGCATATTAAGCTAGAGTACTTCCTGGTATTATTTCTCCGTGTTCCCTGTTATGAGCCTGTTAAGCAAGAGTACTTCCTGGTACTATTTCCCCGTGTTCCCTGGTTTGAGTCTGTTATGCTGGAGTACTTCCTACTATTTCCCCGTGTTCCCTGGTATGAGTCTGTTATGCTCGAGTACTTCCTGGTACTATTTCCCTGTGTTCCCTGGTATGAGTCTGTTAAGCTAGAGTACTTCTTGGTACTATATCCCGGTGCAATACTCATCAACACTGCAGCAAAATTAATGAAGTAACACCAATACAAAAAATTTCCAACTAATTATTTCTGAGAATAACCTTACAAATAGGTTATTAGTGTACTAGATAATCTATATTCAAAGGTGTAGTCCCAAGTGCAAGAGCTCAACTCTATGGACATACATATGAGTACACTCCTCTAAGTACACAAGATTTGTCCTTTCCATCGTTAATGTGCTGTGAGTGGTATTAAATTGTCCTTACCATCATTGATGTGCTGTGAGTGGTACTTGAATTTCTTTACTGGTCAACAGTGGGACTGGAGTGAAGGTTCCTGTTGTTGCGGTCAAGCAGTAAGATGACGTGATGTTGCCTGTCATTGATTGTCAGTGGAACTGGACGTGATGTTGCCTGTGGTTGATTGTCAGTGGAACTGGACGTGATGTTGCTTGTGGTTGATTGTCAGTGGAACTGGATGTGATGTTGCCTGTGTTATACATAATTATTTTCATTATACTAGTCAAGTAATAATCCTTACACTGTCACTCACATAGATCTATGTCAGTGGGATCAGTGTCATAGACCAAGATCTACATCTTAACCAAAGCACCCTAAAATATGCTGTGAGCAGTAAATGTTGACCTATACATGAGAATGTGTCAGTACAGTGGGTGTGTGCAGTACAGTACAGTGTGTGCAGGTGGACTCCGCTTTACGGCATTTCGTTTTTCAGCGTTCTGCTAATATGAAGACTTTCAATTATGCCCATTTTTCATTTATTTGGCACCTGTTTTGCTATTCTGGCAGTTTTTTGGATGAAGAACCCAGCAGCTGGGCGTCTATGTGCCATTTTCTTCAGTTTGTTTACAGCCTCCACGTGCTCTGTGCCCTCTGGATTCTGTCTAGAAACTTTCCAAGTTTCAAACATTTTAATGTTATAATAATAATAATAATAATAATAATAATAATAATAATAATAATAATAATAATATTGATTTCTTTACTTCCACAAGTACATGTACAAGGTATACAGACCACAGCTGACATCAGTGATATACTGCTATATAGAAAGCACTTGGTATGCCGAACATTTAGGGCAAATTAGGTCAATTTTGTCCCAGGATGCCACCCACACCATTCAACTAACACCCAGGTACCCATTAATACTATTTTGTGAACATAGACAACTAGAGTAAGGAAACACCCAATGTTTCTACCCTCACCGGGAACCGAACCCAGCCCCTCACCGTGTGAAATGAGAGCCTTTGCCACCAGGCCACAGGCCACCGTGTACATTATATATACTATTGTTGTGGTAATTACAATGGCATCTAAGGATAGTTGTGATAAAAAGAGAAGTCATAAATTCCTTAGTTTTTTGCAAAGTTAATAATGACTAATCTCAGTGAGCAAGCTATGTCTATGTTTGGAACAAGATGTAAACTAAGTTTGGCTCATCAGACAGTTAGTACAATTGTAAACCATTGTATTAAACGAAATTAAGAGTGCTACACTAATGAACACTTTCATTGTTGTGGACTGCAGATCGAGCCAGTCACAATGTGCTTGTAAGCCAAGCCATTATCCATTAAGTCTCTTTAATTCTAAAACAGCTGAGAGAGGTGAGGAAATTGATGAAGATAAATTTGAAGCTAGCTGAAGCTCGTATTATAGATTTAATTAAGGAAAGAAGCCAACTTCTCAAGATCAAATTGCAGGCTGCAGCAGCTGCAATGTTCGACATCAACAGTTAGTCTTGAAGAACCTTCAACAACATGTCACACACCACCAAAACTTCATCCAACTCTGCATCAAAATAAATAAGATTCGTTCAACAGTCAGAGGATGAAAACATCTCATCTCCTTCAGACTTCCTACAATAAATATGTTCACCAGTCACTACAAGCTACTGCAGAAATTATTTTAAGGTAAGTAATGCGTGTACTGCACATACATTTCACTTTTCTATAGTTATTTTAGGCCTATATATGTGAGTGTAAATATATTATTAGGCTTTACCATGTATTTGAGAGGGAAAAAAACACTGTTTCACTCTTCAGCGATTTTCGCTTTTCATTAGTAGCCCAGTACCTAACCTGCTGTATAAGTGGGGCCAGTAGTAGTCCAGTACCTAACCTGCTGTATAAGTGGGGCCAGTAGTAGCCCAGTACCTAACCTGCTGAATAAGTGGGGCCAGTAGTAGCCCATACCTAACCTGCTGAATAAGTGGGCCAGTAGTAGCCCAGTACCTAACCTGCTGAATAAGTGGGGCCAGTAGTAGCCCAGTACCTAACCTGCTGTATAAGTGGGGCCAGTAGTAGCCCAGTACCTAACCTGCTGTATAAGTGGGGCCAGTAGTAGCCCAGTACCTAACCTGCTGAATAAGTGGGGCCAGTAGTAGCCCAGTACCTAACCTGCTGTATAAGTGGGGCCAGTAGTAGCCCAGTACCTAACCTGCTGTATAAAGTGGGGCCAGTAGTAGCCCAGTACCTAACCTGCTGTATAAGTGGGGCCAGTAGTACCCCAGTACCTAACCTGCTGAATAAGGGGCCAGTAGTAGCCCAGTACCTAACCTGCTGTATAAGTGGGGCCAGTAGTAGCCCAGTACCTAACCTGCTGAATAAGTGGGGCCAGTAGTAGCCCAGTACCTAACCTGCTGAATAAGTGGGGCCAGTAGTAGCCCAGTACCTAACCTGCTGAATAAGTGGGGCCAGTAGTAGCCCAGTACCTAACCTGCTGAATAAGTGGGGCCAGTAGTAGTCCAGTACCTAACCTGCTGAATAAGTGGGGTCAGTAGTAGCCCAGTACCTAACCTCCTGAATAAGTGGGGCCAGTAGTAGTCCAGTACCTAACCTGCTGAATAAGTGGGGCCAGTAGTAGCCCAGTACCTAACCTGCTGAATAAGTGGGGGCCAGTAGTAGTCCAGTACCTAACCTGCTGAATAAGTGGGGCCAGTAGTAGCCCAGTACCTAACCTGCTGAATAAGTGGGGCCAGTAGTAGCCCAGTACCTAACCTGCTGAATAAGTGGGGCCAGTAGTAGCCCAGTACGTAACCTGCTGAATAAGTGGGGCCAGTAGTAGCCCCAGTACCTAACCTGGGGAATAAGGGGGGCCAGTAGTAGCCCAGTACCTAACCTGCTGAATAAGTGGGGCCAGTAGTAGCCCAGTACCTAACCTGCTGAATAAGTGGGGCCAGTAGTAGCCCAGTACCTAACCTGCTGAATAAGTGGGGCCAGTAGTAGCCCAGTACCTAACCTGCTGAATAAGTGGGGCCAGTAGTAGCCCAGTACCTAACCTGCTGAATAAGTGGGGCCAGTAGTAGTCCAGTACCTAACCTGCTGAATAAGTGGGGCCAGAAGTAGCCCAGTACCTAACCTGCTGAATAAGTGGGGCCAGTAGTAGTCCAGTACCTAACCTGCTGAATAAGTGGGGCCAGTAGTAGCCCAGTACCTAACCTGCTGAATAAGTGGGGCCAGTAGTAGTCCAGTACCTAACCTGCTGAATAAGTGGGGCCAGTAGTAGCCTAGTACCTAACCTGCTGAATAAGTGGGGCCAGTAGTAGCCCAGTACCTAACCTGCTGAATAAGTGGGCCAGTATAGATCCAGTACCTAACCTGCTGAATAAGTGGGGCCAGAAGTAGCCCAGTACCTAACCTGCTGAATAAGTGGGGCCAGAAGTAGCCCAGTACCTAACCTGCTGAATAAGTGGGGCCAGTAGTAGCCCAGTACCTAACCTGCTGAATAAGTGGGGCCAGTAGTAGCCCAGTACCTAACCTGCTGTATAAGGTGGGCCAGTAGTAGCCCAGTACCTAACCTGCTGAATAAGTGGGCCAGTAGTAGCCCAGTACCTAACCTGCTGAATAAGTGGGGCCAGTAGTAGCCCAGTACCTAACCTGCTGTATAAGTGGGGCCAGTAGTAGCCCAGTACCTAACCTGCTGAATAAGTGGGGCCAGTAGTAGCCCAGTACCTAACCTGCTGAATAAGTGGGCCAGTAGTAGCCCAGTACCTAACCTGCTGAATAAGTGGGCCAGTAGTAGCCCATAACCTAACCTGCTGAATAAGTGGGGCCAGTAGTAGCCCAGTACCTAACCTGCTGAATAAGTGGGGCCAGTAGTAGCCCAGTACCTAACCTGCTGAATAAGTGGGGCCAGTAGTAGCCCAGTACCTAACCTGCTGAATAAGTGGGGCCAGTAGTAGCCCAGTACCTAACCTGCTGAATAAGTGGGGCCAGTAGTAGCCCAGTACCTAACCTGCTGAATAAGTGGGGCCAGTAGTAAGTCCAGTACCTAACCTGCTGAATAAGTGGGGCCATAGTAGCCCAGTACCTAACCTGCTGAATAAGTGGGGCCACTAGTAGCCCAGTACCTAACCTGCTGAATAAGTGGGGCCAGTAGTAGTCCAGTACCTAACCTGCTGAATAAGTGGGGCCAGTAGTAGCCTAGTACCTAACCTGCTGAATAAGGGGGGCCAGTAGTAGCCCAGTACCTAACCTGCTGAATAAGTGGGGCCAGTAGTAGCCCAGTACCTAACCTGCTGAATAAGTGGGGCCAGTAGTAGCCCAGTACCTAACCTGCTGAATAAGTGGGGCCAGTAGTACCCAGTACCTAACCTGCTGAATAAGTGGGGCCAGTAGTAGCCCAGTACCTAACCTGCTGAATAAGTGGGGCCAGTAGTACCCAGTACCTAACCTGCTGAATAAGTGGGGCCAGTAGTAGCCCAGTACCTAACCTGCTGAATAAGTGGGGCCAGTAGTAGCCCAGTACCTAACCTGCTGTATAAGTGGGGCCAGAAGTAGCCCAGTACCTAACCTGCTGTATAAGTGGGGACAGTAGTAGTCCAGTACCTAACCTGCTGAATAAGTGGGGCCAGTAGTAGCCCAGTACCTAACCTGCTGTATAAGTGGGGCCAGTAGTAGCCCAGTACCTAACCTGCTGTATAAGTGGGGCCAGTAGTAGCCCAGTACCTAACCTGCTGTATAAGTGGGGCCAGTAGTAGCCCAGTACCTAACCTGCTGTGTAAGTGGGGCCAGTAGCAGCCCAGTACCTAACCTGCTGTATAAGTGGGGCCAGAAGTAGCCTAGTACCTAACCTGCTGTATAAGAGGGGCCAGTAGTAGTCCAGTACCTAACCTGCTGTATAAGTGGGGACAGTAGTAGCCCAGTACTTAACTTGCTGTATAAGTGGGGACAGTAGTAGTCCAGTACCTAACCTGCTGTATAAGTGGGGCCAGTAGTAGCCCAGTACCTAACCTGCTGTATAAGTGGGGCCAGAAGTAGCCTAGTACCTAACCTGCTGTATAAGTTGGGACAGTAGTAGCCCGGTACTTAACCTGCTGTATAACTGGGGAAAGTAGTAGCCCAGTACTTAACTTGCTGTATAAGTGGGGACAGTAGTAGCCCAGTACTTAACTTTCTGTATAACTGGGGAAAGTAGTAGCCCAGTACTTAACTTGCTGTATAAGTGGGGACAGTAGTAGCCCAGTACTTAACCTGCTGTATAAGTTGGGACAGTAGTAGCCCAGTACGTAGCCTGCTGTGTAAGTGGGGCCAGTAGTAGCCCAGTACCTAACCTGCAGTATAAGTGGGGACAGTAGTAGCCAAGTACCTAACTGGCTGTATAAGTGGGGGCAGCAGAAGCCCAGTACGTAGCCTGCCGTCTACGTCGGGCCATTAGTAGCCCAGTAGCTAACCTGCTGTATAAGTGGGGACAGTAGTAGCCCAGTACTTAACCTGTTGTATAAGTGGGGACAGTAGTAGTCCAGTACCTAACCTGCTGTATAAGTGGGGCCAGTAGTAGCCCAGTACCTAACCTGCTGTATAAGTGGGGCCAGAAGTAGCCTAGTACCTAACCTGCTGCATAAGTGGGGACAGTAGTAGCCCAGTACTTAACCTGCTGTATAAGTGGGGACAGTAGTAGCCCAGTACTTAACTTGCTGTATAAGTGGGGACAGTAGTAGCCCAGTACTTAACCTGCTGCATAAGTGGGGACATTAGTAGCCCAGTACCTAACCTGCTGTATAAGTGGGGCCAGAAGTAGCCTAGTACCTAACCTGCTGTATAAGTGGGGCCAGTAGTAGTCCAGTACCTAACCTGCTGTATAAGTGGGGCCAGTAGTAGCCCAGTACCTAACCTGCTGTATAAGTGGGGCCAGAAGTAGCCCAGTACCTAACCTGCTGTATATGTGGGGCCAGTAGTAGCCCAGTACCTAACCTGCTGTATAAGTGGGGCCAGTAGTAGCCCAGTACCTAACCTGCTGTATAAGTGGGGCCAGAAGTAGCCTAGTACCTAACCTGCTGTATAAGTGGGGACAGTAGTAGCCCAGTACTTAACCTGCTGTATAAGTGGGGACAGTAGTAGCCCAGTACTTAACTTGCTGTATAAGTGGGGACAGTAGTAGCCCAGTACTTAACCTGCTGTATAAGTGGGGACAGTAGTAGCCCAGTACCTAACCTGCTGTATAAGTGGGGCCAGTAGTAGTCCAGTACCTAACCTGCTGTATAAGTGGGGCCAGTAGTAGCCCAGTACCTAACCTGCTGTATAAGTGGGGCCAGAAGTAGCCTAGTACCTAACCTGCAGTATATGTGGGGCCAGTAGTAGCCCAGTACCTAACCTGCTGTATATGTGGGGCCAATAGTAGCCTACTGGCCCCACATATACAGCAGGTTTGGTACTGGGCTACTACTGGCCCCACTTATACAGCAGGTTAGGCACTGGGCTACTACTGGCCCCACTTATACAGCAGGTTAGGTACTGGACTACTACTGGCCCCACTTATACAGCAGGTTAGGTACTAGGCTACTTCTGGCCCCACTTATACAGCAGGTTAGGTACTGGACTACTACTGGCCCCACTTATATAGCTAATACCTAACTGGCTGTATAAGTGGGGGCAGCAGAAGCCCAGTACGTAGCCTGCCGTCTACGTCGTGCCATTAGTAGCCCAATAGCTAACCTGCTGTATAAGTGGGGACAGTACTAGCCCAGTACTTAACCTGCTGTTTAAGTGGGGACAGTAGTAGCCCAGTACGTAGCCTGCTGTGTAAGTGGGGCCAGTAGTAGCCCAGTACCTAACCTGCAGTATAAATGGGGACAGTAGTAGCCAAGTACCTAACTGGCTGTATAAGTGGGGGCAGCAGAAGCCCAGTACGTAGCCTGCCGTCTACGTCGGGTCATTAGTAGCCCAATAGCTAATCTGCTGTATAAGTGGGGACAGTAGTAGCCCAGTACTTAACCTGCTGTATAAGTGGGGACAGTAGTAGCCCAGTACTTAACCTGCTGTATAAGTGGGGACAGTAGTAGCCCAGTACTTAACCTACTGTATAAGTGGGGACAGTAGCAGTCCAGTACCTAACCTGCTGTATAAGTGGGGCAAGTAGTAGCCCAGTACCTAACCTGCTGTATAAGTGGGGCCAGAAGTAGCCTAGTACCTAACCTGCTGTATAAGTGGGGACAGTAGTAGCCCAGTACTTAACCTGCTGTATAAGTGGGGACAGTAGTAGCCCAGTACTTAACTTGCTGTATAAGTGGGGACAGTAGTAGCCCAGTACTTAACCTGCTGTATAAGTGGGGACAGTAGTAGCCCAGTACCTAACCTGCTGTATAAGTGGGGCCAGAAGTAGCCTAGTACCTAACCTGCTGTATAAGTGGGGCCAGTAGTAGCCTACTGGCCCCACTTATACAGCAGGTTAGGTACTGGGCTACTACTGGCCCCACTTACACAGCAGGTTAGGTACTGGGCTACTACTGGCCCCACATATACAGCAGGTTAGGTACTGGACTACTACTGGCCCCACTTATACAGCAGGTTAGGCACTGGGCTACTACTGGCCCCACTTATACAGTAGGTTAGGTACTGGACTACTACTGGCCCCACTTATACAGCAGGTTAGGTACTAGGCTACTTCTGGCCCCACTTATACAGCAGGTTAGGTACTGGACTACTACTGGCCCCACTTATACAGCTAATACCTAACTGGCTGTATAAGTGGGGGCAGCAGAAGCCCAGTACGTAGCCTGCCGTCTACGTCGGGCCATTAGTAGCCCAATAGCTAACCTGCTGTATAAGTGGGGACAGTAGTAGCCCAGTACTTAACCTGCTGTACAAGTGGGGACAGTAGTAGCCCAGTACGTAGCCTGCTGTGTAAGTGGGGCCAGTAGTAGCCCAGTACCTAACCTGCTGTATAAGTGGGGACAGTAGTAGCCAAGTACCTAACTGGCTGTATAAGTGGGGGCAGCAGAAGCCCAGTACGTAGCCTGCCGTCTACGTCGGGCCATTAGTAGCCCAATAGCTAACCTGCTGTGTAAGTGGGGACAGTAGTAGCCCAGTACTTAACCTGCTGTATAAGTGGGGACAGTAGTAGCCCAGTACTTAACCTGCTGTATAAGTGGGGACAGTAGTAGCCCAGTACTTAACTTGCTGTATAAGTGGGGACAGTAGCAGCCCAGTACTTAACCTGCTGTATAAGTGGGGACAGTAGTAGCCCAGTACCTAACCTACCGTCTAAGTGGGGCCAGTAGTAGCCCAGTATATGCAGGGATTTTAAACTAGTGACCACACTTGACAAACTCAGAGAGATGTTTTTGGGTCTGCCCACACGAGATACACCTGTATGAGGAAATGACATCTATATTAAAAGGCAAGAACACTAATAAAACATATTTCTTGAAAGACATATCAGCATGGTATGAGAGCTGGGGAAAGAAGATGGATGGTAGGGACTGGGTTGTCTTGGACAGTGCTCCTGAGGGGGCTAGTGCTGTACTGGAGGACAGTGCTGAGGATGCTAGAGTTGTCCTGGAGGAAAGTGCTCCTAGCAAACAAAAGCACAATCTATGTAAATACTATGCCTTGGGTATCTGCAGGCATGGTATATCTGGTAAAACAGGAAGGACGTGCACCTTTGACCATCCAAAAAAATGCCGCACCCACATGACAACAGGAGAGTGCAATTTCCCTTCTTGCAACTTATTTCTCCCAGAAATGTGTCACTCATCAATCCATGAAAGAAAATGCTACAATGCATACTGCCAGGCACATTATCGAAAGGGGACTAGAAGACACAGACCAGCCAGACTATGGGAAACAAAAGAGAGGAGCCTCAACCTCTCCAGGGACAGAGGTTTTTTAGGGCTATGAGGGGGAAAAAAAGACTGGCAAGAAATGACAATAATCCTACACCACCTGAAAACACTTCTGGAGCAGAGGCACGGACATTGGCCTCTACCTCAGAACAACAGATATTAGAGCCAGCAAATAAAACCCCCTTAAATTCCAACAAAATGACATTTGTCTTTGCAAATATAAAGGGTCTAAAGCCATCAAAAAACAACAAAATTCCTTACATCAAGGGACTGCTCACAGAGTCAAATGCAAAAAGGACATTTTTTCCCTTTTTTATTTGTAAAGTTTATCCCCAAATTTCATTAAAATTTTTTATAATTCCCTTTCTCTATTTTTATTTTATCACTCATTTTACTTTTCTAACCTCTTGTTCCCAAAATTTTTTTTAAGCTTTATATTCATTCTCATTCTCTCCTCCATTCTCATCTCTCTCTCCATTCCATTCTCTCTCCTCTTCTCTCCCCATTCTCTTCTCTCTCATCTCTTTCTCCTCTCCTTTCTCTCCTCTTATTCTCTCTCTCTCATTCCTCTCTTCATTCCTCTCTCTTTTTCCATTCTCTCCTTTTCTCATTCTCTCTCTCTCATTCTCTCTCCTCTCATTCTCTCTTCTCATTCTCTCTCTCTCTCCCTCCATGCCACTTTGTCCGGGTCTAATACACATCATTTTACTTCAGTCTAGTTCACTGACACTATTTTAAGGAGTGTTTTTAATATTTTTTTATTACCTTTTTACCCCTTACATCATATTAAAACCCAAAGTCATTGCCTTTTTTATTTTTTTATTTTTATATTCTTTTGCACCTTAACTGTGTATCTTATCTTGTCTTTTTAAATCTGTTATACTATAGTTCTTTTTAACAATTATTTTGGCCTTAGTGAAATTTACAAGTGAGAGTCTTGTCCATTTTAAAACTAGTATTTTTATATTTAGACAAAATCAGTTGTCCTCTACTCTTCTACTCAATACATAGATAACACCAAATTCTTATATTAGCCCTAGTGCAATTACAAGTGAAACTGGTGCATTTTTAAATTGTACTTTTATATTATTAGTTTTATACCTAGTTGTATTTAGCCTTTTTCTAGCACAGCACTAGACAAAAAAACTTCATATGTTTTTATGCATACTATATTATCAAAGTGTTTTATATACAAAAGGCCCCCTATAGGCAGGTTAGGTTCCAGCAACCGCCGAAAAGCGAAACCGCCGTAAAGTGAACACCCTTTCTTTTCCACTTATTTCGGGTTTACCTGGAATTTTTGGGGGTTTAAAGCCCCCGCGGCCCGGTCTGTGAGCAGGCCTCCGTGGGTCAGAGCCTGATCAACCAGGCTTTTTCGCTGGGGGCCACAAAACCCAAAGTACGACCACACCCGCTGAACAGGAAATGACTTTTGGTGCTTGTCCAGTGCCAGCTTAAGACGCCAGGGGGCTGTTGGTAACCCCCTTATGGTCTGGGGGGCAGTTTAACATCCGGGCCCCCGACACTTATTGTATGGGTCCTTAAAGTGCAGTGACACCCCTGCTTTTCATTGGGGGGGGGTGCATCGTCGCCAAAATCTTTTGCTTTCGTAGTGAGTATTTTTGTGTGCAAGTTCGGTACTAGACCTCTAGGATTTTTCCAGGTGGTATATAATCAAGTAAACTCCCCTCCTGCGTCCAGGGAAGTACAGGTTTAGAACCTCAAAGCGCTCCCAGTAATTGAGGTGTTTTTATCTTTAATCTCCGTCATGCGTGCCGTGAAAGTTTCTCTGACATTTTCTAGTCGGCAATTTCACACCTGCTTGAAAGGTGCTGTTAGTGTGCAGCAATATTCCAGCCTGATAGAACAATGACCTGAAAATTGTCATCATGGGATTGGCCTCCCTAGTTTTGGAAGGTTCTCAGATTATCCATCCGGTCATTTTTTCTACTACAAAGATGCGATTGATTACAAAGTTTATGGCCCTTGACGGTGAGATTCCTCCGACATGATCACTTCCCAGGTCCTTTGACGTTGGTTTTCTGTCTCTATTTTGTGCCAGAATTTGTTTTGTACACTGATGAAGATTTTAATTTCCCCGTCATGTTAACCATATCTAGTAAATGAAATTTCTCAACGTTGAACTACATATTGTTTTCTGCAGCCCACTGCAAGATTTGGTTGATGACCGCCTGGAGCCTTGGCAGTGTCCTGCAAAGGAATCACAACAGCCATGCAGATATCGGGTTGGTCATCGTGCAAAGGAAGACACGGTGCTGTGGCTGACATCCTTGTCTATTGTCGGATAATGAGGAATGAGGAACAAGATGGGAGCGAGTACTGTTGTGCCTTGTGAACAGAGCTTTTCATCAATTCACCGTATCTAGCTGCCTCGAACTTTACTCTGTTGTACGACTACTCCTCAGTGTTTCTGTTAGTGAGGAAATTAGATCCTCGACCGACCATTTCCGTTTATTCCTTTAGCACGCATTTTGTGCGCTTTAACGCCATGGCACACCATGTCGAAGGCTATTGCAAAGTCTGTAAATATTACAATCTGCAATCCTTTTTTTGTCATCTAAGTGCATTTAGGACCTTGCGGTATGATACCAATATTTGAGACAAGACAGGAGCGACCTGTTTATAAAACGCCATGTTGCCCTGTTTGTGCTAACTGATGGGTTTCTAGATGGTGGTGAATCTTGCTTCTAGACCCTTTCAAAAAGATTTTTAAGATATGGTGATGTTAGTGCGTATTGGTCTGTAGTTCTTTGCTGTTTGCTTTTACAGCCCCTTTGTGGAGTGGGCTATGTCTGTTGTTTTTAGTAACTGTGGGAGGAACTACCCCCGTTCAATGCTCCCTCTACATCCATAGTATGGAAAAGGCTCGTGTGATCGGGGCTTTTTGGCAGTTCCTTGACTGAACTCAGAGTTCCATGAGTCTGGCCCCTGGGGCAAGTGCAGGGCATATCAATTTATCGCCTGCTCGAAGTCATTTGGCTTCAGGGATAAACATGGATAGGCTCGTGTTAATCAAATTTTGTGCTCTCACATAAAAAAATTCATTTTGATCTTCGACTCTCAGTCTGGTTTACAGCTTGCTAAAGAAACTGAGTCAAATTGGGACCTTGAGTAGCTCACCCATTTTCCTTCTGTCATCTGTGAGGACCCCTCTAGTTAAGTAGGTGCCCAAATACTGGACTTGTTTCTCGATTTTGAATTATGGCATAGGAGACGACATACTTTGGTTTTCTGTTCGATTCAATTATATGGCTTTTTAGTACTTCCTCCTCTTCCCCGCGATTCCTGACCTCCTAAAGGAATCTTTTAGCTTAAGAATTCGAATGCTTGCTAATTTCTACTGAGACCAGTGTCTCCCTACGCATTTCAGATATATAGACCTCTTTTAGCTGCTCTGTTAATTCTTTTCTTCCCTTTCTCCCGTCGCCTGTAAAAAGGAGCGCCTGTCCTCATTATAATTTACATCTACTCCCTCCTTTTTTTCCTTATAGGAATAAGCTTGTGCATACAATCGAGTGCCACCGATTAATCTGTTTCTAGGCATAAGTTGGGGTCCCTGTGTTGCTTAAGTATATCTTCCGCAGCATGATATCCAGATTAGGGCCTTCTTTTGTGTTTACTTGGTCCCCCCATCCCCACTTATGTTTTGTTATTGAAGTTGAATTTGGTGAATGCTCCCTCGTTACTAGTCTCATTAAGTCGGTCTGGGGCTCCACGCATACATGTTCTGAACCTCAATTATGTTGTGCTCTGAGTATAATGGTTTTTTGAAATGGTGACAATTTCTTATCATAATCATCATTGTTATGAAGATGTAGTCTAGTGTATTCTCCAGTCTAGTAAGGCACTATTATTTGCTGGTTTTAGAATTGAATTTTGTGCAGAGATTGTAAAAGCTCATTGGTGAGTGTGAAGTTTTCATCAGAGCTGCCCCCCTCCTGGTGTTAATACTGCAACAATATTATTTGTCAAAATTCCTCCATTTTAGTTGCCGTTAAGTTTGACAACTCCCCAATGAGCAAGATGTTGGGTTGCAGAAGCTGAAGAAATTTCCAGACAGTAGGTTGGTGGTCATTTTTAAAAAAATAAAGCTGTTCCTGGAATTGCTGGGAAGTTGCATCGGAGGCTTGTAGACCAACCACAATGACTAGGTTTTGGTTCTCGACCTTTACTGCTAAACTTCCCCACTACCTCATTTGAGACAATAAGCAGTTCTTGTCAAAACAAGTGACTCTGCAATGTACCGGCCAACCCCCCCAACCCCTTTTGCCTGTTCACTACCTCTGTAACATCTTCTGTTATAGGTTGTTAACCTTGATCCATATATCACTGTTCAAGTGATCCTTTATGTGTCTCAGTGAAAATGCCGCGAACATTGCCCTTTGCCTCTGCAAGCAGGTCCACGGATGAAAGGTAACTCTTGATTTTGTTGCTGGCTTTTAAGACCACGTATAATTGCCAAAGAAGAATGTATCGGACTGGTGTTAATTGTTGTACTGGGGGGGGATTTTTTTTCCACATTTAGTACTGTATCTGTTGTTTTGGAGTGGAGGCCATCGACTGTGGTTCCTCTCCAGAATGACTGGATTTGGTGTACGATTTCTGCCAAATTTCCTGCAGTTCTTTTTTTTTTTTTCCTTCCTGGCACAAAAAAACTCTCCCTCTTGAGTGGCAGAGAGGCTACCCAGTTTTCCCACCCCATGGCCTGGATGTTTTGGTTGTATCTTTCTTTTTGTCCCCCTTAAGATGGTATTGCATGGCAATTTAAGTATATAAGCACAGTCTTTTTCCCTGACTAAAGAGGTCACAGTTCAGGGTTGAAGAAAGCTTACAGACAGGGAGTTTGCATTTTCCATTGATTGCATATGGCAGCATTTTTCTAGGGTTTCAAGTTGCACGTCCCATCTGTTTTTCCCAGATTACCCATCCAGCAAATACCAAGTGCCAAGTATTGCACAGGCTGTTTCCTCCGTTGCCTTGGGTTTCAGTGACTGTAATTCCCCTGTTGTGCATTGTTCCCCCTGTCTTAACTTCTATGCCTCTCCCTAGCAACACCAACAATGAGCTCCCAACCACAGTTGTTTTTGTAATATATCCTCACTATTGCTAGTGGAGTCCTCTTGTTTGCTATTGTGTATCCTGCGTATTTCTAGTTTGCAATATTGGTTTTATCTTATCTTTGAGCTAACACTCTTTTTTTCCTACAATGGCACCTTCCCCTAATGAGGTCATTTATATTTATTCCTTCCTGCGTATAAATACCCCACCGACTACCTGGACAAAATCTCCAGCTTTCACCATTACTGTCTCCCATTACAGCACTCCATCTCACCCATTACTGTACCTCCCAGGACAGCACCTCCATCTTCAACTATTACAGTACTCCCAATACAGCAGCACCTCCTCCAGCTTCACATTACAGACTCGCCAAGACAGGCCACTATGCAGCCCCACATGTTTACTGACTACCAGGACTTCCACTCCAGCCCATACAGTTCTGACTACATTGGGCCAGTATCACTGGCCAGTACCATTCACCCTACTTTTTTAAGAGTGTCCCATCTGTATTGTAGAAAGCATCCCCTCCAGGTTTTCTATGTAAAGCTGCTTTGATGTTGTACCTCAATTTAAAATACCCTTGGATAATTTAGTCCCACAGATTTATCTCATTTGGCATACCCAAAACACTTCCCTGTTTTAACACTGCTGGTAGCTAGTTCTGGATATCTGTGCACAAGGGGCGTGACACCCATTCAAAAAATGAATGACAATTTACCCATGTTGAAGCCCATTTGTTTGACTGACCACAGACAACACACAGCACAAAATTATTTTAATGGTAATGATTTTACTTGCAATTCTACTAGCAACCCTCTTGAATATTCTATTAAAAACCTCCTTTAAATGAAGCTCTTAGCTATTTGTATTCTGTTTCTAACTTATTTTGTATATTGTACAGCTTACCTACCGTTGCACGTTCCTGATTTATATAGTAATGATAAGGTGTTTAACAGGGCGCCATACAACCCCCATCCGTTTACAACCATTCTGCTGTTAAATTGAACGCAACGAAACAGTTTGAAAACCAGCAAGGTTCGGACCATCAAGGTTTCGGACCATTCCAAAAGGGTTATGACCAGTCGATCTGATCTTAACATGGGTCGACTTATTTAAAACATACTGGGTCGTGATTGAGGCTAACACATGAAGGATCAACTGGAAAAAATCTACCCGAGTAATATGTGATTTTGATTACTTACAAAAGTATAACTTGCAAGTTGAAGAAACTGGTGACTGCTTCAAACTCCACAATGACTAAAACGTTTACCTCAACCCCTTGTTTATCAATTCGGCTGTACTAGCTTTTTCTATTTTTTTTTTTTTTTATTCCGTTTCCCCCCCTCCACCACAATAAATCTAAATTATCACTATGAGTTTGACTGTGAAATTTTGGAGGAAGTGACGCATTTTTACTGTATAAATAATTTGCTTCTTCCGTTGTGTATAAAGCGACTGCTGGTAACTACAGATTATATGAAATTCACATTAAAAGACTGGTATTTCAAGAAAAAAGAAACAAATGACAGAGTCACACCACTCCACTAAGTACCAAAATAATACTGGTTATTGCAACTACAACACTGTATTCTGCAATTCAACTGGTGTCACTAGATTATATGCGAGTACAACTAGCAAGCCATGAAGATTCTTAAAAACAGCTGACCTGTGGTATGTTTCCTGGGCGACGTTCTGCATCCTGCCTCTATAGCTTATCACCGTCATTATACAAATTCACCTGTTTTCAAATGACCATCTTTAAGGGTATCCTTGTAACATCAATATACAAACCCTAGATAACAAGTTTACACTAACATAAATTAAGTTAGCCATAGAACCTGGCATCAAAAAAAACAATAAAAATGTACCATACACACAGTGCCACTCATTACTTACCTTAAAATTATTAGTATATATTGTAAGAAATAAGTGTGGTTTGTATGGTAGTTCAGCCGGGCTACCATAAGCCAGGCCACATAAATTATTCTGATACATTTAAGCACCTAAGCTATAAAAAGTATATCAGTTCACTCATTTACTTACCTTAAAAAATTGTAGTCTTAATGTAGTGTCAGGAGTAAGTAAATTAGATAAATGAATAAATGATAGAGAGAAAAGAATGAGTGCAAGAAGGACCAAGATGCGCAGAGATATGTAAACCAACCAGGCTAAGTAAGTTTTGTAAACAAAAAAAAAGTGTGACACTCCTGGATTTTGTACCAATTTACTTTGTTACAAGTTTCATTTACTTTGATACAGTAAATAAATAAAAGAAGAACACTCCCATTCTCATGTAACATCATTTTGAAGAAGAAATGATGCACTAGGGAGAGGCAATGGAATAATCACACCTGACTTTTTTAGGTTATCCCTGGGTTCTCTACACATATATATGTAAGATAATCAATGTAACTGTATTTGTTATAACCTAATAAACTTACAACTGTACATACAAACGAAATGAAATAAATTTCTACAGTTACCCCCAGTAACACATTTTTCTCTAGTTAGATTAGAGAAAAATGTTATTCTTTGCTTTCCAACTTGTACAAGTAATCCTGGCCTTACCACATCTCACATTTATGTTTAATTATATTTATTCTACTGTGGGGGTGTATTTACCTTATGTAAAAGTTATGCACCGTGTTTATAATAAAATGTTAAAACATATCATAGATGATTAATGAAAATTTTATAATTAACTTAATATAAACATCATTCAAAATAAGACTCGATGATTATTATTACTAATATGACTTCAGGAGACATAAACAACGTCTTAACTGATTTTAGTGTGGTACCTGCCTCCAGCACAGTGTGTTAAGTTTATTTAGGTACAGGTATTCGTATTTATTTATTTATTTATTTATTTATTTATTTCCAATTTGAGCATACTACAGAGGTTACAAAATAAAAAAAAAATCCAGATGAAGAGCAGCATGCAAAGCCCACTTAAACTATGCATAGCATTAACGGTTGCTGGCTTAAAATTAACTTAAGATTAACTAAGCAATGATGAAATCAGTGATAAAATATTAATGTAAACAGATTACTATAAAGCACAAGTGAGTATTACAAAGACAGGTCATATGGTTGCATTCAGACATATGAAGGATTCTGTTAGGTAGTGTATTTAAAAAAAATAATAAAGTTAGATACGGTTTAGTGTTAAAACATTTTATGTGATATATTTGTAAAAAACATTTAAGATATACAATTTATAAGGTTCAGTTATTCAGTATTTATTTGGTTTTGGGTGAGTATATATAAAATATGAAATAACTTTTAAAAACACTTGAAATTTTGGAGTTTCCAGACAAAATGGAGAGACTTAATGCTTACAGATCTCACAGAGAATGTAAACAAACCGGGTGGAGCGTGGTGACCGTATTAGAAAGTCAGGTGGGGGAGCCGTATATCGAGTTTTGGTCATAATTTGAAATGACCGTATTAGCGGAACGCCGTAAAGCAAAATGCTCATAAAAGCGGGGCCCACTGTATACTTGTTCCAAACCTATCACCCTTCCCACTACTACAGATTAATCATTACTACTAGAACTCAACACAATTCAGGATATAAATAACCACAATTTAAACCTAGAAGATGATCACGTCGACCCTGATCTAAACCTCCATAATCTAACACCCAATCAAAACCTATTGGAAAGTAACTGCCTTTATTACACAGCATCACATGCCACACTGGCCCTAAACAATGCTAAAAGTCAATCATTTTCTTCTTAACTACAACATCAGGTCCTTAAGCAAACACTATGATGACCTCCAGGCACTCATTGAGTCGCTAAAGACACCCTTCTCCTGTGTTATTCTGTTACTGAGAGACCTGCTTAAAGCAGGACAAAATAGATAGTCTAACTAACTACCCTCTCTAAACCCTCTACCCCCAGGATACACAGCAATACACAACTGCAGACCAAACCAAGTTGGTGGTGGTATGTGCAATCTATAACTCTAACCAACTATCTTGTATTAGCACCACTTGCTTTAGTGATAATAGGGGAAATAACTTTTTTGCTAAATTTACTGTAAAAAAACCTTAAGATGCCCTATAACAATTGGTGCCATTTACCGGATACCCCACACAAACATCCCAAATTTCAGTGAGAAATTAAAGGCACTAATAACAAACAGACAAATGAACAAGCACCACCTTCTCTTAGCTGGAGACCTTAGCCTACTAGATGATCAGCCTGTAACTGATTTCATCAACAATATGAACAATACACTTCTCATACTGACAACAACTAAACCAACCAGGCTGACTGAGACAAGTGCAACTATAATAGACAACATATGGACCAATATACTATTATTATAATAATCAAAAAGAAGCGCTAAGCCACAAAGGCTGTCCAGCACTGCATGGAGGGAAGGAACGAGGGAATTGGCTGCAGAAGTGTGGAGGTGTATGATCAGTAGGATACATAAAACAGCGTGGCAGGGATAGTGCCTGGGGTAGAGGGTAGCAAGAGATTCAGGTAGAAAGGGCTGGTAAGGCATCAAGAAGTTTGTTGAATTAATATAAGTTGTTGTCAATAAGTCAGTGAGAGAGTCTGGATGAACAGGTTTGTCTCACATCAGGCGAGAATGGAAGGTAAAGAGAGAGCAGTCGGAGCGGAAAGGACGACGACAGAAGGTAACTTTCATTCTTGCTTGTTGATAAAGTTGGCAGTCCCAAACAGAATTGCTGACTGATTAATGGACCTATAACAATTCTCACAGAGAGGCGCAGGGCGCCTCTCTTCCATGAGATATCCAAAGATAAGAAAACAAGTATGTCCAATGCGAAGACGGGAGGAGAGTATCCTCCCACCTCGAACACTGGTGACAGAAGATGGCCAGTAACCCTATACTCGGTTAATAGTATTGAAGTTTGTTACCGACTTAGTAGACCAACGTTGTTGCCAACGGTGTGAAGGTGGGTAAGCTATTGCAGCAAAATATTCCCACAAATGAATTACCTCTATATGAAACTGGAAGTACTGTACTGCTGACCCGTGCAGCAGTGTCGCCTGATCATTGGCCCATATGATCTACATGACCAGGACAAAGCAAAAAACAATATCTTTATGCTTGGTAAAGATGCGGCGTAGCCAAAGTTGGATATGGAGGACTAAGGGGTGAGGTGTATCAAATTTCTGTATAGCCTGTAAAGCACTATGAGAGTCTGAGACAACCACAAATGATGACGCAGGCATAGATGCAATACGGATAAGTGCTGCAAGAATGGCATACAATTCAGCAGTAAAAATACTAGCCGAAGATAGTAAATGCCCTCGTACGACGCTGTCTGGCAACACTACTGCAAATCCATCTGTGTATACTGCAATGGCATGAGAATGAGAGTGGAAGTGGTCAAGAAAAAGAGAGCAGGAAGCATCCGTAGACAGTTGGGCATTCAAGCAAGGGAGAGAGAAAGAACAGACTCGAACAGCTGGAACTTCCCAGGGGGGTAGGGAAAAGTGAGATGCTACATGAGCATAGAAAGGTGGTAATTGAAGAGAAGACAACAGCGAATGTAGGTGAAGAGAGAAGGGACAGAGTAAACAGTGGTGGCGAACAAATAAAGAATGTCTACTAATATCAGTGACCATTCTATAAATGGAAGGATTGCAGAGATCATGAGAGAGTACACAGTAGCGAAGGCAATGGGCATCACGGCGATTGGATAAGGATGGAACGTTCGCTTCTGCATAGAGGCTCTCAACAGGGGAAGAGCGAAAAGCACCAAGGCATAAACGAAATCCTTGGTGAAGAATGGGGTTAAGGCTAGAGAGAGTAGCAGGAGAGGCCGCTGAATAGATCTGGTCACCATAATCAAGTTTCGATAAAATGAGGGTGGAATGTAGGCGGAGGAGAGTTCGACGATCAGCTCCCCATGAAAAATGAGCAAGGGTTTTAAGAAGGTTCAGTCGGCTGTGACAAGTTGCCTTTAGAGAGGTAATGTGAGGTTTCCAGGATAACTTACGGTCAAAGAGGAGGCCCAGAAACCTGACTGTATCACGTTCAGGGACACGGGAGCCATAGAGGTACAAAGGATGATCGGAGATGACAGAGCGTCTAGTGAAAGAAATTTGGCGAGTTTTGGTGCTGGAAAATTTAAACCCATGCGTGGTGGCCCAAATGGAAATGCGGTCGACTGCATGTTGGAGAGAAACTGTAATAAGGTGACAGTCAGCACCTGCACAGGCAATAGCGAAGCCATCAACATAGAGTGATGACCAAATATTTGATGGAAGACTAGAGGCCAAATCATTTATAGCAAGGAGAAAAAGTGTTGTGCTCAGATACATCCCTGGGGGACACCTTCAGCTTGGATAAAGTCTGAGGAGAGCACATTATTAACCCGAACACAGAAATGCCTGTCAGTTAAAAAGTTCTTAAGGAAGGATGGTAGATTGCCTTGGAGGCCTAAGGAGTAGGCTTGGGCGAAAATATTATACCTCCAAGTTGTGTCATATGCCTTCTCAAGGTCAAAAAATATGGCAATAACTGAGTGGTTATTCACAAAGGCATTATGAACATACGTATCCAAGCATAGTAAGGGGTCTATGGTAGAACGTCCTTTACGAACGCAATATTGATGAGTGGAGAGACTGTTTTGCGTCTCTAGATACCACACTAAACGTTTATTTACCAGGCGTTCCATCACTTTGCAACCTGCACTGGTAAGAGCAATGGGACGATAGTGGGAGGCTTCATGTCCCGTAGTGCCTGGTTTGCGGAAAGGGAGAACAATGGCAGATTTCCACAGCTGTGGAAGAACTCCTTGTGACCAAATAAGATTGAAAAGGCGTAATAGGACTGCAAGGGGTGACTGATGTAAATGTTGTAGCATGCGAATATGAATGTCGTCGGGCCCAGCTGCCGATGATCGGCAAGCTGAGAGTGTTGCCTCCAGTTCTTGAAGTGTAAAAGGCACATTATACTGTTCTTCTCTGAGAGAAGAAAAGTCCAAGGGTGCTAACTCTCTAGCAGACTTTAAGGAAAGAAATGAGAAATACGGACCAGATGATTGCCAATTTCATTGGCAACATCTAGTGGGCTTGCTATATCAACACCGGCAACCCGCAGAACAGGAGCCGGGTCAGGAGAATATTTACCACTCAGTTTTCGTACTTTTTTCAAGACTGCACTCATAGAGGAAGCAGAGGTGATGGTGGAGACAATCTAGCCAGCAAGTGCGTTTAGCGTCACAGATGACACGGCGAGCGATCGCATGCTTCTGCTTAAAATCAAGAAGTCTCTCCATGGTTCTATTGTACCGGTACCTGCCCCATGCACCGCATTTCAAACGTACTGCACGAGCACAAGTGGGAGACCACCAAGGCATGCATTTCTGAGAATGCCTGCCCGAAGTTTGGGGTATAGAATGAGAAGCTGCGGTTAAAACGGAGGACGAGAAGAGGTGTAAAAGCTCATCAATGGAGGACGAAGAAGGAACCTAACTAAAAACAGTTAGTTGTGAGTAAAGGTTCCAATTTGCCTGATCAAACTGCTAGTGTGGGTTACAAAGAGGTGGTGAATATGAAGGGGAAGTAAGAATGATTGGGAAATGATCGCTGTCATGTAAATCCTGGAGAATAGACCAGGTGAATCTAATGCGGTGGAGGAAGAGCAGACTGAGAGATCGATGCAAGAGAGAGTGTGAGTCCGAGGATCAAAATGGGTGCGAGTACCTGAATTTAAAACGTGGAGGGGGTGGGTAGCAAGAAAAGCCTCTAACTGAATGCCACGGGAATCACAGAGAAACTCCCCAGAGTAAATGATGGGTATCAAAATCGCCAAGTAACAGAAGCGGTGGTGGTAATGACGAAACAAGAAAGGCAATATCCGGAATAGATAATGCCCGAGAAGGAGAGAGAGATAAAGAACAGAGCGTATACCACCTATGCAAGTGAATACGGGCTGCTATGTAATGCAGCGAAGTACAAACAAATAGCTGATGGTATGGAATATCAGTGCATAGAAGAAGGGCACTTTCATTAAAGGTCCCATCAGGAAAAGGATCTGAAGAATACAATAAATTATAGTCTGAGATGGGATAGATAAGAGCAGAGTGTAATTTTGGTTCCTGTAAGCAAACACCAACAGGGGAAAACTGGGAGAGTAACATCTGAAGCTCACCCCGATTACCCGAGGCTGTGTATATTCCACTGTAAATAGGCCATGATTGGCAATGATAAAGATACCTGAAAACCGCAGGTAAGGGTTCCTATAGACTAGAGGCGTTAGAAAAGTCCACATGCGGAGGCAGCGGATAACGTTCAAGCAGCGAATGAGCGGTGCGCTGTGAAGAAAGGAGTTGCGCAGATGGAGGAGAGGAGAGAGAAGGAACAGAGGGTGGATCAATGTCCATTGATGGTTTGGTCTCTGCAATATATTCAGAGATTGCTTCAAGTGTTTCGGAATTCAGAGACATTGTATGGGAGACAATATTGGAGATGGTATGGGAAGGATGAGTAAAGACTGGAACTGTAATGGACTGTACCAAGGTAGGGGGGTGAAAGGATGGAGGGAACTGGAGAAGAAGCATGGAAGGGGACAGAAGAGGCAGAAACCTGGGAGGTGGCAGAAGAGGAATAAAACTGGGAGGGAACAGGGGAGGAAGGTACAGTACGAGGAGGAGGGTGAACCTCTACACTTGTAACAGAGCCAGTGAGAGGGGAAGAACCAGGTACAGAGACAGGGAAGGTAAAATGAGGTGGAAGAAGGGAAGGAGGGGTTAAAGGATCTTTTTTTGACTTCTGAGAAGTAGAGGGACGATTGGGAGGAGATTTCGTACGAGATCTCGTTGATACTGAGGCTTGTGAGGGAGAACACGAAGAAGCGAGAACAGACTGAGGCATTGAAGTAGGGACGTCTGAGCCTAGGACAGCAAATGAATTAGATACAGGAGTGACTATGGGAGAGGTAACCACAGAGGAGGCTGCAGAAGATGGGACCCCAGAAGTGGGGGGACGTTTTGAAACATGGGAATAAGAAACACGAGGTAGTCTCCCTTGGAGGCAGAGATGAGAAACTGCCATGGCATAAGGGAGACCTTCTGCCTCTTTGAGGTAACGGATTTCCTGCTCATTTAAGTAGACTTGGCAATGGCGAGAGTATGAAGGGTGAGCCTCATGACAATTAAGGCAAGAGGGAGGTCGGTTGCAAGACGTATTAGAATGGTCATCGGCACCACAGACTGGGCATTCGGCTATAGATCTGCAATATTTCGCTGGATGGCCAAATCGCCAGCAATTTCTACACTGTTGCGGTGCAGGGATCACCTTTCGTACTTGTAACCAATGTCCTGCTACATAAACTGAGGATGGGAGTTCAGGGCTGTCAAAAGATAAACGAGCCACATTACTAGGGTATTGTCTCCGCCTGCGGGCAGGAAGAACATAAGTGTCTACCTTGAGGATTGGGAGATGTTGGAGTTCCAGCTGTTCAAGAATGTTATTGCCACATGTCTGGAAATTTTGTTGAACTATGGTATGGGAGCAGAATGACGGTACCACTACAAGAATTGAGGGAATGATGTTTTTCAGTAGTGACAGGAACAGTATCGATATGGGAAAGAAGAGAAAGATCAAGAGCTTGGGTAGCATTCTGTACAGTGATGATGCGCATACCGCTCTTAAGAGCATGAAAAGAAATATCTTTACCAACATGGCGTAGGAGTGCCTTGCCAATACTGTGGTCAGAAAGATAGGCAGTACAGGAAGTCGGTCATAAAGTGAAGAATTTAGTCCATTGTGCATTCTGAAACTGAGCGTGGAAAGGGAGTGCAGGACGTGTCGATCTTTTCTGAGAAGAACGAGAAGGTGGAGAAGTATCATCAGCAGGTAACTGTCATTGGCATTTAGGCATGGGACCAGAGTTGGTCCGACGTGGAACGGGCTGGCGATTCAAAAATTGCTGCACTGTAGAGGGAGAGGCCGGAAGCATAGTCAAAGGAGAGCACAGGTCAGATAAATCGAAGGAGTCAGTCAAGACCTGAAGCGGGTGAGGAAAGAGCACCGGCAAGAGGTACAGAGGCATGAGGAGTGTCCGAAGAGTGGTCCGAAGATGAGGCAGGGTCAGAACGGGGTGCTTTATCAAGAAGGGGCCTGGGGTTAGCAGGTTCATGGACTAGGGCTCCCATGGTTAGGTTACTTCTTTCTTTTTGTTTTTAAGAAAAAAAAGAAAGAAAAGAAAAGAAAAAGAAAAAAAGAATAAAAAAAGGGAGGACCGGGGAGGGATAGTTCCTAGGAGGAAAGAAAGGGCCAGAAATCTCCCTCCATGCCCAAGAGAACCTCAGCACCACAAGTAGCCCAGATGCAGCATGGAACCCATACCAAACCCTACCCATCATGCCAGTAAACCAGCAATCTGGGATAGCAACCTCACATCTGCCGAGCTACCTCGCTGGACAAAAGAGAGGGAGGCCAGATATCCACCACAAAGCATACCTCCTTTGGCCACCACCCCCAGAAAGCGTAAGGTGGCTTCCAGAGATACACCTGTCGCCCGAGAGACACCCAAAGCCACCCTCCGGGATACCGGAGAGGGATCGGGACATCCCCAGGCAATCCAGATTCCACGGCAAACTACGCCACTGCCAAGAACCTCAACTGAATGGGATGGACCCCGGTACCCTTTCCCCTACCTAGGAACTAGCGTGCCTATGGGAAAAAATCCCAAAGGCCAAAAAGGAAGGGCAAAAGGGAGGGGTGGGGAGGAAGAGGAGGAAAGGAAAAAGGGGAGGATGGGGAGGATGGGATAGGGAAGGGGGGATTGGGGGGTAATTAGGTTCAGTCTGAGGAAGGAGACTGACAGGTCTAATTCGTCAGACCAAGTACCTCTTCATCACAACAAGGATCCCCCCTTGAAGAGGACCAATATACTAGCCCCCCTTAAATCAGGGATAATCACAGACAGCACTACAGACCACTACCAACCTTCCTCTTAACAAACATTAGTAAACCACCACTAGAATACAACAAAGTTTCATTTAGACTCCATGACGAGGCCTCAATAAGGAATTTCACAGCAGACCTAGAGACTGTTGACTGGCCTACAGAATTCTCCAATGCCAATGGTATTGACGATTGGACAGACATTTTTCTTAACAAATTACTTAGACTATACAACAAACACTGTCCTATAAAAACAAAACAATTCACGAATAAACAGCTCGGTTGCCCATGGCTAACCAGCATCATTCTGAAATCCCTTGATAAGAAGCACCAATATGAAAAGCAATATAGACAGGTCTTAATACACAAAGATATTCTTAAACAATATTTAACAGATCTCACCAAAGTAATAAAGAAAGCCAATCAACTGTACTACTACAGCAGATTCACTGACACAAGAGGAGATATAAAAAAGACCTGGAAAACACTCTCCCAGATTCTGGGGACCCACAAACTGAAAAACCCAAGAATATTGTCCTAACTAAACCTAATGAAACAGCACTGCATCCCAATGATACAGTTAACAAGATAAACAACTTCTTCTCAACCATAGGATCTAATCTCGCCAGTAAAATCCCACGTACCAATGCCCATGCCGGGGACTACCTAGATGAGAATTTCCCAAATTCCTTCTATCTTGTACCAACTGAGCCCACCGAAGTCACCGAGATTATTAAGACACTTAAAAATAACTCGGGGAATCTGTCTCATGTCCCACCATTATTGTACAAGCGAGCGCCCATGTCCTTTCGCATGCTATTTCATTACTTTTTAACAAGTCACTAGAAACTAGCACCTTCCCGAAACTACTCAAGACAGCAAGGGTTACACCAATACATAAAGGTGGTGACCCTACAGATGTAAACAACTATAGGTCAATATCAAATTTACCATTGCTATCCAAAATCTTCAAGAAACTCATCCACAGGAGACTATATTCATTTATAACGGCACAAAACATAATCAACCCCTGCCAATTTGGATTCAAGAAAAATAAAAGCACTAATGATGCAATTGTAAAAATGCTAGATCTGTTTTACACAGCATTGGAAAATAAGGAATATCCGCTAGGAATTTTTATTGACCTAAGAAAAGCTTTTGACACAGTAGACCATGGCATCCTACTCCACAAACTTGACCATTATGGTATAAGAGGCCATGCGCTTGCATATTTCAAATCCTACCTTACTAATAGGTATCAGTATGTCACCATTAAAGACAGCATCATCAACACAGCCACTTGTTACTGGAGTTCCACAGGGAAGTGTCCTTGGTCCCCTGCTCTTCCTCATTTACAACAATGATCTTCCAAACGTATCCCAACACCTGAAACCCATTCTTTTTGCTGACTACACGACTTATGTCATCTCTCACCCTAATCTTGCCACCCTCAACACCATTGTTAACAAGGAGCTGCTCAAAATATCGACTTGGATGACAGCCAACAAACTTACACTTAACACTGACAAAACCTACTATATTATGTTTGGTAGCAGAGCAGGTGTTGCGCAACTTAACATAAACATCGACAACACTCTAATTGCCAGACATAACGAGGACAAATTCCTAGGCCTATAATTCGACAACAACCTGAATTTTAGCACCCATATCCAACACATAAAAAAAAAAAGTATCCAAAACGATTGGGATTCTCTCCAAGATACAATACTACGTGCCGCAAAATGCCCTACTCACGCTATACTATTCACTCATTTATCCATACCTCACCTATGCTATTTGTGCTTTAGGATCAACTGCAGCAACACACCTAAAGCCAATAATAACTAAACAAAAAGCTGCAGTAAGAATAATCACTAAATCCTATCCATGGCAACACCCCCCCCACTCTTCATAGATCTAAACTTACTCCCTGTTCAGAACATCCACACTTACTACTGTGCAATCTACATCTACAGGACCTTAAATTCCAATATTAACCTTGACCTAAAATGCTTTCTTGAAAGTTGTGACAGGACCCACAGGCACAACACCAGACACAAACATCTCTATGGCATTCCCAGTGTCCAACTAAACCTTTACAAAAATTCAATGTATGTCAAAGACCCTAAAATCTGGAACACCCTACCTGAAAACTCCAGAACTTGCAGACACATTCATCACATTCAAAACTACCATTAGAAAACATCTTATCTCCCTTATACATCCCGTCAACTAACTACATGAAAAACCACCTGGTGGTTCACACTTACACTCACTCACTCACCCATTTAACTATAAACGCAGAAATATGAATTTTAATCTGAAATTAATGAATGAATCCTAACTAGTCATAAGTTTGCCTGTGATACTCCAATATAGAAACTATGTATTGTACCTAAACAAAAACATTCACATTGTTAAACTCACAAACTAGTATTTAGTCACTTAGCCATAATACAACTTACTCCATAATTTTTAATAATTTAGAGTTAAGAATTAATCTAAGTCTGCCCGAAATGCCTAGACATGCTAGGTGTCCTAGTAGCCCCCTCTATAACTAGTATTTTATTACATGTAAACCACACAACAACCAAATTCTGTAAACTCCGCATTGTAATCCTTATAGAGAATAAATTTGATTTATTGATTGACAATGAAATATGGATCCCAGGTTATAACCTATTCTGATGTGACAGACTAAACAGGCAACAAGGGGGGGGAGGGAGATTGGCCTGTATGTCACAGAGTCGCTCATTTGCACAGAACTACTAAACACCTCTAATGATGTAGTTGAAGTTTTGGCGGTAACAATTGAAAACCAAAACCTTGTCATTGTGCTAGAATACAAGCCTCCAGATGCAACTTCCCAGCAATTCCAGGAGCAGCTTGAAAAAACTGACCACTGTCTGGAAAATCTCCCTACTCCTGCTCCAAACATCTTACTACTAGGAGATTTCAAACTGAGACACATAAGATGGAGGAGTATAGCAAACAATGTTTTAGCAGAAATCATCCCGGGAGGCAGATCTGATGAAAATTCACACACACACGAACTATTAAATCTCTGCAACAAATTCACCTTAAACCAGCAAATAGAAGAGCCTACAAGACTAGAAAAAACACTGGACCTCATCTTCACTAACTGATGATCTGATACGTAATATAACTGAATCAAAGACAATTCACTTAGATCACAACATAATAGAGGTACAGACATGTATGCACAGGGCTCCGGACCAGCAAAATGTGAGCAGTTATGAAGGTCTCTTCACAGAATTCAATTTCAATAACAAAAACATACAATGGGATCAAGTAAACCATGTACTAAATGAAACAAGCTGTAAAGATATCCTAAACAACACAGATCCGAACATCTGTCTTAAAAAATTAATTCTGTGGTTCTTGAGATCTGCTCAAGACACATTCCATTAAGAAAAAGAAAGAGAAGATTTAAACTAGAAAGAGAGAGACATTCCCTATACAAAGGTGAAGAGTCACAGAGCTGTTGAGTGGGGTCAATATGTCTGAAATACGAAGGGAGGCACTAGTCAATGAAATTGCAAACATCGAACTTAAGCTGAAGGAATTTTATAGGAGACAAGAATCACAGGAAGAACTAAAAGTCATAAAGGAAACTGAACAAACAAAAACAAAATACTTCTTTTCTTATGCCAAATCTAAGGGAAAAACTACATTAAGTACTTGGCCCCTGCTTAGGCAGGATGGGACATACACAGATGATAGCCAAGAAATGAGTGAGATACTGAAGTCCCAATATGACTCAGTGTTCAGCGATCCACTGCTCACTCTAAGGGTCGACACTCCAACTGAATTCTTCATGAACAAAACCCAAAATTTGGTCATCCCGAAACTCTTGGATATTATTCTAACTCCACAAGATTTTGAAGAGGCACTTAATGACATTCACATGCACTCTGCCCCAGGCCCAGACTCATGGAACTCTGTGTTCATCAAGAATTCCAAAAAATCCCTTTCACGTGCCTTCAGCATTTTATGGAGAGGGAGCATGGATGCAGGGGTCATTCCACACATTAAAAACAACAGACATAGCCCCACTCCGCAAAGGTGGCAGTAAAGCAAGTGCAAAGAACTACAGGCCGATAGCACTAACATCCCATATCATAAAAATCTTTGAGAGGGCTCTAAGAAGCAAGATAGCCAACCACTTAGATACCCATCAGTTACACAACCCAGGGCAACACGGGTTTAGAGCAGGTCGCTCCTGCCTGTCCCAGCTACTGGACCACTATGACAATGTCCTGGATGCTGTAGAGGATAAACAAAATACAGAAGTAGTATACACAGACATTGCAAAAGCTTTCGACAAGTGTGACCATGGTGTAATAGCACACAAAATGCAGGATAAAGAAATAACGGGAAAAGTTGGTAGATAGATCTACAACTTCCTGACAAATAGAACTCAAAGAGTAATAGTAAACAGAGTAAAGACCCAGGCAAATAAACAAAATGGCAAATAAGCTCTGTTCCACAAGGAGCAGTACTCGCTCCCATTCTAATCCTTAACCTCATTTCTGACATTGACAGAGATGTAAGCTGTGTCTTCCTTTGCGAATGACACCCGGATCACCATGGCAGTGACCTCCATTGAAGACACCGCAAGACTCCAAGCGGACATCAACCAAATCTTCGAATGGGCCACTCAAAACAATATGAAGTTCAATGAGGAGGAATTTCAACTACTCAGATATGGAAAACTTCAAGAAATTAAAAATGTGTCAGGGTATACCACAAATTCTAACCATACAACAATGTATGGTTAGAATTTGAAAACACAGAGAGAAGATTTGGGACTCATCCTCAATCCCTCCAAGTGTGAAATCATCACAGCGAACCAGGAAATAATCAATGCTGTGCGAAGAATCCTCCCAGAAGTCTCTACTACCACTCCGTCCAACAGTACCCTCTTGGGAGCACCGCTGGGTCACCAGGCCATTGACACTGTCCTCAAGGACAAATTGAATAACTTGATGAGAATTGAGGAGAGAATAAGTGATCTTGATGCCCATGATACTCTGTATCTCCTAACAAGGTGCCTTACTATGCCAAGACTCGCTTACTTCCTGAGGTGAGCACCCTCTTTTGACAACCCAACACTCGATGAAAATGACGCACACATGAGATTAACCTTTAAGAAGGCACTGAACCTGTCACTAGAGGATCAGCAATGGGATCAGGCAACCCTCCCAGTGCGACTGGGAGGTATAGGGGTGTGCAAAGCAACGCATGTTGCTTTACCTGCTTTTCTGTCTTCGTGTTTGGCTTCCAGTGCATTAGTCAAGAAGATTGTTCCCGAACGCTTGAGAGATGTGGTAGGAGCTCAAGACCCCAGGTTTACTGAAGCAGTAATTCTGTGAGACACCCTTACAGATTCCTCTAGACCAGCGCCTCCCAAAGAACACAAACAGTCCCACTGGGACAAACCGATCATGGAAAAAAATCGCCAACACAATGCTCTCCAATGCCTCAGGAAAGGACAAAGCTCGTCTCCTGGCAGTGAAGGCACCACACTCAGGAGATTTCCTGTTAGCTGTTCCCAATTCTTCCTTGGGCACTCTACTAGACCCACACACCATTTGGATTGGTGTTGCTCTTCGCCTAGCCACCCCCATCTTCACTGAACATAGGTGTATTTGCGGCAGGGCGACAGCTGATCAATTTGGACTTCATGGTCTCGTGTGTCACACAGCACAAGGGAAGTATGCCAGACATGAGAAGGTCAATGACATCATAAAGAGAAGCCTCGCCACAGCCCATTGCCCAGTTCAGCGGGAACCCCATGTGCAAAGGTCTGACGAAAGTCAAAAGCGTCCTGATGGAGCCACTATGCTACCTTGGAAGGATGGAAAGCAGATTGCCTGGGACTACACCTGTGCCGCCACATTGACAGACACCTACTTGCCATACTCCGTAGTGGAAGGGGGTGGAGCTGCCAGCCACAGGAAGACCCAGAAGATCCGCAAATATGAAGACCTTCCCCCTTGCTATAACTTCATCCCAATAGGGTTGGAGACCTTTGGAGCATGGGGCAAGTGTGCTCTAAAGTTCCTCAAAGAGCTGGGTGAAAAGATCATCATAGAAACCAAGGACCACAGGGCAACCAGCTTCCTCTTTCAGAGACTCAGTGTTGTGATCCAGAGAGGAAATGCCTGCAGCATTCTGGGCTTGCTGCCCACCGCCGGGGAGCTGGGCAAAGTATTCAAGATGTAGCTCTGAGTTACCTAACTTGTTTTACTTTCTATTGTATCTTTGTGAATGTTTTGTCAACGTATTTAGTCTTTAAATAAAATATATATTAAATATACGGGGTGGTAGGAGAAAATTCTCAAACAGCTTCTGGGACATTTTGATCCAAGGCAGCCAGCTTTGAGGGAGAAGGCTTATGCATGCATGCAGGCTGATGAATGCAGTGCATAAGTGTGAATAAGTGCCAGTGTGGTGAAATTGGTATAGCAATGTGTACCTTGTTCCAAGGTTCATAGGTTCGAGTCTCCTTCAGCCAGAGATCAGTGTTTGTGTATATGTGAGGGAAAAGTTCAATAGATAGGAGTAGAGAGGGAATATATAGTAACAATAGTTTCATTGCCGGCTACTCATTAAGGTAGGGTCAGTCTAGCTCCCGATATTCCCGCCTTTTCTCCCCCAACCCCTAAATTGATAGTTTGTCTGCCGGCTACTAGTTAAGGTAGGATAAGTCACGCTCCCGTTTTTCCCGCCTTTTCTCCCCCACCCCTAAAGTGATAGTTTGATTGCCGGCTGCTTGTTAACGTAGGGTCAGTCTAGCTCCTGCTATCCCTTCCCCTCCCTCTTCCACCTCCCCCCCCCGAAAGGTGATGTGTGGGGCTCTGGTCAAACAGTAAATCACTCAACTCACAGCTCCCAACACTACTGTAAGTACATGCCTGCCTTGTATTCAAGTGGATTTATTGGTTAAAAGCTTCACTTTTGATCAATAATAAACTTAGTCTTTTCAGCCTTGCTCTATGTTGACTGTTGTAATAATCACCACATCTTTTAAGTATCAGACTTGCCATGGATAGTGATTATTTAAGCAGTGGGTAACCTGTCTGTCTTTCCAGCTTGGATGTCAGAGAGGGTCACCTGGCAATCAACGAGCAGAGCAGGAGAAGGACTAATGTCCAGAGACTTCTCCATTTTGTATTGAACTACCTGTGCACCTGTATGAAAGTGCAGGACGTAACTACACAGCATTGCAGCGGTAAAGAACCTGCTTTCCTGTCATCGGGATAATCACAGAGATTCTCTGTGA
>NC_069471.1:4523903-4553903 GCF_026875155.1 Cherax quadricarinatus | reverse complement strand
ATCTGCCACATTGCCCCCCTATCCACCCTGTCATACGCCTTTTCCAAATCCATAAATGCCACAAAGACCTCTTTAGCCTTATCTAAATACTGTTCACTTATATGTTTCACTGTAAACACCTGGTCCACACACCCCCCTACCTTTCCTAAAGCCTCCTTGTTCATCTGCTATCCTATTCTCCGTCTTACTCTTAATTCTTTCAATTATAACTCTACCATACACTTTACCAGGTATACTCAACAGACTTATCCCCCTATAATTTTGCACTCTCTTTTATCCCCTTTGCCTTTATACAAAGGAACTATGCATGCTCTCTGCCAATCCCTAGGTACCTTACCCTCTTCCATACATTTATTAAATAATTGCACCAACCACTCCAAAACTATATCCCACCTGCTTTTAACATTTTCTATCTTTATCCCATCAATCCCGGCTGCCTTACCCCCTTTCATTTTACCTACTGCCTCACGAACTTCCCCCACACTCACAACTGGCTCCTTCCTCACTCCTACAAGATGTTGTTCCTCCTTGCCCTATACACGAAATCACAGCTTCCCTATCTTCATCAACATTTAACAATTCCTCAAAATATTCCCTCCATCTTCCCAATACCTCTAACTCTCCATTTAATAACTCTCCTCTCCTATTTTTAACTGACAAAACCATTTGTTCCTAGGCTTTCTTAACTTGTTAATCTCACTCCAAAACTTTTTCTTATTTTCAACAAAATTTGTTGATAACATCTCACCCACTCTCTCATTTGCTCTCTTTTTACATTGCTTCACCACTCTCTTAACCTCTCTCTTTTCTCCATATACTCTCCCTCCTTGCATCACTTCTACTTTGTAAAAACTTCTCATATGCTAACTTTTTCTCCCTTACTACTCTCTTTACATCATCATTCCACCAATCGCTCCTCTTCCCTCCTGCACCCACTTTCCTGTAACCACAAACTTCTGCTGAACACTCTAACACTACATTTTTAAAACCTACCCCATACCTCTTCGACCCCATTGCCTATGCTCTCATTAGCCCATCTATCCTCCAATAGCTGTTTATATCTTACCCTAACTGCCTCCTCTTTTAGTTTATAAACCTTCACCTCTCTCTTCCCTGATGCTTCTATTCTCCTTGTATCCCATCTACCTTTTACTCTCAGTGTAGCTACAACTAGAAAGTGATCTGATATATCTGTGGCCCCTCTATAAACATGTACATCCTGAAGTCTACTCAACAGTCTTTTATCTACCCAATACATAATCCAACAAACTACTGTCATTTCGCCCTACATCATATCTTGTATACTTATTTATCCTCTTTTTCTTAAATATGTATTACCTATAACTAAAACCCTTTCTATACAAAGTTCAATCAAAGGGCTCCCATTTATCATTTACACCTGGCACCCCAAACTTACCTACCACACCCTCTCTAAAAGTTTCTCCTACTTTAGCATTCAGGTCCCCTACCACAATTACTCTCACACTTGGTTCAAAGGCTCCTATACATTCACTTAACATCTCCCAAAATCTCTCTCTCTCCTTTGCATTCCTCTCTTCTCCAGGTGCATACACGTTTATTATGACCCACTTCTCGCATCCAACCTTTACTTTAATCCACATAATTCTTGAATTTACACATTCATATTCTCTTTTCTCCTTCCATAACTGATCATTTAACATTACTGCTACCCTTCCTTTGCTCTAACTCTCTCAGATACTCCAGATTTAATCCCATTTATTTCCCCCCACTGAAACTCTCCTACCCCCTTCAGCTTTGTTTCGCTTAGGGCCAGGACATCCAACTTCTTTTCATTCATAACATCAGCAATCATCTGTTTCTTGTCATCCGCACTACATCCACGCACATTTAAGCATCCCAGTTTTATAAAGTTTTTCTTCTTCTCTTTTTTAGTAAATGTCTACAGGAGAAGGGGTTACTAGCCCATTGCTCCCGGCATTTTAGTCGCCTCATACGACACGCATGGCTTACGGAGGAAAGATTCTTTTCCACTTCCCCATGGACAATAGAAGAAATAAAGAAGAACAATAGCTATTTAGAAAAAGGAGAAAAACTTAGATGTATGTATATATATATGCATGTGCGTGTCTGTGAAGTGTGACCAAAGTGTAAGTAGGAGTAGCAAGATATCCCTGTTATCTAGCGTGTTTATGAGACAGAAAAACGAAACCAGCAATCCTACCATCATGCAAAACAGTTACAGGTTTTTGTTTCACAGTCATCTGGCAGGATGGTAGTACTTCCCTGGGTGGTTGCTGTCTACCAACCTACTACCTACCTACTACTATAACTACTATATATATATATATATATATAATATATATATAATAATATATATATATATATATATATATATATATATATATATATATAATAAGGAGACGCAGAGCAGGACAGGGAAGGAGAGGCAGGACTGGACAGGGAGGGCGAGGCAAGGCAGAAAAGGGAGGGAGAGGCAGGGCAGGACAGGAAAGGAGAGGCAGGGCAGGAAAGGGAAGGAGAAGCAGGACAGAACAGATAAGGCAAGGCAGGGCAGGAGAGAGAAGGAGAGGCAGGGCAAGACAGGGAAGGAGAGGCAGGGCAAGACAGGGCAGGAGAGGCAGGGCAAGACAGGGAATGAGAGGCAGGGCAGAACAGGGAGGGAGGGAGATGCAGGGCAAGACAGGAAAGGAGAGGCAGGGCAAGACAGGGAATGAGAGGCAGGGCAAGACAGGAAGGGAGAGGAAGGGCATGACAGGGAAGGAGAGGCAGGGCAAGACAGGGAAGGAGAGGCAGGGCAAGACAGGGAAGGAGAGGCAGGGCAAGACAGAGGAGAGGCAGGGCAAGACAGGGAGTGAGAGGCAGGTCAGAAAGAGAAGAAGAGGCAGGGCATGACGGAGGAGAGGCAGGGCAAGACAGGGAAGGAGAGGCAGGGCAGGACAGGAAGAGAGAAGTAGGGCATGACAGGGAAGGAGAGGCAAGGCAGGACAGGAAGGGAGTGGCAGGGCAAGACAGGGAAGAAGAGGCAGGGCAGGACAGGGAAGGAGAGGCAAGGCAAGACAGTGAAGGAGAGGCAGGGCAGGACAGGGAAGTAGAGGCAGGGCAGGACAGGAAAAGAGAGGCAGGGCAGGACAGGGAAAGAGAGGCAGGGCAGGACAGGGAAGGAGAAGCAGAGCAGGACAGGGAAGGTGAGGCAGGGTAGGAGAGGGAAGGAGAGGCAGGGCAAGATAGGGAAAGAGAGGCAGGGCAGGACAGGGAAGGAGAAGCAGAGCAGGACAGGGAAGGTGAGGCAGGGTAGGAGAGGGAAGGAGAGGCAGGGCAAGATAGGGAAGGAGAGGAAGAGCAAGACTGGGAATGAGAGGCAAGGCAGGACAGGGAGGGAGACGCAGGGCAAGACAAGGAATGAGAGGCAGGGCAAGAGAGGGAATGAGAAGCAGGGCAAGTCAGGAAGGGAGAGGCAGGGCATAGCAGGGAAAGAGCGGCAGGGCAAGACAGGGAAGGTGAGGCAGTGCAAGACAGGGAAGGAGAGGCAGGGCAAGCTAGGGAGGGAGAGGCAGGGCAAGACAGGAAGTGAGAGGCAGGGCAGAAAGGGAAGAGGAGGCAGGGCATGACGGAGGAGAGGCAGGGCAAGACAGTGAAGGAGAGGCAGGGCAGGACAGGAAGGAGAGGCAGGGCATGACAGGGAAGGAGAAGCAAGGCAGGACAGGGAAGGAGAAGCAGGGCAAGACAGGGAAGGAGAGGCAGGGCAGGACAGAGACGTAAAGGCAGGGCAGGACAAGAAAGGAGAGGCAGGACAGGACAGGGAGGGCGTTGCAAGGCAGAACAGGGAGAAGCAGGGCAGGACAGGAAAGGAGAGGCAGGGCAGGACAGGGAAGGAGAATCAGGGCAGGACAGGGAAGAAGCAGGGCAGGACAGGGAAGGTGAGGCAGGGCAGGACAGGGAAGGTGAGGCAGGGCAGGAGAGGGAAGGAGAGGCAGGGCAAGACATGGAAGGAGAGGCAGGGCAAGACAGGGAAGGAGAGGCAGGGCAAGACAGGGAATGAGAGGCATGGCAGGACAGGGAGGGAAATGCAGGGCAATACAGGGAATGAGAGGCAGGGCAAAACAGGGAATGAGAGGCAGGGCAAAACAGGGAGAAGAAGGGCATGACAGGGAAGGAGAGGCAGGGCCAGACAGGGAAGGAGAGGCAGGGTAAGATAGGGAAGGCGAGGCAGGGCAAGATAGGGAAGGAGAGGCAGGGCAAGACAGGGAATGAGAGGCATGGCAGGACAGGGAGGGAGATGCAGGGCAAGACAGGGAATGAGAGGCAGGGCAAAACAGGGAATGAGAGGCAGGGCAAGACAGGGAGAAGAAGGGCATGACAGGGAAGGAGAGGCAGGGCCAGACAGGGAAGAAGAGGCAGGGTAAGATAGGGAAGGAGAGGCAGGGCAGAACAGGAAGGGAGAGGCAGGGCATGACAGGGAAGGAGAGGAAGGGCAAGACAGGGAAGGAGAGGCAGGGCAAGACAGGGAAGGAGAGGCAGGGCAAGACAAGGAGTGAGAGGCAGGTCAGAAAGAGAAGAAGAGGCAGGGCATGATGGAGAAGGAGAGGCAGGGCAGGACAGGGAAGGAGAGGCAGGGCAAGACAGGGAAGGAGAGGCAAGGCAGGACAGGGAAGTAGAGGCAGGGCAGGGCAGGACAGGGAAGGAGAGGCAGGGCAGAAAGGGAAGAAGAGGCAGGGCATGACAAAGAAGGAGAGGCATGGCAGGACAGGAAGGGAGAGGCATGGCAAGACAGGGAGAGGCAGGGCAAGACAGGGAGTGAGAGGCAGGGCATGACAGGGAAGGAGAGGCAGGGCAGGACAGGGAAGACGTGGCAGGGCAGATGTAGAGAGGCAGGGTGGGACAGGGAGGGAGAGGCAGGGCATGAGAGGAAAGGAGAGGCAGGGCAAGCCAGGGCAGGCAGACCACAGCAGACAAGGCAGGTAGGACAAGAAACAGCACCCATGGGAGGCTGGTGTGTGTAAAGCAGGCATGGCAGGTAGATGTATACCTGGAGAGGGTTTCAGGCGTCCATTTCACCGCAGCCCAGTTTGTGACCGAGCCTCATGGTAACAGCCTATTTGATCAGGGCCTGATCAAACAGGCTGTTACTGCTGGCTGCACGCAACCCAACGTACGAACCACAGGCCGACTGGTCAGGTACTGACATTAGGAGCCTCTCCAGTTCCTTCTTGAAAACGGCCAGGGGTACATAGAGCAGACATAGCACGCTGGGGTATTCAGAGCAAGGTGGGGTACATAGAGCATTCATGGCAGGCTGGGGTATACAGAGAAAGCTGTGGGTGCATAGAGCAGGCATCGAACGCTGTGGTACATAGAACAGGCATGACTGACTGGTGTATATAGAGCAGGCATGACACACTGGGGTATGCAGAGCAGGCTTGACAGTCTTGGCCATAAAAAGTAGGCAGAGCAAAGCAAGAACAGAAGGACAAGCCAGAGCAGGCAGGACAGGCTAGAGTTTGCAGGGCAGGACAGGCTACAGCAAGCAGGGCAGGACAGGCTACAGCAGGCAAGGCATGGCATGACAGATCAAAGCTGACAGAACAAAACAGGCCAAAACATGCAAGGCAGAACAGCCTAGAGTAAGCAAGTTAGGACGAGCCAGGGCAGGCAAGACAAGCAAGAACAGACAGGACAGGCACAACAGGCAGGACAGGCACAACAGGCAGGACAGGCACAACAGGCAGGACAGGCACAACAGGCAGGACAGGCACGACAGGCAGGACAGGCACAACAGGCAGGACAGGCACAACAGGCAGGACAGGCACAACAGGCAGGTCAGGCACAACAGGCAGGACAGGCACGACAGGCAGGACAGGCACAACAGGCAGGACAGGCACAACAGGCAGGGCAGGCACAACAGGCAGGACAGGCACAACTTGCAGGACAGGAAGGACAGGCAGGACAGGCAGGACAGGCACAACAGGCAGGACAGGCACAACAGGCAGGACAGGCAGGACAGGCAGGACAGGCACAACAGGCACAACAGGCAGGACAGGCACAACAGGCAGGACAGGCACAACAGGCAGGACAGGCACAACAGGCAGGACAGGCACAACAGGCAGGACAGGCACAACAGGCAGGACAGGCACAACAGACAGGACAGGCACAACAGGCAGGACATTCACACAGGCAGGACAGGCAGGACAGGCACAACAGGCAGGACAGGCACAACAGGCACAACAGGCAGGACAGGCACGACAGGCACGACAGGCACGACAGGCAGCACAGGCAGGACAGGCACGACAGGCACGACAGGCACGACAGGCAGGACAGGCACAACAGGCAGGACAGGCACAACAGGCAGGACAGGCACAACAGGCAGGACAGGCACAACAGGCAGGACAGGCACAACAGGCAGGACAGGCACAACAGGCAGGACAGGCACGACAGCAGGACAGCACAAACAGGCAGGACAGGCACAACAGGCAGGACAGGCACAACAGGCAGGACAGGCACAACAGGCAGGACAGGCACAACAGGCAGGACAGGCACAACAGGCAGGACAGGCACAACAGGCAGGACAGGCACGACAGGCAGGACAGGCACAACAGGCAGGACAGGCACAACAGGCAGGACAGGCACAACAGGCAGGACAGGCACAACAGGCAGGACAGACACAACAGGCAGGACAGGCACAACAGGCAGGACAGGCACAACAGGCAGGACAGGCAGGACAGGCACAACAGGCAGGACAGGCACAACAGGCAGGACAGGCACAACAGGCAGGACAGGCACAACAGGCAGACAGGACAACAGGCAGGACAGGCACAACAGGCAGGACAGGCACAACAGGCAGGACAGGCACAACAGGCAGGACAGGCACAACAGGCAGGACAGGCATAAGGCCAGGGCAGGACTGGCCAGAACAGGGAGAGGACAGGGCAGAAAGGCAGGCAGGAAAGGAGGCAGACAGGCAAGCAGACAGGCAGGCAGACAGGAAGGGAGGCAGACAGGCAAGCAGACAGGCAGGCAGACAGGCAGGCAGGATGGGAAGGAACACGGGCAATTCTGGCAGAAAGGCAGGCAGACAGGAAAGCAGGCAGGCAGGCAGGCAGGCAGGCAGGCAGGCAGGCAGGCAGGCAGGCAGGCAGGCAAGGCAGGCAGGCAGGCAGGCAGGCAGGCAGGCAGGCAGGCAGGCAGGCAAGGCAGGCAGGCAAGGCAGGCAGGCAAGGCAGGCAGGCAGGCAGGCAGGCAGGCAGGCAGGCAGGCAGGCAGGCAGGCAGGCAGGCAGGCAGGCAGGCCAGGCAGGCCAGGCAGGCAGGCAGGCAGGCAAGGCAGGCAGGCAGGCAGGTAGCCAGGTAGGCAGGCAGCCAGGCAGGGCCAGGTAGCGCAAGGCAGGGCCAGATAAAGCAGGGAAGGCCAGGCACGGGTCAGGCAGGAAAGATAGGGTAGGGTAAGCAGGGATAAGCAGGTCCAGGCAGGGCAGGGCCAGCCAAGGCAGGGCCAGCCATGGCAGGCAAGGCAGGGTCAGGCAGGGTAAGGCAAAGGAGAGTCAGGCAGGACAGGCAGGACAGGCAGGGTAAGATAAAGCAGAGTCATGCAGGATAGGCAAGGTCAGGCATCCCAGGGTCAGGCAGGGCAGGTTCAAGCACGCAGGGTCAGGCAAGGCGGGAACAGAAAGGCAAGGCAGACCAGGCAAGGGTCAGGCAGGGCAGATAGGGCAGGGTAGGCAGGGATAGGCAGGTCTAGGCAGAGCAGGGCCAGACAGGGTAGGCAAGGCAGGGTCAGGAATGGCCAGGCAAGGCATAGTCAGGCAGGACAGGCTGGGTCAGGCAAGCCAAGGACAGGCTGGGTCAGGCAAGCCAGGGCCAGGCAGGGCAGGTTCAGGCACGGCAGGGCCAGGCAAAGCAGGGACAGAAAGGCAGTGCACGGCAGGGAAAACAAGGTAAGGCAAAGCAAAGCAAGCCAAGGCAGGAAGATCAGGTGGGCAAGGCAGGAAAGGCAGGCAAGGCAAGGCATGCCAGGACACTACAGGGTAGGGCAGGGTAAGACAGGCAGGGCAAGGCAAGGCACGGCAAGGCAAGGCAAGGCACGGCAAGGCAAGGCCAGGCAAGGCCAGGCAAGGCCAGATAAGGCCAGGCCAGGCCAGGCCAGGCCAGGCCAGGCCAGGCAAGGCCAGGCAAGGCAAGGCAAGGCAAGGCAAGGACAAGGCAAGGCAAGGCAAGGTAAGGCAAAAGCAAGGCAAGGCAGAGCAAGGCAAGGCAGGGCAGGGCAAGGCAAGGCAAGCGAAAGCAAGGCAAGGCAAGGCAAGGCAAGGCAAGGCAAGGCAAGGCAGTGCAGACCAAGGCAAGGCAAGGGAAAAGTAAGGCAAGGCAGGCAAGGCAAGGCAAGGCAGGGAAAGGTTAAGGCAAGGCAGGGCAAGCCAAGCCAAGCCAAGCCAAGCCAAGTGAAAAGCAAGGCAAGGCAAGGCAAGGCAAGGCAAGGCAGGGCAAGGAAAGGCAAGGCAAGGCAATACAAGGCAAGGCAAGGCAAGGCAAGGCAAGGCAAGGCAAGGCAAGGCAGGGCAGGGCAGGGCAAGCCAAGACAAGGCAAGGCAGGGCAAGGCAAGGCAAGCGAAAGCAAGGCAAGGCAAGGCAAGGCAAGGCAAGGCAAGGCAAGGCAAGGCAAGGCAAGGCAGTGCAGACCAAGGCAAGGCAAGGGAAAAGTAAGGCAAGGCAGGGCAAGGCAAGGCAAGGCAGGGAAAGGTAAGGCAAGGCAGGGCAGGGCAAGCCAAGCCAAGCCAAGCCAAGCCAAGCGAAAGCAAGGCAAGGCAAGGCAAGGCAAGGCAAGGCAAGGCAAGGCAAGGCAAGGCAGGGCAAGGAAAGGCAAGGCAAGGCAATACAAGGCAAGGCAAGGCAAGGCAAGGCAAGGCAAGGCAAGGCAAGGCAAGGCAAGGCAAGGGAAAGGTAAGGTAAGGCAGGGCAAGACAGGGAAAGGTAAGGCAAGGCAGGGCAAGACAGGGAAAGGTAAGGCAAGGCAAGGCAAGGCAGGGCAAGCCAAGCCAAGCCAAAGCCAAAGCCAAGGCAAGGCAAGGCAAGGCAAGGCAAGGCAAGGCAAGGCAAGGCAAGGCAAGGCAAGGCAAGGCAAGGCAAAAGAAGGCAAGGTATTGTAAGGCAAGGCAAGGCAAGGCAAGGCAAGGCAAGGCAAGGCAAGGCAAGGCAAGGCAAGGCAAAGCAAGGCAAGGCAAGGCAGGGTAAGGCAAAAGAAGGCAAGGTAGTGTAAGGCAAGGCAAGGCAAGGCAAGGCAAGGCAAGGCAAGGCAAGGCAAGGCAAGGCAAGGCAAGACAAGACAAGGTAAGGCAGGGCAGGGCAGGGCAGGGCAGGTCAGGCAGAGACTGAAAAAGAATTGGAGACTTAATATTTACAGTATTGTTGTAACAGTGTAGTGTTGTGAGTCTCCTGCAACCAGCTATGTCTGATACTGGTACAATCTTACTATCTCTCTCGCCTGACACATTCCTGCCTCCCTCCACTCCACTCCCTCCTCTTTCTTACCCCTCGTCCCATACCCACCCTCTCTACATCCCCTCCAACCTCTCCTCCATAACACCCGCCCCTCCACCCCTCAGTCTCGCTCTCTTTCACTGTTGAGGATAATGCTACAAGCTAAGTCAAGGATTAAATAGTGGACTGTAGGGACACTTAACTTGATAGACGGCTTTCGCCCACACAGCCGTCCCTGCAGGCTATGTCTTGAGAAGCTGTCATATGCATCCCTCAATGGGCTGGAAAATAAATTATGGGTGAGTATAATTACCCCTAGGGGGTATTATGTCAGCATATCTCAGAAACTGAATGCTGACTGGAACCAATACTCATGTGTGTGGACTCACAAATCCTCATTTCACTGGGTATTGGTTCATTAATAAACTTAAAAGGATATATGCTGCACAGCCGATCTACCCCTATCATGTATATTAAATGTACCTGGGTATTTGTAGCTGACCTGTAGTTGCACCCTTGATTGAAGCAGATGTGTTCTTTGAAGAATGTCACACACACTCCGTTAGAATCGCAACACTCGTTACACTGTTCATCTAGATTTGTTCACCATAATGTCACTAAAGAAGAAGATCACACTTCTCTGCAAGTGTCTTGATATTGTCTTTGAGATACTTTTATGCACAAAAACATGCAGACGGTGTTCTTTGTTGGTTATCCCAGCGTCAATGTATCCCCCAGCAGGGTTACAAGCAATCTAAAGACGCCACAGCCTCCTATGCCGCCAATGCTCCTAGCACAAAGGAAAAGCTGACCTAGCACATTTCCCCTCCTTGCCAACTTCCATCAGGAAGAAAAGCAGAATGCTTGATTTTTGCTGTCTAAGCACAGACAACAATGTACACTATCTTTACCATGGTAATAAAGTACTAAGGTAAGAGATTGATTGTATCTTATTTAAACTACACACTTGCAACAGTGGTCTCTTGCAAAGAGCCACGTGACCATGTAACTGGTACACGCTGGTTAAACATCTGCTGGTAATTACTTATGTAACAGTAAACAAGATGCTTGCCCCTTCTGAAAGGGTTGGGCCCCTCAGGACTGAAAAGGGCTGAAAGGGGCTGAAGGGGGCTGATACCCCCCTTATGGAGAAAATTTCTCCACATTCACCCCTCCAAATAAGTCAGTAAATTTATTCAGGTATACACGAATACAGTTACATAGAATTATCATACATAGCAGCATATGTGTAGAGAACCTGGGATAACCCAAAAAAGTGACAGAGTGACTTATTTCCATTGGGGTCCTTTTACCTTATTATTATAATATAAAGGTGATAATATCTTGTTATTATTCTATAAAGTAGATAACATCTTATTATCATACTATTAAGACTATCTACAAGAGAGTCATAAAGACTACTACACGAGGGTCATTAAGACTATCTACAATACATGTCATTACTAGGAATAAGGTAAAATTACATGTGTGTTAGCTAAAAAAATAAAAACTCATCCTCCTCTGTTTCTGTAGCTACATTCATAAGACACCTTTTGGCACTCTTCTTGAACTGGTTCATGCTATGACTGGCTTTGACACGTGCAGGCAGTCTGTTCCATTCCTTTATTGATGTACAATAAAAGGTGATTGAAGCCTGGCCACTGACTGTGGATACTACAAAGTTGTGCTCTCTTCCCCTAGTACTATGATTGCTTTGGTTCCCAGCCTTGACAAAATTGACAGCAAGATATTCTGGACATTGTCTGTGAGCAATTTTATAAACATGATTTAGCTTCAGTTGTTTTACTCTGTCTTCAACATTCAGCATATCCAACTGCTGTAATTCATTCTGGCCTACAAGCTCTCTTGGTCCCAGGCCCAGGATGAATCTTACCATTTTGTTCTGGGTGATTTGCAGTCTATCTTTCAGTTTTTTTTGTAGAGGCAGAGTACCATAAAGAGCAGGTGTAGTCCATATGACACTGTATAAGGGCTAGACATAGTGTCCTGCGAGCCTCAGTAGGTAGACACTGTGCTTGTCTATAGAGGAATTTCAGTCTGGCATTCGCTTTCTTTACTACACTCTTCCCTATCAATTCTCCTGACATGCACGGGTCAAAGGGGATTCCCAGATATCTTATGAGGAAGCTGAAGTGATGGGCTCCCCATTACACTGGACATTGAAATTGTTTACACTTCTCAGTTTATGTTTCGTGCCAAAGAGAATGGCTTCAGTTTTCCCGAGGTGTAATGATAATTTGTTGTCTACTAACCATTTGCTGCAGGACTCCAGTTCCAGTGTTAATACATTAGCAATATCTTGTGGGTCTTTACCTGACACTAACAGAGCACTGTCATCTGCATACAGTAGGAGTTTGCACTTGACACTGACAGGCATGCCATTAACATAGCAAAGGAAGAATAAGGGACCCAGAATACTACCTTGGGGAACTCCACATACTATTGGCAGGGGTTCTGATTCCATTTTGTTTATTTTGACAATTTGTCTCCTGTTGCTAAGGTAGGACTTAAACCAGTCTACAGAACCTATACTGTGATGTAGTTCAACTATGCTTGGTAGATCACTAAGGGAGACCTAATTTAACCAGTTATATGGTCACACCTTACCTTGGCAAATAGCTGTCAGACACGGCTTTCGGCTTAAGTCTGAGGTCTTTTGTTCTTGACGGCATCAGATCTCAGCGTCAGGTCATAACACGTGGTCTACACCTTATGGGGAAGGGGAGTGCTTAGAGGACCATATGAGCAAGGGAACAGCTGAGCAAAGGGAGGTTGTTGGTGACAGGTTCAGTGAGTGAGAGCTCTGGACAGCCACATGTGTAGTGGACCACGCATTGTAAATCTCGGGTCAGCTGGTCGGTGAATTAAGAGTGAGTACTAGTTTATGTTACTGAGAACATCTACCCCTTCCCCTGGTAATAAGTCTCATAGGTCAATGGTTATATTATGTAAATTTCCATCAGGATATGTTGTATTCCAGCCCTTTTATGTTATTAAGTAAACTATAGCCATAGTTCCCATTTTGTACCTTCACATGCTATTTCCTATTCTGTTAAGCACTGGGATAACACAGGAGACATGCTCATTTGCTGGGATACCTCAGGCAGAGTGGGTAAAGGTCTCACAATACCGATAGCTTGAAATTTCTTATATAATATATTGTAATGACAGTATCGAAGGCCTTTTGCAGGTCTAAGGTTACCATACCTATGAGGTCCCCCATTGACATTTCAGTTCTCATGTAATCCAACAGATTAATTAGGGAGGTGTCGGTTGAGTAAGATCTTCTAAAGCTTGATTGATAGTTATGGAGAATGTTGTCATTAAGGTAGTTAACTACTTGACAGTACACTGCCCTCTCTAGAATTTTGAATATTTCACTGAGTATACTAACAGGCCTACAGTTGCTTACATCAAACCTACTATTTTTCTTGAAGATAGAAGTAACTCTGACCTCCTTGAACCCCTCCGGTACGGTATTAGTGGTGATGGGCAAATTTATTGTGTGAGCAATAGGGAATGACAATTCAGAAGCACCATCTTTTAGGAACTTAGACATTAGGTTATCAGGGCCAGTGCTCTTAGCTGGGTTTAACCTGCTTAGTTCTTTTTGAATAAAGTCATGAGATACACTTACTAGTTGACAACTGTTAGAGGTTACCCCTTTATTGGTATAGTATGTTTGAAACTTATCAGAGTTAAAGGCATTTTATGCAGCTGGTAGTTTACTTACTAGTGTTGATGCGACAGTTGTGTAGCAGGAATTAAAACAATTTGCCACTTTGGTTGTTTCGTGACATACCTTGTTATCAATAGTGAGTACTATGTCAGACCTATCTACTGGTTTATGGCTATACCCCAACTGTTTTAGTTGTTACCAGAGCTTTCTGGGGTTATGCTTATACTCTTCAATTTTTGAGCAATAGTGCTTTGCCTTTGCTCCTTTTATAAGTCTCTGTACTCTGTTCCTCACCCTTTGGAATTCGTTTAGTGCTGCAATATCCTGTCTGTTTGTTTTGAATCTTTTTAGCAGCTGGTCTCTGAATTTCAGTGGTCAGTCGTCAGTGTTCAGTGGTCAGTCGTCACGTGAGGTCACAGACCCTGAGCTGCTTGGGGATTAGCGTGGACGGTTACAAAGCATGGCTTGCTTCTACAGTGTTTTAAAAGCTGAGGTTGGAGAGTTGAAGGAGGAGGTCTTGCTTCTCCAGGAGGAGATTAGGAGGCTGAAGGTCCACCTCAATGGGCCTGGGAGAGAGTGTGAGGTGGTTGGAGATGTGGGGAATGAGGCTTCTAGCAGTGAGGTGCAGTCTGTCTCTCACTGTGAGGAGGCTGTAGGTGGGGTGGTAGCAACGGCTACCAGCAGTGAGGTGCAGCCCAGCACCTGCTACAAGTGGCGAGTTGTTCACAGTAATGGGAGGCGCATCAGAGTAAGGAAAGTTAAGAGTGCAGATCTGAAGGTAGGAAATCGCTTCTCTGTTCTCCAGGATGAATGTACTTCAGTGGCCAGTGAAGGTAAGGGTACTACTGCCCCTGCTAATGAAGGTAAGCGCATTCTTGTGGTTGGTGACTCTCAGGTAAGATATGTTGATCGTGCTTTTTGTAATAGGAATAAGAAGATGAGAGATAGAGTGTGCTTCCCTGGAGCTGGTGTTGGGGACATTGTCAACAGACTGGATAATATCATGTCAGGTAATGGGAACAAGCCCATTATCTGTCTCAGTGCTGGTGGAAATGAATATTGGGAAGGGTAGGAGAGAAGAGCTGCTAGATAAGTACAGGTCAGCTATAGATTTCATTAAGTCTAAGGGAGGGATCCCAATCATATGTAGCATCTTGCCTAGAAGGGGAGTAGGAAATGAATGGTTGTCTAGGGCAATTGGTGTAAATTGCTGGCTAGACAGATACTGCAAGGAACTTGCAATCCCATTCATTGACAACTGGAACAACTTTTATGGCAAACATGATATGTATGCAAGGGATGGGGTTCATCTCTCTGGGGCAGGGGTGGTAGCACTTGCAGACTCGATTGAGAAGGCCATTGGTGAAATGCCTATGATTTTAAACTGATGGAAGATAGAGGTATGGGTGTGTGTGGGAAACAAGCAGGTTGCAACACTAGGGTTGGAAACAGTAAGTGTATAAAAGGCATTCAGCATGAAGTTATAAATAAAGACAATAGAACAGGTCAGCAAACAAAGGGGGACAGCAGAGGGCAGCAAGGGACTAGCTCCCTTAAGGTTTACTATACTAATAGCAGGAGTGTTAGAAATAAGATAGATGAGCTAAGATTAATTGCAAGTGCAGGAAACATAGATATTATTGCTATAACAGAGACCTGGCTCAATCTGAAAGATAGAGAGATGCCCTCTGAATGTCACATACAAGGCTATAAATTATTCCACACTGACAGGGTCAACAGGAAAGGTGGTGGAGTAGCGATGTATGTCAGAGACAATTTAAATTGTTGTGTTAGACAAGATATTAAATTAGAAGCGTCAGCCACTGAATCTGTTTGGTTACAGCTTCTCGAGGGCCGAGAAAAACTAATTTTGGGTGTGATTTACAGGGCCCCAAATCTTGATAGGGAGTGCAGTAAACTTCTATGGGACGAAATTCGTAAGGCATCTACATACGAAAATGTTGTGCTAATGGGAGATTTCAACTATAGACAGATTGACTGGAGCAATTTGACAGGAAATTTAGAGTCGGGTGACTTTCTTGATACGATCCAGGATTGTTTTTTAAAACAGTTTGTGACAGAGCCAACTAGGGGAAATAACCTCCTTGACTTGGTTCTTGCCAGTAGGGAAACACTAATTAATAATCTTGAGGTTAATGATGAGCTTGGGGAGAGTGATCACAAATCACTCAGTTTTAACATATCATGGAATTCCCCTAATAATGGCAATCAAGTCTCCGTCCCTGACTTTCGCTTGGCTGATTTCATAGGACTGAAAAATTACTTAGGTGGGCTGAACTGGAATGACCTGACTAGGGGTCAGGTAGGTGGTGATGGTTGCCGATATGATGCTTCCAGGGCATAGTTCTAGCTGCTCAGTCAAATTATGTTCCAAATAGGGAAATCAGATCAAACAAAAATGATCCTAAATGGATGAACAATAGATTAAAATATCTGATTGGTCAAAAGAGAGGCATATATAGGCAAATCAAAAGAGGAGAGGGGCAATTAAGAAATCGATATATTCAGTTAAAGAGAGAAATAAAAAAGGGAATTAGAAAAGCAAATAGAGATTATGAGGTTAAAGTTGCAAGAGAATCGAAGACTAACCAAAAGATTCTTTCAGGTATACAGAAGTAAGATCAGGGACAAGATAGGCCCACTCAAAAGTTCCTCGGGTCAGCTCACTGACAGTGATAAGGAAATGTGTAGAATTTTTAACACATACTTCCTCTCAGTTTTTACACAGGAGGATACCAGCGATATTCCAGTAATGATAAATTATGTAGAACAGGACGATAATAAACTGTGCACTATTAGGGTCACAAGTGACATGGTCCTTAGGCAAATAGATAAATTAAAACCTAACAAATCCCCAGGCCCTGATGAACTGTATGCAAGGGTTCTAAAGGAATGTAAAGAGGAGCTTAGCACACCTTTGGCTAATCTTTTCAACATATCACTACAAACTGGCATGGTGCCAGATAAGTGGAAAATGGCAAATGTGATACCTATTTTCAAAACGGGTGACAGGTCCTTAGCTTCGAACTATAGACCAATAAGCCTAACCTCCATAGTGGGAAAATTTATGGAATCAATAATTGCCGAGGCAGTTCGTAGCCACCTTGAAAAGCATAAATTAATCAACGAATCTCAGCATGGTTTTACAAAGGGGCGTTCCTGCCTTACGAATTTATTAACTTTTTTCACTAAGGTATTTGAGGAGGTAGATCATGGTAATGAATATGATATTGTGTATATGGACTTCAGTAAGGCTTTTGACAGGGTCCCACATCAGAGACTATTGAGGAAAATTAAAGCACATGGAATAGGAGGAGAAATTTTTTCCTGGATAGAGGCATGGTTGACAAATAGGCAGCAGAGAGTTTGCATAAATGGGAGAAATCAGAGTGGGGAAGCGTCACGAGCGGTGTTCCACAGGGTCAGTGTTGGGCCCCCTGCTGTTCACAATCTACATAAACGACATAGATGAGGGCATAAAGAGCGACATCGGCAAGTTTGCCGATGACACCAAAATAGGCCGTCGAATTCATTCTGACGAGGACATTCGAGCACTCCAGGAAGATTTGAATAGACTGATGCAGTGGTCGGAGAAGTGGCAGATGCAGTTTAATATAGACAAATGCAAAGTTCTAAATGTTGGACAGGACAATAACCATGCCACATATAAACTAAATAATGTAGATCTTAATATTACGGATTGCGAAAAAGATTTAGGAGTTCTGGTTAGCAGTAATCTGAAACCAAGACAACAGTGCATAAGTGTTCGCAATAAAGCTAATAGAATCCTTGGCTTCATATCAAGAAGCATAAATAATAGGAGTCCTCAGGTTCTTCTTCAACTCTATACATCCTTGGTTAGGCCTCATTTAGATTATGCTGCACAGTTTTGGTCACCGTATTACAGAATGGATATAAATTCTCTGGAAAATGTACAAAGGAGGATGACAAAGATGATCCCATGTATCAGAAACCTTCCCTATGAGGATAGACTAAGGGCCCTGAAACTGCACTCTCTAGAAAGACGTAGAATTAGGGGGGATATGATTGAGGTTTATAAGTGGAAGACAGGAATAAATAAAGGGATGTAAATAGTGTGCTGAAAATATCTAGCCTAGACAGGACTCGCAGCAATGGTTTTAAGTTGGAAAAATTCAGATTCAGGAGGGATATAGGAAAGTACTGGTTTGGTAATAGAGTTGTGGATGAGTGGAACAAACTCCCAAGTACCGTTATAGAGGCCAGAACGTTGTGTAGCTTTAAAAATAGGTTGGATAAATACATGAGTAGATGTGGGTGGGTGTGAGTTGGACCTGACAGCTTGTGCTAACAGGTCGGTTGCCGTGTTCCTCCCTTAAGTCAATGTGACCTGACCTGACTAGGTTGGGTGCATTGGCTTAAGCCGGTAGGGACTTGGACCTGCCTCGCATGGGCCAGTAGGCCTTCTGCAGTGTTCCTTCGTTCTTATGTTCTTATGTTCTTCTTAATAACTCAGTAGCCATCCAGGGTTCAGTTCTTCATTTAATACTCACCTCTTTAACTGGTGCAATATTATCAAGGATGGCAGTGAACATTGTTTTGAATTTTTCCCAGGAATCATTTACGTCCGTGCCACTTGTTATCTCTGTCCAGTCACAATTGTTTAGCCTATTTACCAGTGTTTCTTTACTGTAGTTTCTAGCTGACCTCATTTTTATTGTCCTGTGTAGACCTATCCTATCCCTAGTGATTTTCCTGGTGCAGTAAATGATGAAATGATCACTAAGGCCTGTGGTAATGACGCCTGACTGACTAATGTTCTCAGAGCAGTTACAAAGTATGTGGTCAATTAGGGTGGCTGAGAACTGTGATCCGGGTTGGTGCATTAACTAGTTGAGTGTAACTATTTAAACCTGTAATTTGCTTATACCTTTTGCATAGCTCATTATTTTACTTCTGAAAACAGATATTGAAATCTCCCAGTATTACTGTCTCACAATTGTTTTCATGTCCGGACAAGACTCTGGAAAAGTCTTCAAAGAACTGTTATATTAAAGGAAGTTATATAAAGTGTAGGCTTTCACATATTAACAGTGACATTTATTTATGTGTAAGAAATATACACATGTGATTTAGTTATACAGTGACATTTATATAGATGTTTAGTGAATGAAGTGTATAACGTCATTACTTGCGGTGACTCAGCAGTGTTCCAAGCTGAGACTGCATCGACACAGGACAGAAGGCATCGTCCAGCCATATGTTCCCTGTACCCTTCAAGGTCATGAACCCTTAGGTTAAGCTTAGTGGGTTAGTAGTATTTGACTCTATTTTTGCTGACTCGAGCATAACAAAACTCAGCTATTTATGGCATTGAAGTGTTTTTATACACTAAGTGTGGTGCTAGAATTATTAGCATTCACATTAAAATGACTTGTTTGAAAACTCAGTTTCAGTCTTTACAGATTAAGATTACACAATTAGACAATCTGATTTCAGTCTGTATAGGGTTATCTCAAGATAGAAACATAGATTTTGACGATCTTGAGGTAAAATTGGAATTACTTACTCAACGTCTGAAAATAATTAATTCAGATTATGCAAAATATGAAAGTGAATTCCTAGAATCAAATCCATCTGAGGATGTAATTAAAAATGTTTTGGATGCTTTTAGTGATCAACAATTAAGATGGACAGGAGTACAGGCTACCTACCACAAAACTCTGTCACCAAGATCTACTGTAACTAGTGATCAAACTCAGGCCACAACATCTGTCACACCTGTTACAACAAGTGTCCCATTACCAAGCTTACCTACCTTGTCATTGCCTATTTTCCAAGGTCATAATTATGAAGAATTCATTAGTGGCTTTTAATCCACAGTAAATTCATGAACTGACATAGATGAGATTGCTAAGTTCAATTATCTTAAATGTCTTGTGAAGGGAGAACCCTACGAACTGATTAAGTCATTTCTGGTGGTTAAAGACAATTATCAAATACCCTTATGTGTCTTCACAGACAATTACTTTGATGCTGACAAGGCCGGGGTTAGACATACAGTCTTAATATCGAGCTTGAAGCCACCGAAACATTGTTTTTCAGACTTACAGTTATTTAAGATCACAGACAATAGTCTAAGATCTCTAGGTGCTAAATATAACCTAAGGCAATGTAATTGGTTTATCAGTGGTATTGTACAGGAGAAGCTGTCACCACAAACTATTGAATGATTAAATATTATCTTCAATAAACATTATTTCACCTGTGAAGAGATTAGCAATGGTTTACAAGCAATAGTTTCATGCATGCAAGCAACGAGACAAGATGAAACATCCACAAACCCTGTGGATAACAAACCTTCAACTCAGTTTAGAAAAAGTATCCTACTCCCACTAAACCACATAATGGGAAATCCCATATAGGCACTTATCAAGCTGTGAATACAAAAGACAGTAAACAGACTGTCACACATAAACGCACTCCAAAATGTGTACTTTGTGATGGATCACATTGGACACAGCATTGTAGTCAATACACATCAATGGAGGCACGTAAACAACGTACTCATCACCTGAAAAAGTGCACCAAGTGTTTAGGTGAACACAAGGGAGGAAAATGCTAACTGAAGAAATGTTTTAAATGCAAGGGTATGCATCATACTCTTGCATTTAAAACACTTCTTCATTATGCCCAAATACTTTTGCTGAACAGCAGATGACTTCCACAGAATCAGGAAGTCAACAAGCAACAGCATTAAATGTGAGAGATAAGTTTAAAGCGACTGCTCTCCCGATAGCTCGAGTTATCTAATAAATTACATAAAACCAATGTGCCAACACTATTTGATCAAGGCTCACAAAGGTCCTTCATAAGAAGAACAGTGTTGTAGAAACTGAATAAACAACCCTATGACAAAGTACAGTTAGATATAGCTGTTTTTTTTTTCCACAATTCTGGTAAACAGACATATGACCTAGCCAGAATCACTGTTGGTCTAGGAAACAGGAAAAAAGACAGTAGAAGCTGTGACAGTAGATGATTTGCCTAAGTCTGTGCAGATCCAGGGATTAAAAGAAACAGTTGCAACACTGAAAGCAGCTAAGGTCAAGTTAGCCTGTCCTGACATACAGATGGACACTATTAGTCCAATTGATTTAATCATTGGAAGTGATTATTATCACTGTTTTGTGCAAAATATAGTAAGTAAACATGATGTTCACTTGCTGAAAACAGGAGGAGGCCACATGATATGTGGTCCCATTCCCTCTCAAAGTGGGAAAGAAGCTGATATTGATTCAGTGGAAAATATACTAGTTACAAGAATAACCACTGATTATGTACCACAGCAAAAATTATCATTACTGGAAGAAATGAATGAACCAGTTGATAAGTTGTGGGATTTATATGCGATAGGTATTGATGTAAATAAACCAAGCCCACAAGAGTCTCAGACTTATAACCAATATTTGAACACTGTCAAATATGAAGAAGGACAGTACTGGGTAGTAGTAGAGATTCTGCCAGTATGGCTCGGAAGTAACAGACCTACCTAGTAACACTACCTAGACCTGAAGTGTTACTTCCGGTCTAAGTGTTACTTCCGGTTTTCTACTTCCAGTCTCTCCTTTGCCCCTACATAGGTGTGAAATTTTGCAAATTTATGCTAATGGCCCTGACCTCACCCTCAACCGCCTCACCCTCGACCACCTCAACCACGCCCCCCCCCACTGCCCGCAAGCCCCGTGCCCCCCGCACCCACCCACGCCCACGCTTTCTGCAGCGCTTTCTGCAGCGTCCGCCGGATAGCCCCCGCTCCCCAAATTTTGTTCTGATTTTTTCGAATTTTTTTTGAATTTCATTTTCTTCTGCTCACCATCTCCTCGGATCAAGTTTTTGGGTTTCCCCCTATGGGTACCCCTCCCACTTGCATCCCCATCTCAAAATCCCTGCTCCATCTCCTCTGATCAACACCCTCCCACCATCCACTTCTACCCTCTATGTCCATATATTTCTCCTCTACTTCCTTGGATCAAGACCTCCACCCCCCAAAAAATTCAATTTTCTTGTATTCTCCAACTCCTCAGATCAACACCCTCCCCCCACTTCCATCTCCCCATACCCTCTATGTCCAAATATTCCTGCTCTACTTCCTTGGATCAAGTTTTTTGGTTCCCCAAATATTTTCAAATTTCTTATGACCTCCATCTCCTCGGATCAACTTTTTCTTGATATCAATAATACAAATATTCCTGCTCCATCTCCTCGGATCAAGTTTTTGGGTTCCCCCCTATGGGGGGTAAGCATTCAAAATGGACTCCCCCTATGGGGCATGGTACTTTCTCTTAATACAGGTCTAAACAAGTGTGACATCACCCCTGTGTTTACTCAGCAGTCGGTGACCTCACACAAACCAACAGGCTGAATCTTGTGATGAATAGTTTGAAAAACCGACAAGTTGAAGATTGAGACACTTATGCAGCATATGGGAATCTTTATTCAGGAAACGTTTCGCCACACAGTGGCTTCATCAGTCCAATACAAAGAGGAAGGCATAAGGAGAGGAGGAGTATGAGGTAATCAGTCCCTCAGCCTGGACTGAACACATCGGCTCCAGGCTGAGGGACTGATTACCTCATACTCCTCCTCTCCTTATGCCTTCCTCTTTGTATTGGACTGATGAAGCCACTGTGTGGTGAAACGTTTCCTGAATAAAGATTCCCATACGCTGCATAAGTGTCTCAATCTTCAGGCTGAATCTTGTCGACCAAACATTAACTTAAAATGCAGGATAACACTAATACACAATATTTTCATTTATTATACAACCAATACACTATTTCATATACATCCAACAAAAAAATACAAATTAATTGAAAAAAGGTACAATTCATTGACTAAAATCAACAAAGAGTAATTCTTTTGCTCTTGAAGAAATTCTGTGCGTTTTGTTCTGGATCTTCTTTGTCGTCATCTGATATATCAATATCAATAATACAAAGATTTGAACTACCCTCCATCCCCCCAAATATTTTTTTTGGAATTTCTTATGATCTCTAACTCCTCGGATCAACACCCTACACCTCCCACCATCCACTTCTACCCTCAAAACCATATATTTCTCTTCTACTTCCTTGGATCAACTTTTTCTCGATATCAATAATACAAAGATTTGAACTACTCTCCATCCCCCCAAATATTTTTGAATTTTTTTTTTTAATTTCTTATGATCTCTAACTCCTCGGATAAACACCCTCCCCCACACCTCCCACCATTCACCCCATCCCAAAATTCCTGCTCCATCTCTTTGAATCAAGACCTCATTCTCCTCACACCACCCTCTAAACCCAGTATTCATGCTCCAACTCCTCAGATCAACACCTCTCTCACCCACACCTCCCACTTCCACCCCATCCCAAATATTCCTGCTCTACTTCCTTGGATCAAATTTTTGGGTCTATGCAGGTCTAAACAAGTAACTTCCTCGCATGCATGACGTCACCCCACCTGTATTTACTCAGCGGTCAGTGACGTCACGTGATAACCTCACTCAGGACACAACAGGATTGATCAGGTATCTTCCCCTTATTAACTTAAATGAACTAAAAGGGTCACTCTGTGTCCCCTTATTAACTTAAAATCAACTAAGTTACTTTTCTTTATGTTAACTTTAAATGAAGTAAACCTAGGATAACACTAATATTTTCCATTTTAAAATATTACATTATCTTCATTACATAAATTCTCAGTATTACACATTTCATATACAACATAGAGAAAATTTTACACATTTTCACTCTTAACCCAGGATAACCCAAATAATTCCTCATTTTCGTTAATACCCACAACAATCGCAATTTTTTACAAAATACAACAAAAGATTCACTCTCCTCAAAGTCTAGACATCTGCCGACTTGGCGAATCTTATCTGATTTACCTTCAGACTAAAATCTCAGGTCAGTCCCCACGAAGTAACCTTCTCTCTCTCTTCTTCTTCTTACCCCTTCTCCCCACTACCCAAACCCTACCTCTTCACACCCACCCACCCATCTCCCAACAACTCTCTCTCCCACCAACATCTCCAACAAGACACAATTTTCACTCATAACCCACAATTTTTCTCATTTTAACTATTTCATCATAAAAAGTCGCCACAACACAACTTATAACCACTTTTCGATAAATTCACTAGCCACAATTTTACATATTACAAAGTTAATACCCCCCCCCACACACACACACAAGCACACGCACGTGCACACACACACACACACACACGCACGCGCACACACACACACACACACACACACACACACACGTGTTTAGCAGCTATAAGCAACCAGTGTTAGTGACAACGTCAGTGAACAACCCTACAAGTGATAACCAAAGTATTAGCAAAAAAAAAAAATAAAGTAAAGGCGAGAGAAAGCCTGAAATTATACAACAAAATTTCAAAGTGCCAGTTCGTTGAGGCGTAGTTGGCACTTGTTGCCGCACTGTTACAAATATACAAAGTACAAAGCGAGTGACTAAAGACAAAAGATCAGATAGAATTAAGAGAGGTTGGCTAACGAGAAACTGTGATGTAGCACACAGCCAGCATGAACAAGCTAGCCAGAAAGGGGATATATATATATAATATATATATATATTATATATATATTCATACATATACATAAATATATATAAGCAGAGAAGGTGGCAGCAGTAGGCCTGAGGAAGTAGCGCCGCCATAACAGGTTGGGTGTCATCACAAATAAGAAGTGTACTTACCAAAAGTGAAGTGTAAATTATAAAAGTAGCAGTATACAAGTGATAAGTGTGGTAAATGAGGACTCAAAAGGGCAACGAGAAAAGAATAGTTGAAGAAGTCGGAGGCGGAAGGGCGAGGTGCACGAGTCATCGTACAGCGAGCATCATACAGCGAGCATCGTACATCAGGCATCTGGATGGACGTCCCCTCTGAGTTGTAACGTACAAATCACCTGTTTGTGGTTGGCGGGAAGTTTTGAGTGGTAGAGCCGGCCCTACCATCACTGGTAGCTGACTATCACAAACCCTGCTCCAGAGCAATTATCATACACACAACACCTAGCAGAAGTAGGAAGATAAAATTTGTAGGAGCAAGGAATAGGCAGGAGGATTAAGTCGGGGCTAATGGGACTACTGCCCTGACAACAGTTTCGAGAGATAATGTTTTAGGACACAAAGACAGTACAATCTGAGAAGCAAGTACAGTGGACCCCCGCATACCGTCGGCATCACATAACGTTTAATCCGCATACCGCTCGCTTTTATCGCAAAAATTTTGCCTCGCATACCGCTCAAAAACCCGCTCACCGCTCTTCGTCCGAGACGCGTCCAATGTGCGCCCTTAGCCAGCCTCACATGTGCCGCTGGTGGCATTGTTTACCAGCCAGCCTCCATGGTAACATCCAAGCATACAATCGGATCATTTCGTATTATTACAGTGTTTTTGGTGATTTTATCTGCAAAATAAGTGACCATGGGCCCCAAGAAAGCTTCTAGTGCCAACCCTACAGCAATAAGGGTGAGAATTACTATAGAGATAAAGAAAAAGATCATTGATAAGTATGAAAGTGGAGTGCGTGTCTCCGAGCTGGCCAGGTTGCATAATAAACCCCAATCAACCATCGCTACTATTGGTGGCACACCTGCTGCTGCTGCTGTACCACCGTCAGCTGCTGCTGCTGCTGCTGCACTGTCAGCTGCTGCTGCTGCTGCTGCTGTACCACCGTCAGCTGCTGCTGTAGCATCGTCTGCTGCTGCTGTAGCACTGTCAGCTGCTGCTGCTGCTGTAGCACTGTCAGCTGCTGCTGCTGTAGCACCGTTGTTGGTGTGGCTTATTGAGAATACCAAGAAACAATTAACCCCAGAGGATTTGCCACCCAGGATAACCCAAAAAAGTCAGTGTCATCGAAGACTGTCTAACTTATTTCCATTGGGGTCCTTAATCTTGTCTCCCAGGATGCAACCCACACCAGTCGACTAACACCCAGGTGAACAGGGAAAAATGCCTGGAACTAGTGCTCATATTGGTGAATTTAAAGCCAGCAAAGGTTGGTTTGAGAGATTTAAGAATCGTAGTGGCATACACAGTGTGATAAGGCCTGTTCTGGAAAGAAAATGCCAAACAGGACCTACAGTACTCAGGAGGAAAAGGCACTCCCAGGACACAGTGTCTCATCAGTCATTGCTGCATCTTCAATAAAGGTAAGTGTCATTTATTCTTCATTTAGTAGAGTAGTACATGCACAATATATATTGTGCATGTACTACTCTACTATTGTGCATGTATCCTTCTCTTTGTGTGTAGGAAAATGTATATTTCATGTGGTAAAAATTGTTTTTTCATACTTTTGGGTGTCTTGCACGGATTAATTTGATTTCTATTATTTCTTATGGGGAAAATTCATTCGCATACCGATCATTTCGCATAACAATGAGCCCTCTTGCATGGATTAAAGTCGCTATGCGGGGGGTCCACTGTATTGGGTACATATGTAGTAAAAGGTAGTACAAGTACATAACTGGGTGAAAGAAAGACTCGTTAACACACGCTAGTATTATAATTATTAGAATTACTCTCAGTGTTAATGGTATCTTATTAGTATTACGGATACACAGAGGTGAAATGTATTTCTGGGACATATAAACAACTGACGTGCTCACACGCACGCGTGCGTGCACACATACACACTCGGGGCCAGGAGCTGAGTCTCGATCCCTGAAACCACAACTAGGTGAGTACACACACCCACTCATTCACACAGCTGATCCTTGGAATTTGACCGCATCCCCTCACCCCCCCACACACCTTTCCCTCCCCCACAGACCTTTCCCCTCCTCCGCTCTTGCCTTCACTCCCTCCTCCCTCCTATCTTTCTCTCTCCCCCCCTCGCATTTCTCTCTCTCATAGCCTCTGTCTCTCACTCTCTCTCTCTCTCTCACTCTCTCACTCTCTCACTCTCTCTCTCTCTCTTCTCTCTCTCTCTCTCACTCTCTCACTCTCTCACTCTCTCACTCTCTCTCTCTCTCTCTCTCACTCCCATAACCCTATCCCCCACCCTCCTCTCTCTCTATAGGCTTCTCTCTCCATCTCCCTTTTTCTATATTTTGACCCCTCCCTCGCATTTCTCTCTCTCATAGCCTTTTCCTTCACCCTCCTTTCTCCCCCTCTCTCTCTCTCTCTATCTCTTTCTCCCTCTCTCTACCCTTTCTCTCCCCTCTCACATTTCTCTCTCTCCCCCCTTGGTCTTATCCCTCACCCCCATACTCTCTCCTCTCTCTCTCCCTCTTTCTACCCTTTCTCTCTACCCCTCTCCCTCCTCTAGCCTTCTGTCTGTGGTAAAAAAAAAAATGGGTGGCCCTAGAGGACGGAAAACCAGAGATCTGGTGGACGAACCAGGGAGGAAAGACTGGGAGTTAGAGCTCAAAAAAAGGGAGGAAGAGTTGGGAAGGAAGATAGTAGAACTTGGTAAGAAAATGGAGGAGCAGATAGCTGAAGAGTGCAGGAAGTGGGAAGTACAGGTCTTAGCAGCAGAAGCTAGGATACAGTGCTTAGAAGAGAAACTGCAAAGCCTGAAACAGATTAGAGAGACAAATGACAATTCAGATGTGACATCAGGAAATTCAATGTCAGGCACAGACAAGGGGACGGTAAGCAACAAAGGAGGCATGCCGTACACGAAGGCCCTATCAGACCCACGTGGGGCCAGGGAAAAGACGAGGAGCACACTAAGATCAAATGACAGGTCCGAAGACAATGAAGATATGCTATATGCAGAGATTCTAACAACCAACTGCAGTTACAAGGGACAGCTGGTCATGAAAGACAGTTCACTTAGAATAGAAGTTTCAGATATGACAGAGACTGAAGGCAGGAACATGTCAATGGAAGGAAATAAAATGCCTCAGAGGAAGCAGATGGAGTCTCAGTGGGAGGAGGAAAGGGCGAGGTCAGTTTTTGTGTATGGGCTCCAAGAAGCCAAGGGGGACAACTTCGAAGAAATAAAACAGGAGGAGAAAAAAATGATTGAAGGCATCATGAAAATAGGTGAGGGCGATATGACCCAGGTGACAAATTTTCAGAGAATTGGGTGGTTTGCGAGTGGAAGGATACGGCCTGTCAAAGTAATTTTCAAGGAAGAATCAGTTCGAGCCAGGATTCTGCAAGAGAAAGTAAGACTGAGGGACAAACAGGGGTACCAGAGAGTATACCTCGACCGCAACAGAACACAAGAAGAAAGGACTACACTGAAAGAGAGGGTACAGAGACACAAGGAGGAACGAGGGGCAATGACAAAGATGAGCAGGACCCAGACACAGGAGGAAGGGCAAACACACCCCACAGAATCTCCCACCAAAAGACTCCAACCGCGACATTCCCAACGCAACTGAGCAACCTATACTACAACCCACGCACTGTTCCCTCTGCCACCAACCCCCATATCACAAACCTCACCCCAACAGCTGTCCCTTATGGGCATTCTGACCCCACCCCATCATCACAAACCCCACATACACCACAGCCCCATATAGGCCCCCACCAAGGCTCTCACTCCCCCAACCCCAATATTCTTGCATGACCACAATGATAGAAAAGAAACTGAAAGTTTGGTACACAAACGCGGATGGAATAACGAATAATCATGAGGAGTGGAACGAAAGAATCAGTGAGAAATCCCCAGACATCATAGCAGTCACAGAAACAAAACTCGCTGAGACAATAACAGACACAATCTTCCCAACGGGATATCAGATCCTGAGGAAAGACAGGAGGAGTAGAGGAGGAGGAGGGGATGCACTGCTCATAAAACACCGATGGGGATTTGAGGAAATGGAAGGCATGGACATGATTGGAGAAAGAGACTTCATTGTAGGTACAATTCAGTCCGGAGAACATAAAGTAGTCATTGAAGTGATGTATAACCCACCACAGAACTGCAGGAGGCCAAGAGAAGAGTACGAAGAAAACAACAGGGTGATGGTGGACACACTGGCTGAGGTGGCAAGAAGAGCTCACTCGAGCAGAGCAAAGTTACTGGTAATGGGCGATTTCAACCACAGGGAGATCGACTGGGAAAACCTGGAGCCACATGGGGGTCCCAAAACATGGAAAGCCAAGGTGATGGATGTGGTACTTGAAAACCTCATGCATCAACATGTCAGGGACACAACCAGAGAGGGGAGGATGAGCCAGCAAGACTGGATCTTGTGTTCACCCTGAGCAGTTCAGACATTGAGGACATCACTTACGAGAGGCCCCTTGGAGCTAGCGATCACGTGGTTCTGAGTTTTGATTATATAGTAGAGTTACAAGTGGAGAAGGTAACATTATTATTATTATAATCAAGGGGGAAGCGCTAAACCCGGAGGATTATACAGCACCTGGGGGGGATATGTGGAAGGCATTCAGGCTTAATTCGGGGAACTGGAGCACAGATCCAATTCCCTAAATCAAGAGCCCCTCACCAACATCAAGGAACCTTCCTTGAGGGGGGAGAAGGTAACAGGAACTGAAGGGGACAAGCCAAACTATAAAAGGGGGGACTACACAGGTATGAGAAACTTCCTGCAGGAGGTTCAGTGGGACAGAGAAATGGTAGGAAAATCAGTAAACGAGATGATGGAATATGTGGCAACAAAGTGCAAGGAGGCAGAGGAAAGGTTTGTTCCCAAGGGAAACAGAAATAATAGGAAGACCAAAACGAGTCCTTGGTTTACCCGAAGGTGTAGGGAGGCAAAAACTAAGTGCAACAGAGAATGGAAAAGGTACAGGAGGCATAGGACCCAGGAAAACAAGGAGATTAGTAGAAGAGCCAGAAACGAGTATGCACAGATAAGGAAAGAGGCCCAGCAACAGTATGAAAATGACATAGCATCGAAAGTCAAATCTGACCTGAAACTGCTGTATAGCCACATTAGGAGGAAGACAACAGTCAAGGACCAGGTGATAAGGCTGAACAAAGAAGGTGGAGAACTCACAAGAAACGATCAAGAGGTATGTGAGGAGCTCAACACGAGATTTAAGGAAGTATTTACAGTAGAGACAGGAAGGACTCTGGGGGACAGACCAGATGGGGACACCAGCAAGGAATACACCAACAAGTGTTGGACGACATACATACAGATGAGGAGGAGGTGAAGAAACTGCTAAGGGACACAGATACCTCAAAGGCAATGGGACCGGACAACATCTCCCCGTGGGTCCTTAGAGAGGGAGCAGATATGCTGTGCATGCCACTTGCCACAATCTTCAACACGTCCCTGGAAACTGGGCAACTACCTGAGGTATGGAAGACAGCAAATGTAGTTCCCATTTTTAAAAAAGGAGACAGAAAAGAGGCACTAAACTATAGACATGTGTCATTGATGTATATAGTATGCAAAGTTATGGAGAAGATTATCAGGAGGAGAGTGGTGGAGCACCTGGAATGGAACAAGAGTATAAATGCCAACCAGCACGGATTCATGGAAGGCAAATCCTGTGTCACAAACCTCTGGAGTTTTTATGATAAAATAACAGAAGTAAGACATGAGAGAGAGGGGTGGGTTGATTGCATCTTCTTGGGCTGCAAGAAGGGCCTTCAACACAGTTCCTCACAAGAGATTAGTGCAGAAGCTAGAGCATCAGGTGAATATAACAGGAAGGGCACTGCAATGGATCAGAGAATACCTGACAAGGAGGCAACAACGAGTCATTGGGACATAATGAAAATATCACAGTGGGCACCTGTGACGAGCGGGGTCCCCAAGGGTTCGGGCCTAGGGCCAGTGTTATTTTGGTATTTAAAAGGGGAACAACAAGAA
>NC_069471.1:4507472-4523403 GCF_026875155.1 Cherax quadricarinatus | reverse complement strand
AGTTAGACATTTAGGCATCATTTACGAAAGGCCCTTGGGTAGCGATCATGTGGTTCTGAGTTTTGATTATATAGTAGAGTTACAAGGGGGAGAAGGTAACAGGAACTGAAGGGACAGGTCAAACTATAAAGGGGGGACTACACAGGTATGAGAAATTTCCCTGCGGAGGTTCAGTGGACAGAGAAATGGTGGGAAAAATCAGTAAACGAGATGAGGGAAATTTATGTGGGAACAAAGTGCAAGGAGGCAGAGGAAAGGTTTGTTCCCAAGGAAACATAAATAATAGGAAGACCAAAACGAGTCCTTGGTTTACCCGAAGGGTGTAGGGAGGCAAAAACTAAGTGCAACAGAGAATGGAAAAGGTACAGGAGGCATGGGAAACCCAGGAAAACAAGTAGATTAGTAGAAGAGCCAGAAACGAGTATCCCACAGATAAGGAAAGAGGCCCAGCGCCCAGTATGAAAATGACATACCCATCGAAAGTCAAATCTGACCTGAAACTGCTGTATAGCCACATTGGGAGGAAAAACAACAGTCAAGGACCAGGTGTAAGGCTGAACAAAGAAGGTGGAGAACTCACAAGAAACGATCAAGAGGTATGTGAGGAGCTCAACACGAGATTTAAGGAAGAATTTACAGTAGAGACATGAAGGACATTTGGGGCACAGACCAGTTTGGGGACACCGGGAAGGAATACACCAACAAGTGTTGGACGACATACATACAGATGAGGAGGAGCTAAAAGAAACTGCTAAGGGACATAGATACCTCAAAGGCAATGGGACCAGACAACATCCCCCTGTGGGTCCTTAGAGAGGGAGCAGATATGCTGTGCATGCCCCCTTGCCACAATCTCAACACGTCCCTGGAAACTGGCAGCTACCTGAGGTATGGAAGACAGAAAATGTAGTTCCCATTTTTAAAAAAGGAGACAGAAAAAGGCACTAAACTATAGACATGTGTCATTGACGTGTATAGTATGCAAAGTTATGGAGAAAGATTATCAGGAGGAGAGTGGTGAGCCCCGGGAAATTTGGAACAAGAGTATAAATGCCAACCAGCAAGGATTCATAGAAGGCAAATCCTGTGTCACAAACCTTCTGGAGTTTTATGATAAAATAACAGAAGTAAGACATGAGAGAGAGGGGTGGTTGATTGCATCTTCTTGGACTGCAAGAAGGCCCTTTAACACAGTTTCCTCACAAGAGATTAGTGCAGAAGCTAGAGCATCAGGTGAATATAACAGGAAGGGCACTGCAATGGATCAGAGAATACCTGACAAGGAGGCAACAACGAGTCATGGTACATAATGATATATCACAGTGGGCACCTGTGATGAGCGGGATCCCACAGGGGTCAGTCCTAGGACCAGTGTTATTTTTGGTATATGTGAACGACATGATGGAAGGGCTAGACTAAGAAGTGTCCCTGTTTGTAGATGATGTAAAGTTAATGAGGAGAATGTGAGGGAAAAGTTCAATAGATAGGAGTAGCGAGGGAATATATAGTAACAATAGTTTCATTGCCGGCTACTTGTTAAGGTAGGGTAAGTCCAGCTCACGCTATTCCCACCTTTTCTCCCCCACCCCTAAAGTGATAATTTGATTGCCGGCTGCTTGTTAACGTAGGGTCAGTCTAGCTCCCACTATCACTTCCCCTCCCTCTTCCCCCCTCCCCGAAAGGTGACGTGTGGGGCTCTGGTCAAACAGTAAATCACTCGACTCACAGCTCCCAACGCTACTGTAAGTACATGCCTGCCTTGTATTCTAGTGGATTTAATGGTTGAAAGCTTCACTTTTGACCAATAATAAACTTAGTCTTTTCAGCCTTGCTCTAAGTTGACTGTTGTAATAATCACCACGTCTTTTAGGTATTGTACTTATCATGGAGAGTGATTTCTTAAGCAGTGGGTAACTGTCTATCTTTCCAGCTTGGATGACAGAGAGGGGTCACCTGTCAATAAAACGATTTAAAACTGAAGGAGACGGACTAACGTCCTGGAGACGGTCCCATATTGGATTTACTTGCCTGTGCACTTGTATGAAGAATCAGGACAAAACCCCCTCATCATTACAGCGGTCAAAAACCCTGATGTCCTGTCATCGGGAAAGATTACTTACGACCACTAGAACGAGCCAGTGGGTTGTCACCAACAACTGCGACCCCCCCCCCACATCATCAGCAACGGCTTCTATTGCAACAATACGCAGTTCACCAACCCCAAACCCAATTTTTAGCTTTTGAATTAAAATATCATTTTATTTTAATTTTTCATTTTCTTTCATTGGATCAGTATCAAATTTAAGTGTTTTATTTTCAATTTCCTAAATAATAAAGTTTATATTGTCAATTTTGTTCTTTTTTTATTCAAAATTTTTCCGAGGGGGGAGCCAGCCTGATAATTGATGAAGTTGTTACGGGTTGATAAGCCTTCAAAAAAAGGGGGGGGACCTTGCCGGGATAAACCGCTAAATCAAGATTAAATTTCCCCATCTCGAACTACCATTTGAACTTAAACCCCGCATATGGTTCCCCCAGCCATGAGTAATCATTCCTTGGAGGACTACAGTACAGGAAAATTTAAAAAATTTGGGGGTTTTGTTATGTCCAATTTTTTTGTAAGTCAAGTCGGGCAGGAAAAATATTAATTTCTGCCCCTTTTGTGGAGCTTGAAACACATTGGAGGATTAGACCTGGGGCCCCCGAGATTTTCCGTGAAAATTTTTTCATTGACCCTTTTTTATTATATTAAGGGAACTGTCGTAGGACACTCTTAAAATTTTTGGGTGAAAGTTTGGATGGAAAGTGACCCCTTTCTACTTACTGTTTGCTCGGGCCCGGGCATAGAACCCTTCTTTTTCTTTAAATACAAATTGTTTAATTAAAGTAGGGATCGAGCCCTCTATTTTTAAAGTTTGACGGAGCAGGAATTGAACCCCTCCTTTTTTCTTTAATCCGTTTTTTTTTTACTGGTATTTTAATTTATTCTTGCAAATTTGGGGAAATACCAGTTTTAGATGAATGCGGGAATTAGGATAACGGGAAAAATTTACAATTTTTTCTTTGTGCTAAAAACCAGAAAGATTAAAAAGGAAGAGAGAAAATCAAAAGAGAAAGGAAAAGGAGAGATTGAAAATCAAAGAGAAACAAAAAAGAGCGTGATAATTGATCGTGAGGAAAGACTAAAAACGTGAGAAAACAATTAAATTAAGGAACTTGAGGAAAAGAAAAGGAAGAGAATATATTTAAGGGGAAAGAAAAGGGATCACGGCTCGACAAAAGTTTTCATTAAATTTAAAAATAAAAAAACCCCACAACAGCAATTAGATGGGGATAAGGAACAACGGCCTAGTGCACATATTCCAACCCCTAATTTACCCCTTCAAAAGGGGGGGAAGACAAAACTTATGTTACGGGTTTAAAAATACCGCTACCCTCTTGAATCCCTGCTGACCCCTGGGCTACCGGGAGGAATGTTTTTTTTTGGGAAAGTTTGAATACATGCAACTTTGTCGCACGTATCGCATGTAATTTAACCCTACTAAAGAAGGCAATCCTAAAGCTATCAGAAAACCACAATTCTTACAGAAAGATTTCGGGTACCCACCTTACAGCCCCAGAACTTTCAGCAGTTACAGGTAACACTTTTCCGTTTGTTCGATTTTTGGATAGTGGTTCAGGATTGATGCGTTATGAATCTCTTAAGATTTCAGGTTGTAAACATTTCCTCACAGTTCTTCCCCATAAATAGAACATTCATCAGAAAACGTAACTGATTAAATGAGGAAGTTCTGGGGCGTGCCCTGTAGCGGCTCAAAATTTCCCCTATAAAAACCTAAGGACGAACCCAAAGGGAAAGGGGTTAAACAGACTAAAAAATCAAACCCTCTAGTGGAAATAAAATGATTCTTTTATTCCTTTTTGCTTTGTGGGGTGTTAAGGGAATAAACGTCCAGTTTGTCCTTCAAAGGGGTTCAAAAAGTGGAAGATTTTTAAAGACTGAAAACCCAAAGACCCTTCTGTTCGGGAACAGTTAAGGGAAATTAATGTATTCCCTTTTTTACGAGTAATGGTGACATTTAAGTCATTTCTAAAAACGCCCCTAATCTTAAAAAAAAACTCTTCCTCGCATACTTTCAGAACGGGGGCCGTACAACACTTTTCCTATCATCGGAATTGTCTAAAGGGTTCACGGGTTGGTCTAAAGCCGTCTAGCCCCATCCTTTTTGCTCCGTACTAATGGAAATTAAAAAGGTGCCTTTTTCCTTTTGAGGTGCCCTTTCATCCCAAAGATGGTTAAGTGTTTCAATCCTTTTCCCTGAGAGTCAAGAAGCCCCTCGAAAGTTCAGATAGACAATGTCCGCGAATTCATGGGGGATTAAAAACCAGTGATGCCTCTCGAAAGCGAAAAAGTAGGACCCCGGGTTCACTTTTTAGACGAAAGTAAAGAATCCCCTCCAAAACCAAAAAATGTCTTGAAAAGGCTCAGGTTTTCCACTGTCCCACCCTTTTGTTTTTCCCCGACTTCAAGCCTTTAAAAATCAAAACTCTTTTGTCAAATTTACAACATAATTCCCCTTTCTTTTCAAATTTGCCATAATCCGCAAAACAAAATAAATTTACCCAAAAGGGAAAAATTTTCGTATAAAATTTGAATATAAAAAAGGTATTTGTACAAGTCAGATTCAAATTAAATTCGATGAACAGACTATTCCTCTTAGTTGTTCCAAACAAGCAGAGAGACTGTTTTTTAAAATGGCTCATACCCCCCAGGGGGCCCTTTCTCGCATCGAAAAACCTTAAAAAAAATTGGGGAAACCTATTTTGGCCCAAAAAATTCCTTAGTTCACACCTATTGTAGACGTGTAAATTTTGCCAACTGTCTCCTCCCAGGCCCCAGGGGGTACCTACGGTCAAAAGCCACCCTTTTACGGTACCTTTTTGAAAGAGTTTTTTTTAAAAAAACTTGGGCCCTTTATCTCCATTTCATCTGGGGACATAGATATAATTAACTTTAGTTGATAGCTTCGATTTCCCAAAGGGTGGCGAAGCACTTTTTGTCCATCTTCTCCAGATGGGCACCCCTAGAAAAATTTTGTCTGACCGTGGGACACAATTTACATCTCACTTAACCAACATCTATACAACTTTTGGGGGTGAAGCCCCCTTCACCACACCCATCATCCAGCTGTAAGGGGGGATTGAGGCCAGCATTCGTTCTCAAATCCATTTTAAGGAACTTTTCTCCCTTAAAACCCAAGGGGTGCATTGTTTTCCTACCTGGCTTTTTTTGAAAAGGGGAAGTCCCCTTTACCCTTTTGGGTTTTTCACATTTTGAATTCTCTATGGTAGACAGGCCAAGGGCCCATTGTCCCTTCATGACTTATGGACTAATGAAAGGTAAAAGCTTTAGGTTCAGTTTCTTTTATTCCCTTGCCTTTAATCCAACTTGAGGAGACCCCTTTCAAGTTTTGAAAAACTTATACTTGTCAATGGGCCATTACAAAACGTATTTTTTATTCCAAAAGTCAGAGGAAAAGTTTTAAAGTGGGGGTGAATTTCTGGTACTTTTGATAAAGTCAAAAATTATTATAGCATGGAAAGGTCCATGTAAAGTATTAAAAATTTGGGAAAGTTTACTACCCCAAGAAGTCAAGGAAACCTAAGCTTTATCAATCAACATCTTAAGAAAAAATTACCCAAGAAATTTGGGTTAAATGCCTTAATAACTTTGACTTATTTTTTCCACACAATTTTAAAGAAACTGAAAAATGAAAGTGTGTTAAAGAACCTCTAACTCAGACTATGTGAAGAACTACATGCTTGGTGATCTTGACCACCCGGAAGCAACCAACTTTAAAAATTTAAAGAAACCCCCTTGGATGACCATAAGAGACATGAACTACTTAATGTTTGGGGGTAACTTTTTTAGACGTCTTTTTAATATTCCCGGTGTTACCCCCCGGTAGTCCATAAGATTGATTTGTGCGGCAATCCCATCAAAAGAAAATTTTAACCCCGTTCCAGTTCAACCCTTTGGGATGCATTTTACCGAAGGGGCTATTAAAATAAAGATCTTGAACCTTTAGATCTGCAATTGTCCCCTAGTCATGGTTAAGGAGGAGGGTAATTATATGCTTGCTATTGACTTCAGAGGGCCTTTAAGGGATAACTCGGGGGGGGTTGGGGCCTATGCCCTTAAAAAATAGCATCTAACAAATTTTTTGACTCTTCCTTTTTTTCAGGATTGATATTGCACAGGCTTCATAAATAAGGTTTGACCCTTTTTTCAAAACAGTACACCGCTTTTCCCACACACCAAGGACGATCAATTAGAACTAGCCTTCGGTTTGGGAACTGCCTGTGCACCTACATGAGACAGAGAAAAGGTCTTGGGTAAATGCCCAAAGTTTCAGTTTTTGAAACATTTACGTAATTTACATCCACGGGGGGAACAATCCAAAAATTTAAATTTTTTTTTGCATAGTTTTCCCACATGGCCCCCTGCCAAAGCCGAAGAAATGCTTTCCTTGGGATAACAAGATTGATATTTGGACGATACTTTCTAATAACATTGCGCCTCTCCCCAGTAAATCAAAATTATTAGAATTTAAATTTCCCCCAAACCAAGAAACTCAGCTAGTTTTCTTGGGTTTTGTAAATTTTTATGCACGGTTTTTCCCAAACCTTTCTGATCTTAAGGCATCTTTCAAAATCCTTAAAAAAATCTGTGAAGGAACTCTTTAACTTTTCCCACGTATCGGGAAAAGTTTAATGAGAAAAAAGTATCTTTTTGAAAGCCCTATACTTTTAAGATTCCAGATATTAAAAAAACATTTTGCTTAAGAACTGATGCCTCCAATACTGGCTTAGGTGCGGTGTTACTACAATACCATGATGGTACTCCCTTCCCTGTATCTACCCAAGCTGGAAACTCCCCTTTCCCCCGCGAGATACCACCCCAAAAAAAGGATGTTTAGCCCTTGTGTGGGGTATCTCCAAAATTAATTTTTTTTGGGGGGGGGGAAAAAAATTTTTTTAGGAACGGGCCCCAAAAACCTTAATACCTTTAAAAATTTTAAGGAACAAAAGTCGCCCCCTTGAGGTGGGCATTTCACTCCCGGGTTTTAAATTCCATATTGGTATTCAATGGTTTTTATCCCAAATTTTTTCTCTGACTGGTTAAATCGTGACAGTCAGTAGAAGATTTCTTTCCTTTCCGACTTCCACATGTTAGAAATTTTTTCCCCGCCTATTCTTTTTATACTCCTTGACTATAAAATCCTTGGGATGGGGGGGTGTGAGGGGGAAAAATTTAATAGATAGCAGACGGGGAAAAAATGTAACAATAGTTTCATTCCGGCATTGTTTGGTAGGGAAGTCCAGCTCACCCATTCCCGCTTTCTCCCCCCCCCCCTAAAATGTATTTGATTGCCGGCTGCTTGTTAACATAGGGCATCTAGCTCCCACTATCCCTTTCCCCCCCCTCTTCCCCCCCCCAAAGTATTGGGGCTCGGTCAACAGTAAATCACTCGACTCACATTTCCCAACGCTACCGTAATACATGCCTCTTTTATTTAGGGATTATTGGTTGAAACTTTACTTTTTTACCCAAAATAAACTTAGTCTTTTTAGCCCTTCTCTAAGTTGAGTTGCAATAATCACCAGTCTTTTGGGATTGTCTTATCATGGGGATGATTATTTAACAGTGGGAACCCTTCTATCTTTCACTTGGATGAAGAGAGGGTCCCTGCAAACAACTGAAAAACTGAAGGAGACAGACAACGTCCCGGGGACGTCCCCTATTGTTTACTTCCTTGCACTTGTATGAAGAAACAGCGGTCAAAACCCGATCTCCTGTCACAGGAAAATTTACTTACGGCCCCTGAACAGCCCGTGGGTTGTCACCAACAACTGCGATCCCCCCCCCCAAAATCAGCAACGGCTTCTATTGCAACAATACCAGTGTCACCAAACCAACACCCCAAATTTTAGCTTTGAATTCGATACATTTTTTATTTTTAGTTTTTCATTTCTTCATGTAGGGTCAATATTTTATTTAAGGTTTTTATTTTTTTTCCTAATAATAAAGTGTTTTATTTGTCAGTTTTGTTCTTTTTTTTATTCATTAATTTTTTCCTGGGGGGAGAAAACCTTATAATACGACTGAAGTTGTTACAGGGCTGAGTAAGCCTTCACAGAGAATTAAATCAGATGAGGACCAGGCAGGACTTCAAAGAGACCTGGACAGACTGGACACCTGGTCCAGCAAATGGCTTCTCGAATTTAATCCTGCCAAATGCAAAGTCATGAAGATAGGGGAAGGGCACAGAAGACCACAGACAGAGTATAGGCTAGGTGGCCAAAGACTGCAAACCTCACTCAAGGAGAAAGATCTTGGGTTGAGTATGACACTGAGCATGTCTCCGGAAGCACACATCAATCAGATAACTGCTGCAGCATATGGGCGCCTGGCAAACCTGAGAACAGCATTCCGATACCTTAGTAAGGAATCTTTCAAGACACTGTACACCGTGTATGTCAGGCCCATACTGGAGTATGCAGCACCTGTTTGGAACCCGCACTTGATAAAGCACGTAAAGAAACTAGAGAAAGTACAAAGGTTTGTGATAAGGTTAGTTCCAGAGCTAAGGGGAATGTCTTATGAAGAAAGATTAAGGGAAATCGGCCTGACGACACTGGAGGACAGGAGGGTCAGGGGAGACATGATAACGACATAAAATACTGCGTGGAATAGACAAGGTGGACAAAGACAGGATGTTCCAGGGAGAGGGGACACAGAAACAAGAGGCCACAATTGGAAGTTGAAGATACAAATGAGTCAGAGATATTAGGAAGTATTTCTTCAGTCATAGAGTTGTAAGGCAGTTGAATAGCCTAGAAAATGACGTAGTGGAGGCAGGAACCATACACAGTTTTAAGACGAGGTTTGATAAAGCTCATGGAGCAGGGAGAGAGAGGGCCCAGTAGCAACCGGTGAAGAGGCGGGGCCAGGAGCTAGGACTCGACCCCTGCAACCACAAATAGGTGAGTAAAACACATACACATACACACACACACACACACACACACTTTTCTCATGAACAACCTTTATCATCTCACTACAAAACAAGCCCCAGATTCCTTTGAACACCCTCAAAACACTCATAATTCATTTGAATACTCACAAAAACACCTTTAAACATTTCCAAACAAAACCGAAACACTTCCAAATTACATTAGTACATTTCCAAGACAACATTTTGAATACTCCCAAATAAGATTTGACATCTCTAACTCATCCACACTTACATATTTCATTAAATTAAAAACTCATCTGCCATACTAACTCTTCCTCATTCTCCAGATTTTTACAACATTAGCACAAAGAAACTAGCTCATACACTTATGAGTCATTACCAACACTAATACACACACACACACACACACACACACAGTTCCCCACAAGAGATTAGTGCAGAAGCTGGAGGATCAGGCACACGTAAAAGGAAGGGCACTGCAATGGATAAGGGAATACCTGACAGGGAGGGAGCAACGAGTCATGGCACGTGAAGAGGTATCACAGTGGGCGCCTGTTACGAGCGGGGTCCCACAGGGGTCAGTTCTAGGACCAGTGCTATTTTTGATATATGTGAACGACATGATGGAAGGAATAGACTCTGAAGTGTCCCTGTTCGCAGATGACGTGAAGTTGATGAGAAGAATTAAATCGGACGAGGATGAGGCAGGACTGCAAAGAGACCTGGAGAGGCTGGACATGTGGTCCAGTAACTGGCTCCTCGAATTCAATCCAGCCAAATGCAAAGTCATGAAGATTGGGGAGGGGCAAAGAAGACCGCAGACAGAATATAGGCTAGGTGGACAAAGACTACAGACCTCACTCAGGGAGAAAGACCTTGGGGTGACCATAACACCGAGCACATCACCGGAGGCACACATCAACCAAATAACCGCTGCAGCATACGGGCGCCTGGCAAACCTGAGAAAAAGCGTTCCGATACCTTAAATAAGGAATCGTTCAAGACACGGGACACTGTGTATGTTAGACCCATACTGGAGTATGCAGCACCAGTCTGGAACCCACACCTGGTCAAGCACGTCAAGAAGTTAGAGAAAGTACAAAGGTTTGCAACAAGGCTAGTCCCCAGAGCTCAAGGGAATGTCGTACGAGGAAAGGTTAGGGAAATCGGACTGACGACACTGGAGGACAGAAGGGTCAGGGGAGACATGATAACGACATACAAATACTGCGGGAAAGACAAGGTGGACAGAGATAGGATGTTCCAGAGAGGGGACACAGGGACAAGGGGTCACAACTGGAAGCTGAAGACTCAGACGAGTCACAGGGACGTTAGGAAGTATTTCTTCAGTCATAGAGTTGTCAGCAAGTGGAATAGCCTAGCAAGTGAAGTAGTGGAGGCAGGAACCATACATAGTTTTAAGAAGAGGTATGACAAATCTCAGGAAGCAGAGAGAGAGAGGATCCAGTAGCGATCAGTGAAGAGGCGGGGCCAGGAGCTGAGTCTCGACCCCTGCAACCACAATTAGGTGAGTACAATTAGGTGAGTACACACACACACACACACACTTTACTTTGAACATCACCAAAAACACCATCAATTACCTTTGAATACTCCAAAAACATCATTCGAACACCGCCAAATCACCACTGAATACTCCCAGAACACCTTCATACTCTTGCACATCATTTGAACACATTCAAAAACCCCTTTGAATAGTCTCAAAACACCATCTGAGTACTCCCAAATACACCACCGAATACTACTAAAACACCGCTGAACACAGTCAAAACACCACCAAAATCACCATAAACTAAGATCAACATCACAGACTATCACCCATTTTCACACAAATCCCCTCAAATCACTATAATAAAGACGATTACCAATTTCTATGAGTACACTCACCTCCAACTAAGATATAACATGAGCGCAAAATCACGAACACAAACCAAACACACACAAACAGAATCACCTCTTTTTCGGCATCTCTAGTTCAACAACAATGCCCACAGCCCACATCACCCACATCCCACAACAACCGACAACTTATAACCACTTTTCGCCATCTCTAGTTCGGCAACAACGCCCACAACCCACAACACCCCACAACCCACAACACCCACAACAACAACCCACTTATAACATCTTTTTTTTGGCATCTCTAGTTCGACAACAATACCCACAACCTTCATCACTTACCATTTTATTCACAATTTTTCCTCTTTCGATACAATTTTTTCCCCTTCTTTTTACTGAATCTTAAATGTAATGCACATTCCTCCCTACATTACTAAAATTCTAATAAAATCCTCTCCATACCCATCTCCTTGTATCCATATAGATTAACATTATACTCACAAAAACTAATCATCTCACTACCCAACTACTGCAGCATGTTTCTACACCCTCCAATCTTTTCCAATGTATCATAAGTTTTCACTTCTATAATTTCTTTTAAAATATTCACACATTACCTTTATTTTCAGTAATTTCTAATACAACCCTCCCCATACCCCTCTCCATCTCACCCACATTTGTTCACATCCACTCACCTATCCCCCAACACACCCCTTCAGAACACACACAAAAATCACATTTCACATCCACAAATGCATCTCATCACCCATCTCAAATCCATTAAAATCACTGTAACCAAGATATTCACAAAATTCTATGACCATCTAACACACACAGACGCCTCACTTTACTTTGAACACCTTCAAAACACTCTCATACATCACCATTTGAGACCACCTTTTCTCAATATCTCTTAAGAAATATTCTCTCATCAACAACCTTTAATCACTCACTACAGAACAACCCCAAGATTACTTCGAACACTCATAAATCATTTGAATACTAAAAAAACACTTTTAAACATTTCCAAACAACACTCAAACACTTCCAAAATATCATTTTGAATACTCTGAAATAAGATTTGACATCTCTAATTTAACTACACTTACACATTTCATTAACTGAATTTTTTTTTTTATATTTTATTTAAAAACTTTACAGCTTAATATTAAATAAAAAGATATAAAATGGGTACAGTAGGATCCTCAGTCCTACAGATCATACACTAACAAATTATAAAAACACATTGTAACTGACATAAAATAGGTTGCCCATATACACTCACAAGTATTTCCATATAACATACTTTACAATATAAACTACATAAACCTTTTAGGTTTATATAGTTAACATAATATGACTGTGACGTATGGCAAAGGCTCACAACCTTCACATTAGTCAATATGAGGAATGACCTACATCATAATCTCATTAAAACAAGTACATGATCTTCCCAAAACTTACAACCTATACAAGAAAAATTACCTAAAAACAGACATACGTGCCTCACTACAATCCCTCGTTAATCATTGAAAAAAAAATGTAAATCTTAAGCCTCCACTTATACTTAATAAATATTAATCACCCTCTTCCACTGGATGGCACATTATATAAAGTAGAGAGACTAAACCATACTTTCCCCATTACAAAACTTTAATGAGTCATTACAAATTTATGGAAGTCATTAGCCTTCCATCCCTGATCAACAGGAGGAGCACATTATATAATGCTAAAATAAAGTCAGTACACTCGCTAAACTCCAACACAAAACACAAACAACAAAATTTAAAAACCTCTAATTGCGATACGGTTATCGCACACGAAACATGCCCAATAAAAGACTATAAACGTACAATCTACATAAACCCAAAATCTCTGCAAGTTCTTACACCTATAATCTTAACACCATTCACACTTAATACATTAAGAAGGTCATGACGACCCTGACACATCAAACACAGAATTCTCCATACGTTACTACGTAATTAATTGATATCATCACCTTTGCTTTCTGTGCCCACTTGCATACTATATACACTTATGCCACACATCTACACCTTCTATACCCACATACACCTCACTCTCACCCCTCCCCAGGAGGCGACCCCGCTGTGTCCCCCTGAATTCCCTCTTCTCATATGTAATCCCCAAACCCCCACCCCTTACTCACTCAGCCCAAGTCGAAGATTCATGAAAAACCCTAACGTTAACATTCTATAACCTTCCGAAAAATCCTTCGCCCACCTCCTCCCATACAGTTCTCTATTACGACACATCGTATGATAAACCGTTACTGCTAGTACCAGCCTCCGCACCTCACAATCCCCCCCTCCCCCTCATCACCCACAATATATTATATATATATATATAAATCCACCATTTATATAATCCAAAGCTCTTGTGACACACTCTCGTCGAACCCTCCCACATCTAGGCTGAGTGCACGCAGTACCGACACCCATCGGCCCCCCACCCCCTTTACAACCCTACTTAACCAATACCTAACACCCTCCAGTCCCTCACAAAAGTATACTGCATGGAACGCAGTCTCATCCTCCCCACAGATTCCGCACCTCCCGCCCACAATTACCCTTCTGGTTCTTAGTACCTCCCCTGACGGTAGTATGACATGCAGAAAACGATATGTTACCTCCCTCACCCTAGGCTTTAACTTCAACTTGCTAAACCTATACCAAACACTCTTCCATGCGTACATGGGGAACAATCCCTCAACTGGTACAACAATCCTTTCTGCAAGCAACCTACACAAAACCTATATTCGAATTTTCCTGGGTTCTCTAACCAACATCAAAGCCCTCAAGACAGTTTCACATTCCCTCAACTCCACACCACCATACAACTTGCCCAACCTATCATGTACTTTTTCCAGCTGCCCCCACTGCACTCCTTCGTGCAAAACCTCCCATTTAAGAAGCTGAAAAAGGACAACTGAAATGGCATTCCCACAATGCACCACTGGCTCCCCGATTTTTTTTATATGGTGCACACTGACCATGGAGACCCATTCTCTCACATGTGGGCCTACCAGCTTTCTCCTGCTTGATTTGAAGCTGCTAGAATTTATGCGTATTAATACGTCAGAAACAGTGACGTGTAAGACGCGTGGCATAAACAGTCAAAGGGTTAATATCGTAAGGCGGGGGTCCACTATACAGGCCAATATCAAACTTGCTTTTACTTTCCAAAATCTTTGAGAAACTCATACACAAAAGGTTATACTCCTTCATAACATCACAAAGCACCCTTAATCCCTGCCAGTTTGGCTTTAGGAGAAACAGAAACACAAATGACGCAATAAAGATGTTAGACCTACTATACACAGCACTGGAAAAAAAATGAATACTCGCTCGGACTCTTTGTCAATCTTAAGAAAGCTTCTGATACAGTAGGTCACATCATCCTACTCCTCAAGATTGATCATTACAGTATAAGAGGCCATGCACTTGCATTTAACAAGTCCTACCATACTAACAGAAAGAAATACATCTCTTTCAATGACACAACCTCCTCAACAAGACCCCTGGACACTGGTGTACCACAGGGTAGCATTCTTGCCCCCCTCCTTTACCTTTTGTACATCAACGATCTTCCAAGCATATCACAACAACTTATGCCTATTCTTTTAGCTGATGACACAACTTTTGTCATCTCCCACCTAAATATAGCCTCACTCAACACTATTGTTAACAAAGAACTCACAAAAATTGCAACCTGGTTGACCGTCAATAAACTTACACTTAATATAGACAAAACTTTTTACATTAAGAGCAAGTGAGGACTAACTAAACATTATGCTTAACAACACACTTATTGCTAAATATAATGAGGGAAAATTCCTGGGTCTGCACCTTGATAGCAACCTGAAATTCAACACCCATATCCAACACATAAAAAAAATTTCTAAAACAGTTGGCATTCTCTCAAAGACACATTACTATGTACCACAAACAGCACTACTTACACTATACTGTTCAATGATCTACCCATACCTCACCTATGCTCTTTGTGCCTGGGGTTCCACAACGAAAAACCACCTAAAATCAATAATAACACAACAAAAACCCACAGTGTGAATCATGACAATCCACTGGTACACAACCCCCCCAACTCTTCAAAGACCTAAACCTAGTCACTATACAAAGCATTAACTTGTAATATAGTGCAACCTACATTTACAGAGCAATCAATTCTAATATAAATCCCAACCTGAAATGCTTTCTTGACAGTTGAAACAGAACTCACAGAAATAACACTAGGCACAAAAACCTCCATTTAAAGCTAAATCTTTAAAAAAAACTTATTACAGGTCTCCCTCAACATTCATGAGGGTTAGGGGATCAAGAGCCTCGCGAATGTTGAAAAGTCGCGAATGTTTGGTGCCCCAATATATAGTAGGGAAATATAATACAATACTGCTTCCTTAACTTGTTGAACCATGAACAATCATAAAATACATGAAAACGTCGTAAATTGTACTAAATACATACATTATGCCTTAATAACATGTATGTTATTAAATACCACTGCCTCCACCACTGCGAGTCCCTACAACCCTCCCTCCGACCCCCCACAACTGGCAGCCAGCCCTCCCACTACTGTGTGGTGAGCGTTTTGTTTGTTCATTATTTGCTATTAAACTACAGTACATATGTATAAATAATGTAAACCCATCCATGACTGCATATTAGAATGGCTATTCGGACAGGTATTGGACGGTGACATCATGTGTTTACTCTTGAACACAGCAAAGAATCAAACATTTCTGCTACTGCTACTGCTAATCATAATAATAATAATAATAATAATAATAATAATAATAATAATAATAATAATAAATACATTAGAATTGAAGAAGGAAATTGTACAAAAATACGAGGGTTGAAGCAGTGGTGGAGGAAGTGGTTGACACATCGTCAGTGTGGCTTTGTTTATGCTGGAGTGAACATTAGTCTCCGTGCTCTTCCAAACATTTCACAATAATTCATTGTACTTGGTGCTTGTAGATTGTG
>NC_069471.1:4407770-4506972 GCF_026875155.1 Cherax quadricarinatus | reverse complement strand
TTATTAATAAGAAGTTTGTTGTACGTTATGTGGAAATTTTTTTTTTGAGAAATGGGAGATGAAAAAAGCACACTAGAACTCATACGAGAAAAACATATCAGGGGTCAGAAATGTCAGAAATGTTTTAATGCCAAGGAATATTTAGTACAACATGAAAAGAGACGTACATTATGTGGAAAAAAAAAAGAAAAGACAATGAAATGAAACATCAATTATTAAAACCATTTCAGTAAATTTGGAATCCCAGTTAAGCCATAAGTAATGTGTTTTAAATTTATTATTTATAATGTTATTATTTTGCTTCTAATAGTTACGTGGATTTATAATATTTTTGTATTTTATACTGAAATATTAAATGGTACATTATAATAAAAAAAGTTGTATTTTTTATTTAAATATTAATTAAAACCAGCTTACTATTATATTATTAACATTTGAACAGCTTTATATTTTAACATTTAAAAATTTAACTTGCTAATTATGCTTAATTTTCCATGACGATTCATTGCTTATTAGGCCAATAAGTTTACATTTTGGCAATATCTCCAAGACACTTAATAATTAGACATATTCGGCAACTTATTTGTCAAATAGGCTAAAAAATGAGTTTTACATATTCGGCACGACATATATATATATATATTATATTTATATATATATATATATATTATATATTAAAATATATATATATATATATATTATATATATAAATATTAATATATATATATATAATATATTTTATATATATTTTCAGATTGGAGGGAGAGAGTATGGAGGAGGTGAACGTATTCAGATATTTGGGAGTGGACGTGTCAGCGGATGGGTCTATGAAAGATGAGGTGAATCATAGAATTGATGAGGGAAAAAGAGTGAGTGGGGGCACTTAGGAGTCTGTGGAGACAAAGAACTTTGTCCTTGGAGGCAAAGAGGGGAATGTATGAGGTAAAATTTTCCCAAAACGCTCTTATATGGGTGTGAAGCGTGGGTGTGAATGTTGCAGCGAGGAGAAGGCTGGAGGCAGTGGAGATGTATGTCTGAAGGGCAATGTGTGGTGTGAATATAATGCAGAGAATTGTAGTTTTGGAAGTTAGGAGGAGGTGCGGGATTACCAAAACTGTTGTCCAGAGGGCTGAGGAAGGGGTTTTTGAGGTGGTTCGGACATGTAGAGAGAATGGAGCGAAACAGAATGACTTCAAGAGTGTATCAGTCTGTAGTGGAAGGAAGGCGGGTAGGGGTCGGCCTAGGAAAGGTTGGAGGGAGGGGGGTAAAGGAGGTTTTGTTTTGCGAGGGGCTTGGACTTCCAGCAGGCATGCATGAGCGTGTTTGATAGGAGTGAATGGAGACAAATTGTTTTTAATACTTGACGTGCTGTTGGAGTGTGAGCAAAGTAACATTTATGAAGGGATTCAGGGAAACCGGCAGGCCGGACTTGAGTCCTGGAGATGGGAAGTACAGTGCCTGCACTCTGAAGGAGGGGTGTTAATGTTGCAGTTTAAAAACTGTAGTGTAAAGCACCCTTCTGGCAGACAGTGATGGAGTGAATGATGGTGAAAGTTTTTCTTTTTCGGGCCACCCTGCCTTGGTGGGAATCGGCCAGTGTGATAAAAAAAAAAAAATATTATATATATATATATATACTATATTATATATATATATATATATTATATATATATATATATATTATATATATATATATATATATATATATATATATATATATATATATATATATAGGGAGACACTGGTCAGAGAAATAGCAAGCATCGAACTTAAGCTAAAGAAATCTTATAGGAGTCAGGAATCGTGGGAAGAACTAGAAGCCATAAATGAATTTGAAAGAAACCCAAAATATTTCTTCTCCTATGCCAAATCAAAGTCGAGAACAACGTCCAGTATTGGGCCCCTACTTAAACAAGATGGGTCCTACACAGATGACAGCAAGGAAATGAGTGAGCTACTCAAGTCCCAATATGACTCAGTTTTTAGCAAGCCGCTAACCAGACTGAGAGTCGAAGATCAAAATGAATTTTTTTATGTGAGAGCCACAAAATTTGGTTAACACAAGCTTATCCGATGTTATCCTGACACCAAATGACTTCGAACAGGCGATAAATGACATGCCCATGCACTCTGCCCCAGGGCCAGACTCATGGAACTCCATGTTTTTCAAGAACTGCAAGAAGCCCCTATCACGAGCCTTTTCCATCCTATGGAGAGGGAGCATGGACACGGGGGTCGTTCCACAGTTACTAAAAGCAACAGACATAGCCCTACTCCACAAATGGGGCAGTAAAGCAACAGCAAAGAACTACAGACCGATAGCACTAACATCCCATATCATAAAATCTTTGAAAGGGTCCTAAGAAGCAAGATCACCACCATCTAGAAAACCCATCATTACACAACCCAGGGCAACATGGGTTTAGAACAGGTCGCTCCTGTCTGTCTCAACTATTGGATCACTACGACAAGGTCCTAAATGCACTAGAAGATAAAAAGAATGCAGATGTAATATATACAGACTTTGCAAAAGCCTTCGACAAGTGTGACCATGGCGTAATAGCGCACAAAATGCGTTGCTAAAGGAATAACAGAAAAGTCGGTCGATGGATCTATAATTTCCTCACTAACAGAACACAGAGAGTAATTGTCAACAGAGTAAAGTCCGAGGCAGCTACGGTGAAAAGTTCTGTTCCACAAGGCACAGTACTCGCTCCCATCTTGTTCCTCATCCTCATATCCGACATAGACAAGGATGTCAGCCACAGCACCGTGTCTTCCTTTGCAGATGACACCCGAATCTGCATGACAGTGTCTTCCATTGCAGACACTGCAAGGCTCCAGGCGGACATCAACTGAATCTTTCAGTGGGCTGCAGAAAACAATATGAAGTTCAACGATTAGAAATTTCAATTACTCAGATATGGTAAACACGACCCTACATTAAGACTACAAATATTTTAAGGTAAGTAATGAGTAAGTAAGTAAGTTTATTCAGGTATACACAAATACAGTTACATAGAATTATCATACATAGCAGCATGTGTGTAGAGAACCTAGGATAACCCAAAAAAGTCGGACAGAGTGACTTATTTCCATTGGGGTCCTTTTACCTTATTATTATAGTATAAAGGTTATAATATTTTCTTATTATTCTACAATGAAGATAACATCTTATTATCATACTAAAAAGACTATCTGCTACACCAAGGTCATTAAGACTATCTACAATACGAGGGTCATTACAAGGAATAAGGTAAAATTTACACGTATGTTAGCTAAAAAAATAGAAAATCATTCCCCTCCCTTTGTGTAGCTACATTCATCAGACACCTTTTGGCACTTTTCTTGAACTGGTTCACGCTATGACTGGCTTTGACATGTGCGGGTAGTCTGTTCCATTCCTTTATTGCTGTACAATAAAAGGTGTTTGAAGCCTGGCCACTGACTGTGGGTACTACAAAGTTGTGCTCTCTCCCCCTAGTACTATGATTGCTTTGGTTCCCAACCTTGACAAAATTGACAGTAAGATATTCTGGACATTGTTTGTGAGCAATTTTATAAACATGATTTAGCTTCAGTTGTTTTACTCTGTCTTCAACATTCAGCATATCCAACTGCTGTAATTCATCCTGGCCTACATGTTCTCTTGGTCCCAGCCCCAGGATGAATCTTACTATTTTGTTCTGGGTGATTTGCAGTCTATCTTTCAGTTTTTTTGTCAAGGCAGAGTACCAAGAAGAGCAAGCGTAATCCATATGGCATTGTATAAGGGCTAGACATAGGGTCCTGCGAGCCTCAGTAGGTAGACACTGTGCTTGTCTTACAGGAACTTCAGTCTGGCATTCGCTTTCTTTACTACACTGTTCCCTATCAATTCTCCTGACATGCATGGGTCAAGGGGATTCCCAATATTTTACTGATGAAACCAAAGTGATGGGCTCCCTATTACATTGAACATTAAAATTATTTACCCTTCTCAGTTTATGTTTCGTGCCAAAGAGAATGGCTTCAGTTTTCCCTAGGTGTAATGATAGTTTGTTGTCTACTAACCATTTGCTGCAGGACTCCAGTTCCAGTGTTAAAACATTAGCAATATCTTGTGGGTCTTTACTGACACTAACAGAGCACTGTCATCTGCATACAGTAGGAGTTTGCACTTGACACTGATAGGCATATCATTGACATAACATAAGAATAATAAGGGACCAGAATACTACCTTGGGGAACTCCACATGTTATCGGCAGGGTTCTGATTCTGTTTGTTGATTTTGACTATTTGTCTCTGTTCTAAGTAGGACTTAAACCAGTCTAACAGAACCTATACCGATAGCTTGAAGTATTATTACATAATATATTGTGGTTGACAGTATCGAAGGCCTTCTGCAGGTCAAGGTTACCAGCTATGAGGTTCCCCTTTGACATTCCAGTTCTCAGGTAATTCATCAGATTAATAAGGGAGGTGTCGGTTGAGTAGGATCTTCTAAAGCCTGATTGGTAGCTATGGAGAATGTTGTTGTCATTAAGGTACTTAACTACTTGAGAATACACCGCCCTCTCTAGGAATTTTAGATATTATACTGAGTTATACTAAACAGGCCTATAGTTCTTACATCAGACTACTATTTTCTTTGAAGATAGGAGTAACTCTGGCCTCCTTGAACCCCTCTAGTACTGTATTAGTGGTGATTGATAGATTTATTATGTGAGCAATAGGGATTGACAGTTCAGAAGCACCATCTTTTAGGAACTTAGACGGGATGTTATCAGGGCCTGTGCTCTTAGTTGGGTTTAACTGCTTAGTTCTTTTTGAATAAAGTCATGAGATACACTTACTAGTTGAACAACTGTTTGGGGTTACCCTTTATTGGTATAGTATGTTTCAAACTTATCAGAGTCTGTGTTAAAGGTATTTGATGCAGCTGGTAGTTTACTTACTAGTGTTGATGCAACTGATGTGTAGTATGAATTAAAGCAATTTGCCACCTTAGATGTTTCGTGGCATACCTCATTATCGTAGTAAGTTACTATGTTGACCTATCTACTGGCTTATGGCTATACCCCAACTGTTTTAGTTGTTGCCAGAGCTTTCTGGGGTTATGCTTATACTCTTCAATTTTTGAGCAGTAGTGCTTTGCCTTTGCTCCTTTTATAAGTCTCTGTACTCTGTTCCTCACCCTCTGGAATCATTTAGTGCTGCAATATCCTGTCTGTTTGCTTTAAATCTTTTTAGCAGCTGGTCTCTGAATTTCATATTATCTAATATCTCAGTATTCATCCAGGGTTCAGTTCTTCGTTTAATCCTAACCTCTTTAACTGGTGCAATATTATCAAGGATGGTAGTGAACATTGTTTTGAAATTTTCCCAGGCATCGTTTACGTCCGTGCAACTTGTTATCTCTGTCCAGTCACAATTGTGAGCCTATTTACCAGAGTTCTTTACTGTAGTTTCTAGTTGACCTCATTTTTATTGTCCTGTGTAGGCCTATCCTATCCCTAGTTATTTTCCTGGTGCAGTAAATGATGAAATGATCACTAAGACCTGTGGTAATGACGCCTGTCTGACTAATGTTCTCAGAGCGGTTACAAAAGTATGTGGTCAATTAGGGTGGGCTGAGAACTGTGTGATCCGGGTTGGAGTATTAATTAGTTGAGTGTAACTATTTAATCCTAGAATTTGCTTATACCTTTTGCATAGCCCGTTATTTTGCTGCTGAAAACAGATATTGAAGTCGCCCAGTATTATTGTCTCGCAATTGTTTTCAACTCCGGACAAGACTCTGGAAAAGTCTTCTAAGAACTGGTCCTGGGTAGGAGGGCGGTAACTAGTTCCTACTAAGATGGGTTTGGTCTTAGGAAGCAGCACTTCAATCCATAGAATCTCCAGTTTATTGTTATTTAAATCAGGTCTTGGGTTGTAAGCTAAGTCATTTCTAATGTAGGCACATACTCCACCACCCTTTCTGTTCCTATCTAAGTGTTTTATATTGTAACCATCTATTTTGACCTCGTCGTCAGTCACCGTATCATCCAACCAAGATTCAGAGATGGTTATAACTGCCGCCCTAATTTTGTTAGCTAGAATCCTAATCTCTGCCAATTTAGGAAGAAGTGATCTTGCATTGACATGAATAAAGTGAAGGCCTGTTTTCATAAAACAATCATAATCATCAATATATGGCAATGGGTCATTTGTATTAAAATTTGGTAAATCAATGTCATCACTGCTAAAGGGTAACTGTGCCAAAGTGCATTTGTTACACACAAAATGAATTCTGGCACCATTGCTATAATTGTACATACATCCATCATGCACCCACCCCTTACACATTTACATAAGGTGCCTTTTCTGTTTTTCATGCGTATTTTTAGTACAGTGTATGCACCTGTTTGGTAGTGTTTGAGATAATAATGGCTGTATTGTCTCACATTGACCTATGTATGCATTACATATGGAGTTAAGGTTATCATTCCTAGCTACTAGACCGTCATTATTGCCGTCATTTATCTGTCTGTTTTGCCTCTGCACAATAGTTTGAGGTCCTGGATTAATTTGGATATCACCACATAAGAGCGCTACAATAAGAGCTGTGTGCCACTGTTTTTGTTTAGGTATGCGGTGTTGCCATACCTTGCGGCGATAGTGATATTTACTTTTCTGGTAGTGAACTGTATATACATTTTATCGCTATGGGATGCTTAAATATCATAGAATATATGTGTGGGTGGGTTGGCCTGGTATGGTAGCCTGGCTGATTACCATACATACCACACTTGATTTCTTACAATAAATACTACTTGTCTCACCCTAGATTAAGACTATAAATATTTTAAGGTAAGTAATGAGTGCACTATGTGTGTATTGTACTTTTTTATTGTTTTTTGATGCCTGGTTCTATTGCTAACTTAATATATGTTAGTGTAAACTTGTTATCTAGTGTTTGTATGCATTTATAAGTGGAAAAAAGGGTGTTCCACTTTATGGCGGTTTCCGCTTTATGGCAGTAGCCTGGAACCTAACCTGCCGTATAAGTGGGGCCCTGCTGTAATATATATAAATATAATATATATATATATATATTATATATATATATATATATATATATATATATATATGTATATATATATATATATATATATATATATATATATATATATATATAAATATATATATATATATAAGGAGATGCAGGGCAGGACAGGGAAGGAGAGGCAGGGCAGGACAGGAAAGGAGAGGCAGGGCAGGACAGGGAAGGAGAAGCAGGACAGAACAGATAAGGCAAGGCAGGGCAGGAGAGAGAAGGAGAGGCAGGGCAAGACATGGGAAGGAGAGGCAGGGCAAGACAGGGCAGGAGATGCAGTTCAAGACAGGGAATGACAGGCAGGGCAGAACAGGGAGGGAGGGAGATGCAGGGCAAGACAGGAAAGAAGAGGCAGGGCAAGACAGGGAATGAGAGGCAGGGCAAGACAGGAAGGGAGAGGAAGGCATGACAGGGAAGAGAGGCAGGGCAAGACAGGGAAGGAGAGGCAGGGCAAGACAGGGAAGGAGAGGCAGGGCAAGACAGGGAAGGAGAGGCAGGGCAAGACAGGGAAGGAGAGGCAGGGCAAGACAGAGGAGAGGCAGGGCAAGACAGGGAGTGGAGGCAGGTCAGAAAGAGAAGAAGAGCAGGGCATAAATGGAGGAGAGGCAGGGCAAGACAGGGAAGGAGAGGCAGGGCAGGACAAGAAAGGGAGAAGTAGGGCATGACAGGGAAGGAGAGGCAAAGCAGGACAGGAAGGGATGGCAGGGCAAACGGGGAAAGGGGGGTGCAGGGCAAACGGGAAGAAGAGGCGGGGCAGGACAGGAAGGGAGGGGCAAGGAAAAGACAGTGAAGGGGAGGGGGGGCAGGGGGGAATAGGGGCAGGGCAGGACGGGGAAAAGAGAGGCAGGGCGGGAAGGGGGGGGGGAGAAGCAAGCAGGAAGGGAAGGTAGCAGAGTGGGAGAGGGAAAGGGAGAGGCAGGGCAAGAAGGGGAAGGAGAGGCGGGGCAAAAGGGGGAAGGAGAGAAGAGCAAGACGGGGGAATAGAGGCAGGCGGACAGGGAGGTAGATGCGGGAAGCAAGGAATAAAGGGGCAGGGCAAGAGAGGAAGGGAAACGGGGCAAGTCAGGAAGGGAAGGCGGGCATAGCGGGGAAAGACCCAGGGAAAGACGGGGAAGGTGAGGCGGGCAAACAGGGAAGGGAGGCGGGGCAAGATGGGGAAAGGGAGAGGCGGGGCAAAAAGGGAGTGAGAGGGGGGCAGAAAGGGAAGAGGAGGCAGGCATAAAACGGAGGAGAGGCGGGGAAGAAGGAAGGAGGGGGCAGGCAGGACAGGGAGGCGGGGCATGACAGGGAAGGAAAGAAAGGGCAGGACGGAAGGAGAAAGAGGGCAAACGGAAGGAGAGGCAGGGAGGACAGAGACTAAAGGCAGGGCAGGACAAAAAAGGGAGAGGCAGGACAGACAGGGGGGCGTTGCAAGGCAGAACGGGGAGAACGGGGGCAGGACAGGAAAGGAGAGGCGGGCAGGACGGGAAGGAGAATCAGGGCAGGACAGGGAAGGAAAAGCAGGGAGGACGGGGAAGGTGAGGCAGGGCAGACGGGAAGGTGGGGCAGGGCAGGAGGGGGAAAGGGAGAGGCGGGCAAGACAGGGAAAGGGAGGGGCGGGGCAAGACGGGGAAGGAGAGGCGGGGCAAGAAGAGAAGGAAGGCAGGGCAAGAAGGGAATGAGAGGCAGGGGGGAAGGGGGAGATGAGGGCAAAAAGGGGGAATGGAGGCAGGGCAAAACAGGGAAGAAGGGGGGCAAGACGGGAAAGAAGGGCAGACGGGGAAAGGAAGGCAGGGCCAGACAGAAAAGGAGAGGCGGGGCCCAAGCAGGAAGGAGAGGCAGGGCAAGATGGGAAAAGGAAAGGGGTAGGGCAAACGGGGAATGGAGGCAGGCAGGACGGGGAGGGAGATGCGGGCAAGACGGGGAATGAGAGGCAGGGCAAAAAGGGAATGAGGGCAGGGCAAGACGGAGAAAAGGCTTACAGGGAAGGAGAGGCGGGGCCCAACAGGGAAGGAGAGGGGGGAAAAGTGGGGAAGGGGGGCAGGGCAAAACGGGAAGGAGGGCAGGGAATGACAGGGAAGGAAAGAAGGGAAAAAGGGGAAGGAGAGGGGGCAAGACAGGGAAGGAGAGGCAGGGCAAGACAAGGGGAAGGCAGGTCAAAAGAGAAAAAGAGGCAGGGCATGATGGAAAGGGAGAGGAGGGCAGGAAGGGAAAGGGAGGGGCAGTGCAAACAGGGAAGGGGGGCAAGGCGGGACAGGGAAATGGGGCAGGGCAGGGCAGGACAGGGAAGGGAAAGGGCAGGGCAAAAAAGGGGAAAAGAAGAGGCAGGGCATGACAGAAAGGAGAGGCAGGCAGGACAGGGGGGAGAGGCATGGCAAGACGGGAGAGGAGGGAAGCAGGGATGAGGGCAGGGCTAAAGGGGAAAGAGGGCAGGGCAGGACAGGGAAACGTGGGGGGGCAGATGTAAGAGCGGGGAAAGGGGAGGGAGGGGCGTGATGAGAGAAAGGGAGGCAGGGCAACCCCAGGGCAGGCAACACGAGAAAAGGGCAGGTAGGACAAGGAAACCCCCCTGGAGGCTGGTGTTTAAAAGCGGGCATGGCATTTAATGTATACCTGGAAGGGGGTTTTCAGGGTCCATTTCACCGCGCCCATTTTGACCGAGCCCAGGTAACACCTATTTGATCGGGCCTGTAAACGGGCCTTATGTGGCTGCACGCAACCCCAACTACGAACCAAGGCCGTTGGTCGGGTACTGACATTACAGCCTCCACCCTTCTTGAAAGGGCCGGGGGTACATAACGACTAGCACGGGGGTATCAGAGAAAGGTGGGGTACATAGAGCTTCAGGCAGGTGGGTATACAAGAAAGCTGTTGGTGCATAGAGCAGGTCGAACGCTGGGGTACATAGAACGGGGATACTGACGGGTTATATAGAGCAGGCAGACACACGGGGGTAAGAAGGGGCATGACATTTTGGGGCAAAAAAAGTACAGAGCAAAGCAAAACAAAAAGGACAACCAGGCGACAGGACACTAGAGTTTGCAGGGCAGGACAGGCACAGCAAGCAGGGCAGGACAGGCTACAGAAAAGGGCTGGCATGACAGATCAAAGCTACAGAACAAAAAGGGCCAAAACTTGAAAGGGAGAACACCCTGAGTAAGCAAGTTAGGACAAACCGGGGCAGGAAAGACAAGAAAGAACAACAGGACGGGCACAACAACGGACAGGCAGGACGGCACAACAGGCAGGACAGGCACAAAGGCAGGACAGGCACAACGGGCAGGACGGCACAACGGCAGGACAGGCAAAACAGGCAGGACAGGCCAACTGGAAAAGGCAGGACGGCACAACGCGGGACGGCAAAAACAGCAGGACAGGCACACGGCGGGAAGGCAGGACAGGCACAACGGGCCCGGGACGGCCAACGGGCAGGACGGGCACAACAGCAGGAAAAGGCACAAAGGCGGACAGGCGGACAGGCACAAGGCGGGGGACAGGCACAACAGGGGGGACAGGCACAACGGGCAGGACAGGCAGGACAGGCGGACGGCAGGCGGGCCCAAAACGGGCAGGCGGGGCAGGAAAAGGCAAAACGGGCAGGACGGGCGGGCAGGCAGGACGGCGGGAAGGCAGGACAGGGAACGGCAGGACAGGCGGATGGGCCCAAACAGGGGGACGGACAACGGGCAGGACAGGCACAACAGGCAGACAGGAAAACAAGCGGGACAGGCACAAACAGGACAGGCACAACAGGCGGACAGGCAAAACGGGGAAAGGAAAACACAACACGGGACGGGCACAACGGGCGGACACACAACGGGCGGGACGGCCAAAGGCGGACAGGACAACAGGCGGGACAGGCCAACAGGCGGGACGGAAAAAAAACGGGACGGCGAACAGGCAGAAAGGGCACAACGGCGGGACGGGCACAAAGGCAGGACAGGCAAAAACGGGCAGGACGGACAACAGGCGGACGTAAAACAGCGGACGGGCAGGACAGGACAACGGCGGGACAGGCAGGACGGGGAGGACGGGCGGGAAGGCAGAAAGGCAGGACGGCGGACAGGCGGGACGGGCACAAAGGAGGACAGGCACAAAGGCGGGAAAGGGCACAACAGGCGGACAGGCACAACGGCAGGCGGGCAAAACGGGCGGGGAAAAAAAACAGCAGGACAGGCAAAAAGGGCAGGCGGGCACAACAGGCAGGACGGGAACAACGGGCGGGACAGGCACAACGGGGCAGGCAGGCACAACAGGCAGGACAGGCCAATAGGCAGGAAGGCACAACAGGCGGGACGGGCATAAGGCCGGGGCAGGACGGGCCCAGAACGGGAAAAGGGACGGGAAAAAGGCGGGAGGAAGGGAGGCAGACGGGGAAAGCGACAGGCAGGCAACGGAAGGAGGCAGACGGAAAGCAAACAGGCAGGCGACAGGCGGGCAAGGAAAAGCAGGCATAGACAGGCAGGCAGGAGGGGAAAGGGAACATGGGCAATTCTGGCGAAAGGCGGCAGACAGGAAAGCGGCAGGCAGGCAGGAAAGGGCAGGCAGGCAGGCAGGCAGGCAAAGGCGGGGCAAGGAGGCAGGGGGCAGGCAGGCGGCAGGCAGGCGGGCAGGGGCGGGCAGCAGGAAGGCAGGAGGCAGGCAGGTAGCCGGGTAGCCAGGGGCAGAGCCGGGCGGGCCGGGAGCAAAAGGGCATTGCCAGTAAAGCAGGGAAGGCCAGGCCGGGTCGGGCAGGAAAATAGGGTAGGGTAAGGGGATAGGCGGTCCAGGCAGGCAGGGAGCCAAAGGCGGGGCCAGCCATGGCAGAAAGGCAGGGTCAGCAGGGTAAGGCAAAGGAGGTCGGGCAGACGGGAAGGGTAAGACAAAGCAGAGTCATCAGGATAGAAAAGGTCGGGCACCCCCGGGTCGGGCAGGGAGGTTCAAGACGCAGGGTCGGGCAAGGCGGGAACAAAAGGAAGGGAAACCGGGCAAGGTCACGGGCGATAGGGCAGGGTAGGCAGGTAGGCAGGGATAGGCGGGGATAGGGGGTCTGGCAAGCGGGGCCAACGGGGTAGGCAAGGCAGGGTCAGGAATGGCCGGGGCTAGGCATAGTCAGGGGGGGACGGGGTGGGTCAGGAAAGCCGGGGCCCAGCGGACGGTTCAGGCACGGAGGGCCAGGCAAAGCAGGGACAGAAAAGGCAGTGCATGGCGGGGGAAAAACAAGGTAAGGGCAAAGCAAACAACCAAAGGCAGGAAGATCAGGGTGGGCAAGGGGGGCAACAAGGAAAGGCGGGAAATATTGTGCACACAACAGCACCTTTCAAGGCGGGTAAAAATTCCCGCCCTAAAAATGTACAGAAACTTTCATGGCGCGCATACGGAGAAAAACACCTCAATTATTGGGAGCGCTTGAGGGGTTTCCCAAACCTGTATTCCCCGGGAAGCGGGGGGAGAGTACATGATATATACACCGGAAAACCTGAGGGGTATACCCAAATTGCACAAAAAAAATCATCACAGAAAGCAAAAAATTGGCAACATGCACCATCCCCCCATGAAAAGCGGGGGGCACTAGCCGTTAAAGACCATACAATAAGTGCAGGGCCCCAAAATGTTCAACTGCCCCCAGCACACATAAGGGGGTTACCAACAGAAACCCCCGGCAGTCTTCAAGCTGGCACTGGGAAAACCCAAAGTCAGTTCCGGGTCACCCGGGGGTGGCTCGTGTTGGTTTGCGTGCAGCCCAGCAACACCGGTTGATCAGCCTGATCCACAGGGAGGCCCGGGCACAACTGGGCCCGGGGGCGTTTGACCCCCGGAAAACCTCCAGGTAAAATCCAGGTAAACACTCGGGGGAGGGCAGGGTAAGACAGGCGGGGGAAAAGGGAAGCACGGCAACAAGGGACGGGAAGGCAAGGCCAGGCAAGGCCAGGCAAGCAAGGAGGCAAGGGAAGGGAAGGAAGGCAAGGCAAGGGAAGGGAAAACAAGCAAGGCAAAGGGAAAAGGGAAGCAAGGCAAGCCCCAACCAAGGCAAGGCAAGCAGGGGGAGGCAAGGCAAGCGAAAGAAGGCAAGGCAAGGCAAGGGAAGGGAAGCGTGCAGCCCAAGGCAAGGAAGGGAAAATAAGGGAAGGCAGGGGAAGGCAAGGCAAGGCAGGCAAGCCAAGCCAGCCAAACCAAGCCAAGCCAATAAAGCAAGGCAAGGAAAGGGAAGGCAAGGGAAGGCAAGGAAGGCAAAAAAAGGCAAGGAAAGGAAGCAAAACAATACAAAGGGAAGGCAAGGGAATACAAGGGAAGGCAAGGGAAGGGAAGGAAGGCAAGGAAGGGAAGGGAAGGGAAGGCAAGGCAAGGGGAAGGGAAGGGAAAGGGAAGGCAGGCCAAGGGAAGCAAGGGAAGGGAAGGGGAAAAGGGAAGGTAAGGGGGACAAGACAGGGAAAAGGTAAGGCAAAGGGGGGGCAAGACAGGGAAAAGGGAAAACAAGGAAGGCAAGCGGGCAAGCCAACCCAACCAAGCCAAACCAAAGCCAAAGCCAAAAGCCAAAACCAAAACCAAAACAAAGGAAAGCAAGGAAGGGAAGGGAAGGCAAGGCAAGGGGAAGGCAAGGGAAAGGGAAGACAAGGGGCCCCTCTTTCCTGTTGAGGATAAGAAAAAGCTAAATCAAGGATTAAATATAACTGTAGGGGCTTACTTGATAGAGGCTTTCGCCCACACAGCCTCCCTGCGGCTATGTTTGAAAGCTGCATAGCATCCCTCAATGGGCGGAAAATAAATTATGGTGATATAATTACCCCTAGGGGGGGTTTTTGTACATATCTCAGAAAATAATGCTGACTGGAACCAATCTCAGTGTGTGGACCACAAATCCTATTTCACTGGGTATTGGGTTATTAATAAAATTAAAAGGATATAGCTGCCCGCCCCACACCCCTATCATGTATATTAAATGTACCTGGGTTTTTTGACTACCTGTAGTTGCACCCTTTTTTTTTGAAGCAATTTTCTTTTAAGAAAGTCACAACACTCCCTTAGAAAAGCAACACCGTTTCACTGTTCATCTAGATTTGTTTACCATAATGTCACTAAAGAAGCAGATCCCCTTCTCTCAAGTGTCTTGAATTGTCTTTGAGATACTTTTTTGCACAAAAACATGCGCAGTGTTCTTTGTTTGGGTTTCCCAATCAATGTATCCCCCACAGGGTTACAAAACAATCTAAAAAGCCACAGCCTCCTTATGCCCCCCATGCTCCTAGCACAAAGGAAAAGCTGACCAGCACATTTCCCCTCCTTGCCCAAATTCCATCAGAAGAAAAGCGAATGCTTATTCTTGCTGTCTAAGCACAAAAACAATGTACACATCTTTACCATGGTAAAAAAGTGCTAAGGTAAGAGATTGATTTTTATCTTTTTTAAACACACCTTGCAAAAGTGGTCTCTTCAAAGAGCCACGTACCATGAACGGTACCCGGTTAAACACTGCTGGTAATTACTTTTGACAGTAAACAAGAGTTGCCCCTTTTGAAGGGGTTGGGCCCCTCAGGATGAAAAGGGCTGAAAGGGGTGAAAGGGGGCTGAACCCCCCCATGGGAAAATTTCCCAAATTCACCCTCCAAATAAGTCAGTAAATTATTCAGGTTACACGAATACGTTACATAAATTATCATACATAGCAGCATATTTTAGAGAACCTGGGATAAACCCAAAAAAATACAGATGATTTTTCCATGGGGGCCCTTTTTCCTTATATTATAAAAATAAAGGGGATAATCTTGTTTTATTCATAAAGAGTAAATCTTTTATCATACTTTTAAACTATCTACAAAGAGTCAAAAGACTACTACCAAGGGGCTAAACTACAATACATGCATTAAGGAATAAGGGAAAATTACGTTGTGTTTCTAAAAAAAAAAAAACTCATCCTCCTCTGTTTCTGTAGCTACATTCATCAGACACCTTTTGGCACTCTTCTTGAACTGGTTCATGCTATGACTGGCTTTGACACGTGCAGGTAGTCTGTTCCATTCCTTTATTGCTGTACAATAAAAGGTGTTTGAAGCCTGGCCACTGACTGTGGATACTACAAAGTTGTGCTCTCTTCCCCTAGTACTATGATTGCTTTGGTTCCCAGACTTGACAAAATTGGCAGCAAGATATTCTGGACATTGTCTCTGAGCAATTTTATAAACATGATTTAGCTTCAGTTGTTTTACTCTGTCTTCAACATTCAGCATATCCAACTGCTGTAATTCATTCTGGCCTACATGCTCTCTTGGTCCCAGGCCCAGGATGAATCTTACCATTTTGTTCTGGGTGATTTGCAGTCTATCTTTCAGTTTTTTTTTTAGAGGCAGAGTACCATAAAGAGCAGGTGTAGTCCATATGACACTGTATAAGGGCTAGACATAGGGTCCTGCGAGCCTCAGTAGGTAGACACTGTGCTTGTCTATAGAGGAACTTCAGTCTGGTATTCGCTTTCTTTACTACACTCTTCCCTATCAATTCTCCTGACATGCATGGGTCAAAGGGGATTCCCAGATATCTTATGAGGAAGCTGAAGTGATGGGCTCCCCATTACACTGGACATTGAAATTGTTTACACTTCTCAGTTTATGTTTCGTACCAAAGAGAATGGCTTCAGTTTTCCTGAGGTGTAATGATAATTTGTTGTCTACTAACCATTTGCTGCAGGACTCCAGTTCCAGTGTTAATACATTAGCTATATCTTGTGGGTCTTTACCTGACACTAACAGAGCACTGTCATCTGCATACAGTAGGAGTTTGCACTTGACACTGACAGGCATGCCATTAACATAGCAAAGGAAGAATAAGGGACCCAGAATACTACCTTGGGGAACTCCACATACTATTGGCAGGGGTTCTGATTCCATTTTGTTTATTTTGACAATTTGTCTCCTGTTGCTAAGGTAGGACTTAAACCAGTCTACAGAACCTATACTGTGATGTAGTTCAACTATGCTTGGTAGATCACTAAGGGAGACCTAATTTAACCAGTTATATGGTCACACCTTGCCTTGGCAAATAGCTGTCAGACATGGCTTTCGGCTTAAGTCTGAGGTCTTTTGTTCTTGACGGCATCAGATCTCAGCGTCAGGTCATAACACGTGGTCTACACCGTATGGGGAAGGGGGGTGCTTAGAGGACCATATGACCAAGGGAATAGCTGAGCAAAGGGAGGTTGTTGGTGACAGGTTCAGTGAGTGAGAGCTCTGGACAGCAACATGTGTAGTGGACCACGCATTGTAAATCTCGGGTCAGCTGGTCGGTGAATTAAGAGTGAGTACTAGTTTATGTTACTGAGAACATCTACCCTTCCCCCTGGTAATAAGTCTCATAGGTCAATGGTTATATTATGTAAATTTCCATCAGGATATGTTGTATTCCAGCCCTTTTATGTTATTAAGTAAACTATAGCCATAGTTCCCATTTTGTACCTTCACATGCTATTTCCTATTCTGTTAAGCACTGGGATAACACAGGAGACATGCTCATTTGCTGGGATACCTCAGGCAGAGTGGGTAAAGGTCTCACAATACCGATAGCTTGAAATTTCTTATATAATACAGCAGGGCCCCGCTTTACGGCGTTTCGCTTTATGGCGTTCAGCTAATATGGACATTTCAAATTATGACCAAAACTCGCTATACGGCTCCCCCCACCTGTCTTTCTAATACGGTCACAGCGGCCCACTGAGTTTGTTTACATTCTCCCTGAGCACATCTCCTTATTATGTCTGGAAACTTTCCAAAATTTCAAGTGTTTTAAAGTTATTGTATATTTTATATGTATTGTACTTGATAATTAAACTTGTGTACACCTGTACCTAAATAAACTTACACACTGTGCTGGCATGTAGGTACACATTAAAATCACTAAGAGTCTCTCTACTCTTGATTAAATAATAATAATAATAATAATAATAATAATAATAATAGTAATAATAATCTCTTGGGCGCATTAATGTCACATATTACGTTAATATAGACATTTCCCTAATCTATCTATGATATTTTTTTCAAAATTATATGAGAAACACATTATGTAACACACAAACATGATACATGCACCCACAGTATAAAAATTTATACAAATATATATGAGATGTTTACCAAACGGTTTGTAGAAGTGTCGGAAGAATTACGTTTTCTCTAGCCCGTCACCTGTTACTAGGGATAACTGTAGAAAAATATTCCTTTCGTATGCCTTCACTTTATAGCTATAATTCTGTACTAACTTGTACACAGTGTAAGAGTATTTGTTTCGTGATTTAATTATTATAATAATAATAAAATATTATAAGGTAAAAGTTTCACAAACTCTTACAAATGTACATGAATGAACTAAAACTGGACACGTATTAATACCGTCTATTTCGCCTGACCGAGTGATCGTCCACAACCTGTTCAGTTTGTTTGTTTACGCTGTCTGAGCTCGGTGTATCATTAAATGTTGTATATTACGTTAATATACACATTTTCATTAATCCATCCGTGATATTTTTTTCAAATATATAATAAACACGATACATAACATAAATACATAACAACATATGTGTAGAGAACCTAGGATAACCCAAAAAAGTCAGAGTGACTTACTTCCATTGCCTTCACTCAGAGCATCATTTCTTCTCAAAATGATGTTACATGAGAATGGGAGTGTTCTTCTTTATTTATTTCTACCGTATCAATGTAGAGACAACCTGAACACAATGTAACTTGTACACAAACCAGACGTGTACACTGTTTACAAAACTTACCTTTGCCTGGTTTGTTTACATAACTCTGCGCCTGTCTCTCTCATGCACTCATTCTTTCTCTCTGGTATGGTAGCCTGGCTGACTACCATACATACCACACTTGATTTTTTAACAATAAATACTACTCATCTCACCCTATATTTTAAGGAAAGTAATGAGTGACTGCATATACATTTTATCGCTCTGGGATGCTTAAATATCATAGAATAGTATGTGTGGTGGGTTGGCCTGGTATGGTAGCCTGCTGACTACCATACATACCACACTTGATATTTTACAATAAATACTACTCATCTCACCCTATATTTTAAGGTAAGTAATGAGTGAACTGTATATACATTTTATCGCTCTGGATGCTTAAATATCATAGAATAGTATGTGTGGGTGGGTTGGCCTGGTATGGTAGCCTGGCTGACTGCCATACATACCACACTTGATTTCTTACAATAAATACTACTTGTCTCACCCTAGATTAAGACTATAAATATTTTAAGGTAAGTAATGAGTGCACTATGTGTGTATTGTACTTTTTTATTGTTTTTTGATGCCTGGTTCTATTGCTAACATAATATATGTTAGTGTAAACTTGTTATCTAGTGTTTGTATGCATTTGTAAGTGGAAAAAAAGGGTGTTCCACTTTACGGCAGTTTCCGCTTTATGGCGGTAGCCTGGAACCTAACCCGCCATATAAGTGGGGCCCTCCTGTATATTGTAATGACAGTATCAAAGGCCTTTTGCAGGTCTAAGGTTACCATACCTATGAGGTCCCCCATTGACATTTCAGTTCTCATGTAATCCAACAGATTAATTATGGAGGTGTCAGTTGAGTAAGATCTTCTAAAGCTTGATTGATTGTTATGGAGAATGTTGTCATTAAGGTAGTTAACTACTTGACAGTACACTGCCCTCTCTAGAATTTTGAATATTTCACTGAGTATACTAACAGGCCTACAGTTGCTTACATCAAACCTACTATTTTTCTTTAAGATAGAAGTAACTCTGACCTCCTTGAACCCCTCCAGTACGGTATTAGTGGTGATGGGCAAATTTATTGTGTGAGCAATAGGGAATGACAATTCAGAAGCACCATCTTTTAGGAACTTAGACATTAGGTTATCAGTGCCAGTGCTCTTAGCTGGGTTTAACCTGCTTAGTTCTTTTTGAATAAAGTCATGAGATACACTTACTAGTTGACAACTGTTAGAGGTTACCCCTTTATTGGTATAGTATGTTTGAAACTTATCAGAGTTAAAGGCATTTTATGCAGCTGGTAGTTTACTTACTAGTGTTGATGCGACAGTTGTGTAGCAGGAATTAAAACAATTTGCCACTTAGGTTGTTTCGTGACATACCTTGTTATCGATAGTGAGTACTATGTTAGACCTATCTACTGGTTTATGGCTATACCCCAACTGTTTTAGTTGTTACCAGAGCTTTCTGGGGTTATGCTTATACTCTTCAATTTTTGAGCAATAGTGCTTTGCCTTTGCTCCTTTTATAAGTCTCTGCACTCTGTTCCTCACACTTTAGAATTCATTTAGTGCTGCAATATCCTGTCTGTTTGTTTTAAATCTTTTTAGAAACTGGTCTCTGAATTTCATATTATCTAATAACTCAGTAGTCATCCAGGGTTCAGTTCTTCGTTTAATACTCACCTCTTTAACTGGTGCAATATTATCAAGGATGGCAGTGAACATTGTTTTGAATTTTTCCCAGGAATCATTTACGTCCGTGCAATTTGTTATCACTTTACAGTCACAATTGTTTAGCCTATTTACCAGTGTTTCTTTACTGTAGTTTCTAGCTGACCTCATTTTTATTGTCCTGTGTAGACCTATCCTATCCCTAGTGATTTTCCTGGTGCAGTAAATGATGAAATGATCACTAAGGCCTGTGGTAATGACGCCTGACTGACTAATGTTCTCAGAGCAGTTACAAAGTATGTGGTCAATTAGGGTGGCTGAGAACTGTGATCCGGGTTCGTGCATTAACTAGTTGAGTGTAACTATTTAAACCTGTAATTTGCTTATACCTTTTGCATAGCTCATTATTTTACTACTGAAAACAGTTATTGAAATCTCCCAGTATTACTGTCTCGCAATTGTTTTCATGTCCAGACAAGACTCTGGAAAAGTCTTCAAAGAACTGTTATATTAAAGGAAATTATATAAAGTGTAGGCTTTCACATATTAACAGTGACATTTATTTATGTGTAAGAAATATACACATGTGATTTAGTTATACAGTGACATTTATATAGATGTTTAGTGAATGAAGTGTATAATGTCATTACTTGCGGTGACTCAGCAGTGTTCCAAGCTGAGACTGCATCGACACAGGACAGAAGGCATCGTCCAGCCATATATTCCCTGTACCCTTCAAGGTCATGAACCCTTAGGTTAAGCTTAGTGGGTTAGTAGTATTTGACTATTTTTGCTGACTCGAGCATAACAAAACTCAGCTATTTATGGCATTGAAGTGTTTTTATACACTAAGTGTGGTGCTAGAATTATTAGCATTCACATTAAAATGACTTGTTTGAAAACTCAGTTTCAGTCTTTACAGGTTAAGATTACACAATTAGACAATCTGATTTCAGTCTGTATAGGGTTATCTCAAGATAGAAACATAGATTTTGACGATCTTGAGGTAAAATTGGAATTACTTACTAAGCGTCTGAAAATAATTAATTCAGATTATGCAAAATATGAAAGTGAATTCCTAGAATCAAATCCATCTGAGGATGTAATTAAAAATGTTTTGGATGCTTTTAGTGATCACCAATTAAGGTGGACAGGAGTACAGGCTACCTACCACAAAACTCTCTCACCAAGATCTACTGTAACTAGTGATCAAACTCAGGCCACAACATTTGTCACACCTGTTACAACAAGTGTCCCATTACCAAGCTTACCTACCTTGTCATTGCCTATTTTCCAAGGTCATAATTATGAAGAATTCACAGTAAATTCATGAACTGACATAGATGAGATTGCTAAGTTCAATTATCTTAAATGTCTTGTGAAGGGAGAACCCTACGAACTGATTAAGTCATTTCTGGTGGTTAAAGACAATTATCAAATACCCTTATGTGTCTTCACAGACAATTACTTTGATGATGACAAGGCCGGGGTTAGACATACAGTCTTAATATCGAGCTTGAAGCCACCGAAACATTGTTTTTCAGACTTACAGTTATTTAAGATCACAGACAATAGTCTAAGATCTCTAGGTGCTAAATATAACCTAAGGCAATGTAATTGGTTTATCAGTGGTATTGTACAGGAGAAGCTGTCACCACAAACTATTGAATGATTAAATATTATCTTCAATAAACATTATTTCACCTGTGAAGAGATTAGCAATGGTTTACAAGCAATAGTTTCATGCATGAAAGCAACGAGACAAGATGAAACATCCACAAACCCTGTGGATAACAAACCTTCAACTCAGTTTAGAAAAAGTATCCTACTCCCACTAAACCACATAATGGGAAATCCCATATAGGCACTTATCAAGCTGTGAATACAAAAGACAGTAAACAGACTGTCACACATAAACGCACTCCAAAATGTGTACTTTGTGATGGATCACATTGGACACAGCATTGTAGTCAATACACATCAATGGAGGCACGTAAACAACGTACTCATCAGCTGAAAAAGTGCACCAAGTGTTTAGGTGAACACAAGGGAGGAAAATGCTCACTGAAGAAATGTTTTAAATGCAAGGGTATGCATCATACCCTTGCATTTAAAACACTTCTTCATTATGCCCAAATACTTTTGCTGAACAGCAGAAGACTTCCACAGAATCAGGAAGTCAACAAGCAACAGCATTAAATGTGAGAGATAAGTTTAAAGCGACTGCTCTCCCGATAGCTCGAGTTATCTAATAAATTACATAAAACCAATGTGCCAACACTATTTGATCAAGGCTCACAAAGGTCCTTCATAAGAAGAACAGTGTTGTAGAAACTGAATAAACAACCCTATGACAAAGTACGGTTAGATATAGCTGTTTTTTTTTCCACAATTCTGGTAAACAGACATATGACCTAGCCAGAATCACTGTTGGTCTAGGAAACAGGAAAAAAGACAGTAAAAGCTGTGACAGTAGATGATTTGCCTAAGTCTGTGCAGATTCAGGGATTAAAAGAAATAGTTGCAACACTGAAAGCAGCTAAGGTCAAGTTAGCCTGTCATGACATACAGATGGACACTATTAGTCCAATTGATTTAAACATTGGAAGTGATTATTATCACTGTTTTGTGCAAAATATAGTAAGTAAACATGATGTTCACTTGCTGAAAACAGCAGGAGGCCACATGATATGCGGTCCCATTCCCTCTCAAAGTGGGAAAGAAGCTGATATTGATTCGGTGGAAAATATACTAGTTACAAGAATAACCACTGATTATGTACCACAGCAAAAATTATCATTACTGGAAGAAATGAATGAACCAGTTGATAAGTTGTGGGATTTAAATGCGATAGGTATTGATATAAATAAACCAAGCCCACAAGAGTCTCAGACTTATAACCAATATTTGGACACTGTCAAATATGAAGAAGGACAGTACTGGGTAGTAGTAGAGATTCTGCCAGTATGGCTTGGAAGTAACAGACCTACCTAGTAACACTACCTAGACCTGAAGTGTTACTTCCGGTCTAAGTGTTACTTCCGGTTTTTACTTCCAGTCTCTCATTTGCCCCTACATAGGTGTGAAATTTGCAAAATTTATGCTAATGGCCCTGACCTCACCCTCAACCGCCTCACCCTCGACCACCTCAACCACGCCCCCCCACTGCCCGCAAGCCCCGTGCCCCCTGCACCCACCCACGCCCACGCTTTCTGCAGCGCTTTCTGCAGCGTCCACCGGATAGCCCCCGCTCCCCAAATTTTGTTCTGATTTTTGCGATTTTTTTTTGAATTTCATTTTCTTCTGCTCACCATCTCCTCGGATCAAGTTTTTGGGTTTCCCCCTATGGGTACCCCTCCCACTTGCATCCCCATCTCAAAATCCCTGCTCCATCTCCTCTGATCAACACCATCCCACCATCCACTTCTACCCTCTATGTCCACATATTTCTCCTCTACTTCCTTGGATCAAGACCTCCACCCCCCAAAAAATTAAATTTTCTTGTATTTTCCAACTCCTCAGATCAACACCCTCCCCCCACTTCCATCTCCCTATACCCTCTATGTCCAAATATTCCTGCTCTACTTCCTTGGATCAAGTTTTTTGGTTCCCAAATATTTTCAAATTTCTTATGACCTCCATCTCCTCGGATCAACTTTTTCTCGATATCAATAATACAAATATTCCTGCTCCATCTCCTCGGATCAAGTTTTTGGGTTCCCCCCTATGGGGGGTAAGCATTCAAAATGGACTCCCTCTATGGGGCATGGTACTTTCTCTTAATACAGGTCTAAACAAGTGTGACGTCACCCCTGTGTTTACTCAGCAGTCAGTGACCTCACACAGACCAACAGGCTGAATCTTGTGATGAATGGTTTGAAAAACCGACAAGTTGAAGATTGAGACACTTATGCAGCATATGGGAATCTTTATTCAGGAAACGTTTCGCCACACAGTGGCTTCATCAGTCCAATACAAAGAGGAAGGCATAAGGAGAGGAGGAGTATGAGGTAATCAGTCCCTCAGCCTGGACTGAACACATCGGCTCCAGGCTGAGGGACTGATTACCTCATACTCCTCCTCTCCTTATGCCTTCCTCTTTGTATTGGACTGATGAAGCCACTGTGTGGCGAAACGTTTCCTGAATAAAGATTCCCATATGCTGCATAAGTGTCTCAATCTTCATGCTGAATCTTGTCGACCAAACATTAACTTAAAATGCAGGATAACATTAATACACAATATTTTCATTTATTATACAACCAATACACTATTTCATATACATTTCATATACATCCAACAAAAAAAATACAAATTAATTGAAAAAAGGTACAATTCATTGACTAAAATCAACAAAGAGTAATTCTTTTGCTCTTGAAGAAATTCTGTGCATTTTGTTCTCGATCTTCTTTGTCGTCATCTGATATATCAATATCAATAATACAAAGATTTGAACTACCCTCCATCCCCCAAAATATTTTTTTTGGAATTTCTTATGATCTCTAACTCCTCGGATCAACACCCTACACCTCCCACCATCCACTTCTACCCTCAAAACCATATATTTCTCCTCTACTTCCTTGGATCAACTTTTTCTCGATATCAATAATACAAAGATTTGAACTACTCTCCATCCCTCCAAATATTTTTGAATTTTTTTTTTTAATTTCTTATGATCTCTAACTCCTCGGATAAACACCCTCCCCCACACCTCCCACCATTCACCCCATCCCAAAATTCCTGCTTCATCTCTTTGAATCAAGACCTCATTCTCCTCACACCACCCTCTAAACCCAGTATTCATGCTCCAACTCCTCAGATCAACCCTCTCTCACCCACAACCTCCCATTCCACCCCATCCCAAATATTCCTGCTCTACTTCCTTGGATCAAATTTTTGGGTCTATGCAGGTCTAAACAAGTAACTTTCTCGCAAGCATGACGTCACCCCACCTGTATTTACTCAGCGGTCAGTGACGTCACGTGATAACCTCACTCAGGACACAACAGGATTGATCAGGTATCTTCCCCTTATTAACTTAAATGAACTAAAAGGGTCACTCTGTGTCCCCTTATTAACTTAAAATCAACTAAGTTACTTTTCTTTTTGTTAACTTTAAATGAAGTAAATCTAGGATAACACTAATATTTTCCATTTTAAAATATTACATTTTCTTCATTACATAAATTCTCAGTATTACACATTTCATATACAACATAGAGAAAATTTTACACATTTTCACTCTTAACCCAGGATAACCCAAATAATTCCTCATTTTCGTTAATACCCACAACAATCGCAATTTTTTACAAAATACAACAAAAGATTCACTCTCCTCAAAGTCTAGACATCTGCCGACTTGGCGAATCTTATCTGATTTACCTTCAGACTAAAATCTCAGGTCAGTCCCCACGAAGTAACCTTCTCTCTCTCTTCTTCTTCTTACCCCTTCTCCCCACTACCCAAACCCTACCTCTTCACACCCACCCACCCATCTCCCAACAACTCTCTCTCCTCACCAACAGCTCCAACAAGACACAATTTTCACTCATAACCCACAATTTTTCTCATTTTAACTATTTCATCAGAAAAAGTCGCCACAACACTTACAACTTATAACCACTTTTCGATAAATTCACTAGCCACAATTTTACATATTACGAAGTTAATACCCCCCCCACACACACACACAAGCACATGCACGTGCACACACATACACACACACGCACGCGCACACACACACACACACACACACACACACACACACACACACGTGTTTAGCAGCTATAAGCAACCAGTGTTAGTGACAATGTCAGTGAACAACCCTACAAGTGATAACCAAAGTATTAGCAAAAAAAAAAAAAATAAAGTAAAGGCGAGAGAAAGCCTGAAATTATACAACAAAATTTCAAAGTGCCAGTTCGTTGAGGCCTAGTTGGCACTTGTTGCCGCACTGTTACAAATATACAAAGTACAAAGCGAGTGACTAAAGACAAAAGATCAAATAGAATTAAGAGAGGTTGGCTAACGAGAAACCGTGATGTAACACACTGCCAGCATGACCAAGCTAGCCAGAAAGGGGAATATATAATATATATATAAATATATATATATATATATATATATATATATATATATATATAATATATATATATATATATATATATATATACATACATATACATAAATATATATAAGCAGAGAAGGTGGCAGCAGTAGGCCTGAGGAAGTAGCGCCGCCATAACAGGTTGGGTGTCATCACAAATAAGAAGTGTACTTACCAAAAGTGAAGTGTAAATTATAAAAGTAGCAGTATACAAGTGATAAGTGTGGTAAATGAGGACTCAAAAGGGCAACGAGAAAAGAATAGTTGAAGAAGTCGGAGGCGGAAGGGCGAGGTGCACGAGTCATCGTACAGCGAGCATCATACAGCGAGCATCGTACATCAGGCATCTGGATGGACGTCCCCTCTGAGTTGTAACGTACAAATCACCTGTTTGTGGTTGGCGGGAAGTTTTGAGTGGTAGAGCCGGCCCTACCATCACTGGTAGCTGACTATCACAAACCCTGCTCCAGAGCAATTATCATACACACAACACCTAGCAGTAGTAGGAAGATAAAATTTGTAGGAGCAAGGAATAGGCAGGAGGATTAAGTCGGGGCTAATGGGACTACTGCCCTGACAACAGTTTCGAGAGATAATGTTTTAGGACACAAAGACAGTACAATCTGAGAAGCAAGTACAGTGGACCCCCGCATACCGTCGGCATCACATAACGTTTAATCCACATACCGCTCGCTATTATCGCAAAAATTTTGCCTCGCATACTGCTCAAAAACCCGCTCACCACTGTTCGTCCAAGACGCGTCCAATGTGTGCCCTTAGCCAGCCTCACATGTGCCGCCGGTGGCATTGTTTACCAGCCAGCCTCCACTGTAACATCCAAGAATACAATCGGAACATTTCGTATTATTACAGTGTTTTTGGTGATTTTATCTGCAAAATAAGTGACCATGGGCCCCAAGAAAGCTTCTAGTGCCAACCCTACAGCAATAAGGGTGAGAATTACTATAGAGATGAAGAAAAAGATCATTGATAAGTATGAAAGTGGAGTGCGTGTCTCCGAGCTGGCCAGGATGTATAATAAACCCCAATCAACCATCGCTACTATTGGTGGTACAGCTGCTGCTGCTGCTGTACCACCGTCAGCTGCTGCTGCTGCTGCTGCACTGTCAGCTGCTGCTGCTGCTGTACCACCGTCAGCTGCTGCTGTAGTACCGTCTGCTGCTGCTGTAGCATCGTCTGCTGCTGCTGTAGTACTGTCAGCTGCTGCTGCTGCTGTAGCACTGTCAGCTGCTGCTGCTGCTGCTGTAGCACCGTTGTTGGTGTGGCTTATTGAGAATACCAAGAAACAATTAACCCCAGAGGATTTGCCACCCAGGATAACCCAAAAAAGTCAGTGTCATCGAAGACTGCCTAACTTATTTCCATTGGGGTCCTTAATCTTGTCTCCCAGGATGCAACCCACACCAGTCGACTAACACCCAGGTGAACAGGAAAAAATGCCTGGAACTAGTGCTCATATTGGTGAATTTAAAGCCAGCAAAGGTTGTTTGAGAGATTTAAGAATCGTAGTGGCATACACAGTGTGATAAGGCCTGTTCTGGAAGAAAATGCCAAACAGGACCTACAGTACTCAGGAGGAAAAGGCACTCCCAGGACACAGTGTCTCATCAGTCATTGCTGCATCTTCAATAAAGGTAAGTGTCATTTATTCTTCATTTAGTAGAGTAGTACATGCACAATATATATTGTGCATGTACTACTCTACTATTGTGCATGTATCCTTCTCTTTGTGTGTAGGAAAATGTATATTTCATGTGGTAAAAATTTTTTTTTCATACTTTTGGGTGTCTTGCACGGATTAATTTGATTTCCATTATTTCTTATAGGGAAAATTCATTCGCATACCGATCATTTCGCATAACAATGAGCCCTCTTGCACGGATTAAAGTCGCTATGCGGGGGTCCACTGTATTGGGTACATATGTAGTAAAAGGTAGTACAAGTACATAACTAGGTGAAAGAAAGACTTGTTAACACATGCTAGTATTATAATTATTAGAATTACTCTCAGTGTTAATGGTATCTTATTAGTATTACGGATACACAGAGGTGAAATGTCTTTCTGGGACATATAAACAACTGACGTGCTCACACACACACGCGCGCGCACACATACACACTCGGGGCCAGGAGCTGAGTCTCGATCCCTGAAACCACAACTAGGTGAGTACACACACCCACTCATTCACACAGCTGATCCTTGGAATTTGACCGCATCCCCTCACCCCCCCACACACATTTCCCTCCCCCACAGACCTTTCCCTTCCTCCGCTCTTGCCTTCACTCCCTCCTCCCTCCTATCTTTCTCTCTCCCCCCCTCGCATTTCTCTCTCTCATAGCCTTTTTCCCCTCCCCTTCCCCTACTCACTCTCACTTCCACTCTCACTCTCACTCTCACTCTCACTCTCTCTCTCTCTACTCCCATAACCCTATCCCTCACCCTCCTCTCTCTCTATAGGCTTTCTCTCTCCATCTCCCTTTTTCTATATTTCGACCCCTCCCTTGCATTTCTCTCTCTCACAGCCTTTTCCCTCACTCTCCTTTCTCCCCCTCTCTCTCTCTCTCTATCTCTTTCTCCCTCTCTCTACCCTTTCTCTCCCCTCTCACATTTCTCTCTCCCCCCTTGGTCTTATCCCTCACCCCCATATTCTCTCCTCTCTCTCTCCCTCTTTCTACCCTTTCTCTCTCCCCCTCTCACCCTCTCCCTCCTCTAGCCTTCTGTCTGTGGTAAAAAAAAAATGGGTGGCCCTAGAGGACGGAAAACCAGAGATCTGGCGGACGAACCAGGGAGGAAAGACTGGGAGTTAGAGCTCCAAAAAAGGGAGGAAGCGTGGGGAAGGAAGATAGTAGAACTTGGTAAGAAAATGGAGGAGCAGATAGCTGAAGAGTGCAGGAAGTGGGAAGTACAGGTCTTAGCAGCAGAAGCTAGGATACAGTGCTTAGAAGAGAAACTGCAAAGCCTGAAACAGATTAGAGAGACAAATGACAATTCAGATGTGACATCAGGAAATTCAATGTCAGGCACAGACAAGGGTACAGTAAGCAACAAAGGAGGCATGCCGTACACGAAGGCCCTATCAGACTCACGTGGGGCCAAGGAAAAGACGAGGAGCACACTAAGATCAAATGACAGGTCTGAAGACAATGAAGATATGCTATATGCAGAGATTCTAACAGCCAACTGCAGTAGCAAGGGACAGCTGGTCATGAAAGACAGTTCACTTAGAATAGAAGTTTCAGATATGACAGAGACTGAAGGCAGGAACATGTCAATGGAAGGAAATAAAATGCCTCAGAGGAAGCAGATGGAGTCTCAGTGGGAGGAGGAAAGGGCGAGGTCAGTTTTTGTGTATGGGCTCCAAGAAGCCAAGGGGGACAACTTTGAAGAAATAAAACAGGAGGAGAAAAAAAATGATTGAAGGCATCATGAAAACAATAGGTGAGGGCGATATGACCCAGGTGACAAATTTTCAGAGAATTGGGTGGTTTGTGAGTGGAAGGATACGGCCTGTCAAAGTAATTTTCAAGGAAGAATCAGTTCGAGCCAGGATTCTGCAAGAGAAAGCAAGACTGAGGGACAAACAGGGGTACCAGAGAGTATACCTTGACCGCAACAGAACACAAGAAGAAAGGACTACACTGAAAGAGAGGGTACAGAGACACAAGGAGGAACAAGAGGCAATGACGAAGATGAGCAGGACCCAGACACAGGAGGAAGGAAGCTTCTCTCTTTTATGTGCGGGTTATTTGTGTATTGTTCCAGTCACGGTATTGTGCCTTTTTGTTATTTACAGGAGGAAGGGCAAACACACCCCACAGAATCTCCCACCAAAAGACTCCAACTGCGACATTCCCAACGCAACTGAGCAACCTATACAACCCACGCACTGTTCCCTCTGCCACCAACCCCCATATCACAAACCTCACCCCAACAGCTGTCCCTTATGGGCATTCTGACCCCACCCCCATCATCACAAACCCCACCTACACCACAGCCCCATATAGGCCCCCACCAAGGCTCTCACTCCCCCAACCCCAATATTCTTGCATGACCACAATGATAGAAAAGAAACTGAAAGTTTGGTAAACAAACGTGGATGGAATAACGAATAAACATGAGGAGTGGAACGAAAGAATCAGTGAGAAATCCCCAGACATCATAGCAGTCACAGAAACAAAACTCGCTGAGACAATAACAGACACAATCTTCCCAACGGGATATCAGATCCTGAGGAAAGACAGAAGGAGTAGAGGAGGAGGAGGGGATGCACTGCTCATAAAACACCGATGGGGATTTGAGGAAATGGAAGGCATGGACATGATTGGAGAAAGAGACTACATTGTAGGTACAATTCAGTCCGGAGAACATAAAGTAGTCATTGGAGTGATGTATAACCCACCACAGAACTGCAGGAGGCCAAGAGAGGAGTACGAAGAAAACAACAGGGTGATGGTGGACACACTGGCTGAGGTGGCAAGAAGAGCTCACTCGAGCAGAGCAAAGTTACTGGTAATAGGCGATTTCAACCACAGGGAGATCGACTGGGAAAACCTGGAGCCACATGGGGGTCCCGAAACATGGAGAGCCAAGATGATGGATGTGGTACTTGAAAACCTCATGCATCAACATGTCAGGGACACAACCAGAGAGGGGAGGATGAGCCAGCAAGACTGGATCTTGTGTTCACCCTGAGCAGTTCAGACATTTAGGACATCACTTACGAAAGGCCCCTTGGAGCTAGCGATCATGTGGTTCTGAGTTTTGATTATATAGTAGAGTTACAAGTGGAGAAGGTAACAGGAACTGAAGGGGACAGGTCAAACTATAAAAGGGGGGACTACACAGGTATGAGAAACTTCCTGCAGGAGGTTCAGTGGGACAGAGAAATGGTAGGAAAATCAGTAAACGAGATGATGGAATATGTGGGAACAAAGTGCAAGGAGGCAGAGGAAAGGTTTGTTCCCAAGGGAAACATAAATAATAGGAAGACCAAAACGAGTCCTTGGTTTACCCGAAGGTGTAGGGAGGCAAAAACTAAGTGCAACAGAGAATGGAAAAGGTACAGGAGGCATAGGACCCAGGAAAACAAGTAGATTAGTAGAAGAGCCAGAAACGAGTATGCACAGATAAGGAAAGAGGCCCAGCGACAGTATGAAAATGACATAGCATCGAAAGTCAAATCTGACCTGAAACTGCTGTATAGCCACATTAGGAGGAAGACAACAGTCAAGGACCAGGTGATAAGGCTGAACAAAGAAGGTGGAGAACTCACAAGAAACGATCAAGAGGTATGTGAGGAGCTCAACACGAGATTTAAGGAAGAATTTACAGTAGAGACATGAAGGACACTGGGGGCACAGACCAGATGGGGACACCAGGAAGGAATACACCAACAAGTGTTGGACGACATACATACAGATGAGGAGGAGCTGAAGAAACTGCTAAGGGACATAGATACCTCAAAGGCAATGGGACCAGACAACATCTCCCTGTGGGTCCTTAGAGAGGGAGCAGATATGCTGTGCATGCCACTTGCCACAATCTTCAACACGTCCCTGGAAACTGGGCAGCTACCTGAGGTATGGAAGACAGCAAATGTAGTTCCCATTTTTAAAAAAGGAGACAGAAAAGAGGCACTAAACTATAGACATGTGTCATTGACGTGTATAGTATGCAAAGTTATGGAGAAGATTATCAGGAGGAGAGTGGTGGAGCACCTGGAATGGAACAAGAGTATAAATGCCAACCAGCAAGGATTCATAGAAGGCAAATCCTGTGTCACAAACCTTCTGGAGTTTTATGATAAAATAACAGAAGTAAGACATGAGAGAGAGGGGTGGGTTGATTGCATCTTCTTGGACTGCAAGAAGGCCTTCAACACAGTTCCTCACAAGAGATTAGTGCAGAAGCTAGAGCAGCAGGTGAATATAACAGGAAGGGCACTCCAATGGATCAGAGAATACCTGACAGGGAGGCAACAACGAGTCATGGTACATAATGATATATCACAGTGGGCACCTGTGATGAGCGGGATCCCACAGGGGTCAGTCCTAGGACCAGTGTTATTTTTGGTATATGTGAACGACATGATGGAAGGGCTAGACTCAGAAGTGTCCCTGTTTGCAGATGATGTAAAGTTAATGAGGAGAATGTGAGGGAAAAGTTCAATAGATAGGAGTAGCGAGGGAATATATAGTAACAATAGTTTCATTGCCGGCTACTTGTTAAGGTAGGGTAAGTCCAGCTCACGCTATTCCCACCTTTTCTCCCCCACCCCTAAAGTGATAATTTGATTGCCGGCTGCTTGTTAACGTAGGGTCAGTCTAGCTCCCACTATCACTTCCCCTCCCTCTTCCCCCCTCCCCGAAAGGTGACGTGTGGGGCTCTGGTCAAACAGTAAATCACTCGACTCACAGCTCCCAACGCTACTGTAAGTACATGCCTGCCTTGTATTCTAGTGGATTTAATGGTTGAAAGCTTCACTTTTGACCAATAATAAACTTAGTCTTTTCAGCCTTGCTCTAAGTTGACTGTTGTAATAATCACCACGTCTTTTAGGTATTGTACTTATCATGGAGAGTGATTTCTTAAGCAGTGGGTAACCTGTCTATCTTTCCAGCTTGGATGACAGAGAGGGTCACCTGTCAATCAACGAGTAAAACTGAAGGAGACGGACTAACGTCCTGGAGACGTCCCATATTGGATTTACTTGCCTGTGCACTTGTATGAAGAATCAGGACATAACCCCTCATCATTACAGCGGTCAAGAACCTGATGTCCTGTCATCGGGAAAGATTACTTACGACCACTAGAACGAGCCAGTGGGTTGTCACCAACAACTGCGACCCCCCCCCCCACATCATCAGCAACGGCTTCTATTGCAACAATACGCAGTGTCACCAACACCAGACACCCAAGTTTTTAGCGTTGAATTCAAATATCATTTATATTTTTAATTTTTCATTTTCTTTCATGTAGGATCAGTATTTCATATTTAAGTGTTTTATATTTCATATTTCCTAAATAATAAAGTGTTTATATTTGTCAGATTTTGTTCTTTTTCTATTCATTAATTTTCCTGAGGAGGAGCCAGCCTGAGTAATACTGACTGAAGTTGTTACAGGGTTGAGTAAGCCTTCACAAGTGGCGACCTTGCCAGGATCAACTCGACTAAATCAAGATTCAATTCCATCTCGAATCTACCATTTGAACTTCAACACCGCATATGGTTACCACCAGCCATGAGTAATCATTCTCTATGGTAGGACTACAGTACAGGTATTTAAAAGATTTGGTGATTGTTATAGTCTCAATTTATTGTAAGTCAAGTCAGGCAGGATATAATATTTAATTCTGCCACCTTTTTGTGAGAGCTTGAAACACATTGGAGGATTAGACTCTAGGGACCCGAGATTTTCCAGTGACAATTTGTTTCATTGAGCTCTTTATTATATTAAGGGAACTGTCGTAGGACACTCTTGATTTGTTGGTGAGAAGATTGGATGGTCAAGTGACCCCATTCTACTTACTGTTTGCTCAGAGCCGGCATAGAACCCTTCATTTTCATTAATACATATTGTTTAATTGAAGTAGGGATCGAGCCCTCTGATTTATTTACAGTTTGAGCGGAGCAGGAATTGAACCCTCCGTTTTCTTTAATACCAGTTTCATTTTCCACTGGTAGTTTAAGTTATTCTTGCAAATATGGAGGAATACCAGTTTTAGATGAATGCTGGAAGTTAGGAATAACAGGGAAAAATTTACAATCTTTCATTAGTGCTAAAATCCAGGAAAGAATTGAAAAGGAGAGAGAGAGAATCGAAAGAGAAGAGGAAAAGGAGAGATTGAGAATCGAAAGAGAAGACAAAAAAGAGCGTGATAGACTTGATCGTGAGGAAAGAGCTAAAGTACGTGAGGAACAAGTTAAATTAAGGGAACTTGAGGAAAGAGCAAAGGATAGAGAATATGAGTTAAGGGAGAGAGAAAAGGATCACGAGCTCGAACAAGCTTGCATTGAATTAGAGAATAAAAAGTTAACTTTCTCACAACAGCAATTAGATGAAGGAGTAATGGAACAACGTGCAGCTAGTGCACATATTCCAACACCTAATTTACCTCCCTTCACAGAGGGGGAAGACATAACTTCATGCATTATCAGGTTTGAAAATACCGCTACCCTCTGTGAATGGCCTGCTGACACCTGGGCTACCAGGTTAGGAATGTTATTTTCTGGTACAGCTTTGAATATCTATGCAACTTTGTCGCACGATATCGCATGTAATTTAACCTACTGAAGAAGGCAATCCTTAAAGCATATCAGAAAACCACTAATTCTTACAGGAAAGATTTCAGGTATGCCACCTTACAGCCTGGCCAGAACTTTCAGCAGTTACAGGTAACACTCTTCCGTTTGTTCGACTTTTGGATAGTGTGTTCAGGGATTGATCGCAGTTATGAATCTCTTAGAGACTTCATGGTTGCTGACCAGTTCCTCACAGTTCTTCCCCATCAGATACGAACATTCATCAGAGAACGTAATCTGATTAAAGCTGAGGAAGTTGCTGAGGCTGCTGACCTGTATGCTGAGGCTCACAATTCCTATAAAGACCTAAAGGGATCGAACCCTAAGGGTAAGGGTTCATCAGACCTTAAGAAATCAAAGCCTCTAGTGGAAAGTAAAATGACTTCTTTTATTCCTGTTTGTCATTTGTGTGGTGTTAAGGGACATAAACGTCCAGATTGTCCTTCTAAGAAGGTTCAAAAAGTTGGAAGATGTTTTAAAGACTGTAATGACCAAGCACCCTTCTGTTCAGGAACAGTTAATGGACTTAATGTATCTACCATTTTACGAGTAACTGGATGCACATGTATAGTCATTTCTAATAAGCTGTTCCCTAATCTTAAAGAAACTCATTCCTCTGCTATACTTTCAGACTACTTGGGCCGTACAGACACTTTTCCTATCATCCGTTGTTACATTAGATCTAAATGGTTCACAGGTTGGTCTGAAGCCGTACTAGCTCCCATCACTTCTTGCTCCGTACTAATAGGAAATGTAAAAGGTGCCATTCTTCCTTCTGAGGTTGACCTTTCATCACCAAAGATGGATATAAGTGTTTCAGATCCTCTTCCTGTAGAGTCAGAGAAGCCCCTCGAAAGTTCAGATGAGACAATGTCTCGCGATATTCATGTGGGATTAAAAACCAGTGATGCTACTCTCGAAAGCGAGGAAGTAGGATCACCGGTTCACTTGTTAGACGAAAGTGAAGATATCACCTCCAATACCATAAATGTCTTGACTAAGGCTCAGGCTTCTCCTACTGTCCATCCTTTGATTTTCCCTGACTTCAAGCCTTTAGATATATCAAAGCACTCTTTTGTCAATTTACAACATAATTGCCCTTCTTTTCAGAATTGCCATAATGCCGCTAAACAAAATCAAGTTATCCAAAGGAAAAACTTTTCGTATAAATTTGAATATATAAAAGGTATCTTGTACAAGTCAGTATTCAAATTAAATTCAGATGAGACAGACTATTCCATCTTAGTTGTTCCAAGTCAATGCAGAGAGACTGTTCTTAAAATGGCTCATGACCTGCCAGTGGCCGGACATTTCTCGCATCGTAAAACCTTAAATAAAATTAGGGAAACCTATTTTTGGCCAAAAATGTCCTTAGATGTCACTACCTATTGTAGATCGTGTAAAGTTTGCCAACTGTCATCCTCCCGAGGTACCAGGCGAGTACCTACGGTCAAAATGCCAGTCTTTACGGTACCTTTTGAAAGAGTAGCTATTGAAATCATTGGTCCTTTATCTCCACTTTCATCTGGGGGACATAGATATATATTAACATTAGTTGATATGCTTCGAGTTTCCCTGAAGGTGGCTGAAGCACTTTTGTCCATCTTCTCCAGAGTGGGCATCCCTAGAGAAATTTTGTCTGACCGTGGGACACAATTCACATCTCACTTAATCCAACATCTATACCAACTTTTGGGAGTGAAGCCTCTCTTCACCACACCCTATCATCCCAGCTGTAATGGGAGGATTGAGCGCCAGCATTCGATTCTCAAGTCCATTTTAAGGAAACTTTGCTCCCTTAAACCTAAGGAGTGGCATCGTTACCTACCCTGTGCTTTGTTTGCCATGAGGGAAGTTCCCAGTGACTCTTTAGGGTTTTCACATTTTGAACTTCTCTATGGTAGACAGGCCAGAGGCCCATTGTCCATCCTTCATGACTTATGGACTAATGAGAAGGTAAATGCTGAGGTTCAGTCTTCTTATCAGTTTCTCCTTGACCTTAGATCCAAACTTGAGGAGACCTCTGACATAGTTTCGAAAAACTTATACTTGTCAATGGACCAGTACAAAACGTATTTTGATTCCAAAAGTCAGAGGAGAAGTTTTAAAGTAGGGGATGAATTTCTGGTACTTTTGCCTATAAAGTCAAATAAATTATTAGTAGCATGGAAAGGTCCATGTAAAGTATTAAAAATTTGTGGGAAAGTTGACTACCTCATAGAAGTCAAGGGGAAACCTAAGCTTTATCATATCAACATCCTTAAGAAATATTACCGAAGAAATTCGGTTAACTGCCTTAATAACTTTGACTTAGTTTTTCCACACGAACTTGATAAGACAACTGAAGAATGTAAAGTGTGTGTAATTGACACCTCTAACTCAGACTATGATGAAGAACTACATGACTTGGTGACTCTTGACCACTCGGAAGCAACCAACATTAATATTAATGAATCCTTGGATGACCATAAGAGACATGAACTACTTCAATGTGTGAGTAACTTTTCAGACGTCTTTACTAATATTCCTGGTGTTACCTCCACGGTAGTCCATAAGATTGACTTAGTGACGGACAATCCTATCAAACGAAAATTATACCCAGTTCCAGTTCACCTTAGGGATGCATTTGACCGAGAGGTAGACAAATTATTAAAACTAAAGATCATTGAACCTTCAGTATCTGCATATTGCTCACCAGTAGTCATGGTTAAGGAGGAGGATAATTCATATAGACTTGCTATTGACTTCAGAGGCCTTAATGCTATAACTCGGTGGGATGCTGAGCCTATGCCCTTAATAGATAGCGATCTACACAAATTTTATGACTCTTCCTTCTTTTCAGAGATTGATATTGCACAGGCATATCATCAGTAATTGTTAGATCTTTCTTCTAAGCAGTACACCGCTTTTCCTACACACCAAGGACTGATGCAATATAGAACTATGCCCTTCGGTTTGGTAACTGCCTGTGCTACCTACATGAGACAGATGAGAAAGGTCTTGGGTAATATGCCAAATGTTTCAGTTTATTTTGATAACATTTACGTAATGACATCCACGTGGGGCGAACATATCCAAACATTAACATCAGTTTTGCATAGGTTACGCTCACATGGCCTCACTGCCAAGCCGAAGAAATGCTTCCTTGGGTATAACAAGATTAGATATCTTGGACTGATACTTACTAATAACACTCTGCAGCCTCTCCCCAGTAAGATCAAAGCTTTATTAGAATTTAAATTCCCCTAAACCAAGAAGCTCATGCGTAGTTTTCTTGGTTCTGTAAATTTTTATGCACGGTTTATCCCAAACCTTACTGATCTTACAGGCATCTTATCAGACTTCCTTAAAAAGTCTGTGAAGGAACCTCTTGAACTTTCCGACGTAGCTCGGGAAAAGTTTAATGAGATAAAAAGTATCTTTTTGAAAGACCCTATACTTAAGATTCCAGATATTAATAAAACATTTTGCTTAAGAACTGATGCCTCCAATACTGGCTTAGGTGCGGTGTTACTACAATACCATGATGGTACTCCCTTCCCTGTATGCTACCTAAGCTGGAAACTCCTTCCCGCAGAAACGAGATACTCCACCATAGAAAAGGAATGTTTAGCCCTTGTGTGGGGTATCTCCAAACTTAAATTTTATTTGCTGGGAAAAGAATTCATTTTAGGAACGACCACAAAACCTTTGATATACTAAGAAACTTTTAAGGGAACCAACAGTCGCCTCTTGAGGTGGACATTGGCACTCCAGGCTTTTAAGTTCCATATTGTGTATATCAATGGTTCATCCAATTATTTCTCTGACTGGTTAAGTCGTGACAGTCAGTAGAAGATTTCTTGCCTTAACGCGACTTCCACATGTTAGAAATTTTTCCTCGCCTATTCTTCTTATACTCCTTGACTATAAGTCTTGGTATGGGGGAGTGTGAGGGAAAAGTTCAATAGATAGCAGTAGCGAGGGAAAATATAGTAACAATAGTTTCATTGCCGGCTACTTGTTAAGGTAGGGCAAGTCCAGCTCACGCTATTCCCGCCTTTTCTCCCCCACCCCTAAAGTGATAGTTTGATTGCCGGCTGCTTGTTAACATAGGGTCAGTCTAGCTCCCACTATCCCTTCCCCTCCCTCTTCCCCCCCCAAAAGGTGACTTGTGGGGCTCTGGTCAAACAGTAAATCACTCGACTCACAGCTCCCAACGCTACCGTAAGTACATGCCTGCCTTGTATTCTAGTGGATTTATTGGTTGAAAGCTTCACTTTTGACCAATAATAAACTTAGTCTTTTCAGCCTTGCTCTAAGTTGACTGTTGCAATAATCACCACGTCTTTTAGGTATTGTACTTATCATGGAGAGTGATTATTTAAGCAGTGGGTAACCTGTCTATCTTTTCAGCTTGGATGACAGAGAGGGTCACCTGTCAATCAACGTGAAAAACTGAAGGAGACAGACTAACGTCCTGGAGACGTCCCATATTGGATTTACTTGCCTGTGCACTTGTATGAAGAATCAGCGGTCAAGAACCTGATCTCCTGTCATCAGGAAAGATTACTTACGGCCACTAGAACGAGCCAGTGGGTTGTCACCAACAACTGCGATCCCCCCCCCCACATCAGCAACGGCTTCTATTGCAACAATACGCAGTGTCACCAACACCAGACACCCAAGTTTTTAGCTTTGAATTCAGATATCATTTATATTTTTAGTTTTTCATTTTCTTTCATGTAGGATCAATATTTCATATTTAAGTGTTTTATATTTCTTATTTCCTAAATAATAAAGTGTTTATATTTGTCAGTTTTTGTTCTTTTTCTATTCATTAATTTTCCTGAGGGGGAGCCAGCCTTAGTAATACTGACTGAAGTTGTTACAGGGCTGAGTAAGCCTTCACAGAGAATTAAATCAGATGAGGACCAGGCAGGACTTCAAAGAGACCTGGACAGACTGGACACCTGGTCCAGCAAATGGCTTCTCGAATTTAATCCTGCCAAATGCAAAGTCATGAAGATAGGGGAAGGGCACAGAAGACCACAGACAGAGTATAGGCTAGGTGGCCAAAGACTGCAAACCTCACTCAAGGAGAAAGATCTTGGGTTGAGTATGACACTGAGCATGTCTCCGGAAGCACACATCAATCAGATAACTGCTGCAGCATATGGGCGCCTGGCAAACCTGAGAACAGCATTCCGATACCTTAGTAAGGAATCGTTCAAGACACTGTACACCGTGTATGTCAGGCCCATACTGGAGTATGCAGCACCTGTTTGGAACCCGCACTTGATAAAGCACGTAAAGAAACTAGAGAAAGTACAAAGGTTTGTGATAAGGTTAGTTCCAGAGCTAAGGGGAATGTCTATGAAGAAAGATTAAGGGAAATCGGCCTGACGACACTGGAGGACAGGAGGTCAGGGAGACATGATAACGACATAAAATACTGCGTGGAATAGACAAGGTGGACAAAGACAGGATGTTCCAGGGAGAGGGGACACAGAAACAAGAGGCCACAATTGGAAGTTGAAGATACAAATGAGTCAGAGATATTAGGAAGTATTTCTTCAGTCATAGAGTTGTAAGGCAGTTGAATAGCCTAGAAAATGACGTAGTGGAGGCAGGAACCATACACAGTTTTAAGACGAGGTTTGATAAAGCTCATGGAGCAGGGAGAGAGAGGGCCCAGTAGCAACCGGTGAAGAGGCGGGGCCAGGAGCTAGGACTCGACCCCTGCAACCACAAATAGGTGAGTACACACACACACATACACACACACACACACACACACACTTTTCTCATGAACAACCTTTATCATCTCACTACAAAACAAGCCCCAGATTCCTTCGAACACCCTCAAAACACTCATAATTCATTTGAATACTCACAAAAACACCTTTAAACATTTCCAAACAAAACCGAAACACTTCCAAATTACATTAGTACATTTCCAAGACAACATTTTGAATACTCCCAAATAAGATTTGACATCTCTAACTCATCCACACTTACATATTTCATTAAATTACAACTCATCTGCCATACTACTCCCTCATTCTCCAGATTTTTACAACATTAGCACAAAGAAACTAGCTCATACACTTATGAGTCATTACCAACACTAATACACACACACACACACACACACACACAGTTCCCCACAAGAGATTAGTGCAGAAGCTGGAGGATCAGGCACACGTAAAAGGAAGGGCACTGCAATGGATAAGGGAATACCTGACAGGGAGGCAGCAACGAGTCATGGCACGTGAAGAGGTATCACAGTGGGCGCCTGTTACGAGCGGGGTCCCACAGGGGTCAGTTCTAGGACCAGTGCTATTTTTGATATATGTGAACGACATGATGGAAGAATAGACTCTGAAGTGTCCCTGTTCGCAGATGACGTGAAGTTGATGAGAAGAATTAAATCGACGAGGATGAGGCAGGACTGCAAAGAGACCTGGGGAGGCTGGACATGTGGGCCAGTAACTGGCTCCTCGAATTCAATCCAGCCAAATGCAAAGTCATGAAGATTGGGGAGGGGCAAGAAGACCGCAGACAGAATATAGGCTAGGTGGACAAAGACTACAGACCTCACTCAGGGAGAAAGACCTTGGGTGACCATAACACCGAGCACATCACCGGAGGCACACATCAACCAAATAACCGCTGCAGCATACGGGCGCCTGGCAAACCTGAGAATAGCGTTCCGATACCTTAATAAGGAATCGTTCAAGACACTGTACACTGTGTATGTTAGACCCATACTGGAGTATGCAGCACCAGTCTGGAACCCACACCTGGTCAAGCACGTCAAGAAGTTAGAGAAAGTACAAAGGTTTGCAACAAGGCTAGTCCCAGAGCTCAAGGGAATGTCGTACGAGGAAAGGTATGAGGGAAATCGGACTGACGACACTGGAGGACAGAAGGGTCAGGGGAGACATGATAACGACATACAAGATACTGCGGGGAATAGACAAGGTGGACAGAGATAGGATGTTCCAGAGAGGGGACACAGGGACAAGGGTCACAACTGGAAGCTGAAGACTCAGACGAGTCACAGGGACGTTAGGAAGTATTTCTTCAGTCATAGAGTTGTCAGCAAGTGGAATAGCCTAGCAAGTGAAGTAGTGGAGGCAGGAACCATACATAGTTTTAAGAAGAGGTATGACAAATCTCAGGAAGCAGAGAGAGAGAGGATCCAGTAGCGATCAGTGAAGAGGCGGGGCCAGGAGCTGAGTCTCGACCCCTGCAAACCACAATTAGGTGAGTACAATTAGGTGAGTACCACACACACACACACACACTTTACTTTGAACATCACCAAAAACACCATCAATTACCTTTGAATACTCCAAAAACATCATTCGAACACCGCCAAATCACCACTGAATACTCCCAGAACACCTTCATACTCTTGCACATCATTTGAACACATTCAAAAAACCCCTTTGAATAGTCTCAAAACACCATCTGAGTACTCCCAAATACACCACCGAATACTACTAAAACACCGCTGAACACAGTCAAAACACCACCAAAATCACCATAAACTAAGATCAACATCACAGACTATCACCCATTTTCACACAAATCCCCTCAATCACTATAATAAAGACGATTACCAATTTCTATGAGTACACTCACCTCCAACTAAGATATAACATGAGCGCAAAATCACGAACACAAACAAACACACACAAACAGAATCACCTCTTTTTCGGCATCTCTAGTTCAACAACAATGCCCACAGCCCACATCACCCACATCCCACAACAACCGACAACTTATAACCACTTTTTCGCCATCTCTAGTTCGCAACAACGCCCACAACCCACAACACCCCACACAACCCACAACACCCACAACAACAACCCACTTATAACATCTTTTTTTTGGCATCTCTAGTTCGACAACAATACCCACAACCTTCATCACTTACCATTTTTATTCACAATTTTTCCTCTTTCGATACAATTTTTCCCCTTCTTTTTACTGAATCTTAAATGTAATGCACATTCCTCCCTACATTACTAAAATTCTAATAAAATCCTCTCCATACCCATCTCCTTGTATCCATATAGATTAATATTATACTCACAAAAACTAATCATCTCACTACCCAACTACTGCAGCATGTTTCTACACCCTCCAATCTTTTCCAATGTATCATAAGTTTTCACTTCTATAATTTCTTTTAAAATATTCACACATTACCTTTATTTTCAGTAATTTCTAATACAACCCTCCCCATACCCCTCTCCATCTCACCCACATTTGTTCACATCCACTCACCTATCCCCCAACACACCCCTTCAGAACACACACAACAATCACATTTCACATCCACAAATGCATCTCATCACCCATCTCAAATCCATTAAAATCACTGTAACCAAGATATTCACAAAATTCTATGACCATCTAACACACACAGACGCCTCACTTTACTTTGAGCACCTTCAAAACACTCTCATACATCACCATTTGAGACCACCTTTTCTCAATATCTCTTAAGAAATATTCTCTCATCAACAACCTTTATCATCTCACTACAGAACAACCCCAAGATTACTTCGAACACTCATAAATCATTTGAATACTAACAAAAACACTTTTAAACATTTCCAAACAACACTCAAACACTTCCAAAATATCATTTTGAATACTCTGAAATAAGATTTGACATCTCTAATTTAACTACACTTACACATTTCATTAACTGAATTTTTTTTTTATATTTTATTTAAAAACTTTACAGCTTAATATTAAATAAAAAGATATAAAATGGGTACAGTAGGATCCTCAATCCTACAGAACATACACTAACAAATTATAAAAACACATTGTAACTGACATAAAATAGGTTGCCCATATACACTCACAAGTATTTCCATATAACATAATTTACAATATAAACTACATAAACCTTTTAGGTTTATATAGTTAACATAATATGACTGTGACATATGGCAAAGGCTCACAACCTTCACATTAGTCAATATGAGGAATGACCTACATCATAATCTCATTAAAACAAGTACATGATCTTCCCAAAACTTACAACCTATACAAGAAAAATTACCTAAAAACAGACATACGTGCCTCACTACAATCCCTCGTTAATCATTGAAAAAAAAATGTAAATCTTAAGCCTCCACTTATACTTAATAAATATTAATCACCCTCTTCCACTGGATGGCACATTATATAAAGTAGAGAGACTAAACCATACTTTCCCCATTACAAAACTTTAATGAGTCATTACAAATTTATGGAAGTCATTAGCCTTCCATCCCTGATCAACAGGAGGAGCACATTATATAATGCTAAAATAAAGTCAGTACACTCGCTAAACTCCAACACAAAACACAAACAACAAAATTTAAAAACCTCTAATTGCGATACGGTTATCGCACACGAAACATGCCCAATAAAGACTATAAACGTACAATCTACATAAACCCCAAATCTCTGCAAGTTCTTACACCTATAATCTTAACACCATTCACACTTAATACATTAAGAAGGTCATGACGACCCTGACACATCAAACACAGAATTCTCCATACGTTACTACGTAATTAATTGATATCATCACCTTTGCTTTCTGTGCCCGCTTGCATACTATATACACTTATGCCACACATCTACACCTTCTATACCCACATACACCTCACTCTCACCCCTCCCCAGGAGGCGACCCCGCTGTGTCCCCCTGAATTCCCTCTTCTCATATGTAATCCCCAAACCCCCACCCCTTACTCACTCAGCCCAAGTCGAAGATTCATGAAAAACCCTAACGTTAACATTCTATAACCTTCCGAAAAATCCTTCGCCCACCTCCTCCCATACAGTTCTCTATTACGACATCGTATGATAAACCGTTACCGCTAGTACCAGCCTCCGCACCTCACAATCCCCCGTCCCCCTCATCACCCACAATATATATATATATATATATATAATCCACCATTATATAATCCAAAGCTCTTGTGACACTCTCGTCGAACCCTCCCACATCTAGGCTGAGTGCACGCAGTACCGACACCCATCGGCCCCCCACCCCCTTTACAACCCTACTTAACCAATACCTAACACCCTCCAGTCCCTCACAAAAGTATACTGCATGGAACGCAGTCTCATCCTCCCCACAGATTCCGCACCTCCCGCCCACAATTACCCTTCTGGTTCTTAGTACCTCCCCTGACGGTAGTATGACATGCAGAAAACGATATGTTACCTCCCTCACCCTAGGCTTTAACTTCAACTTGCTAAACCTATACCAAACACTCTTCCATGCGTACATGGGGAACAATCCCTCAACTGGTACAACAATCCTTTCTGCAAGCAACCTACACAAAACCCATATTCGAATTTTCCTGGGTTCTCTAACCAACATCAAAGCCCTCAAAACAGTTTCACATTCCCTCAACTCCACACCACCATACAACTTGCCCAACCTATCATGTACTTTTTCCAGCTGCCCCCACTGCACTCCTTCGTGCAAAACCTCCCATTTAAGAATCTGAAAAAGGACGACTGAAATGGCATTCCCACAATGCACCACTGGCTCCCTGATTTTTTTTATGTGGTGCACACTGACCATGGAGACCCATTCTCTCACATGTGGGCCTACCAGCTTTCTCCTGCTTGATTTGAAGCTGCTAGAATTTATGCGTATTAATACGTCAGAAACAGTGATGTGTAAGACGCACGGCGTAAACAGTCAAAGGGTTAATATCGTAAGGCGGGGGTCCACTGTACAGGCCAATATCAAACTTGCTTTTACTTTCCAAAATCTTTGAGAAACTCATACACAAAAGGTTATACTCCTTCATAACATCACAAAGCACCCTTAATCCCTGCCAGTTTGGCTTTAGGAGAAACAGAAACACAAATGACGCAATAAAGATGTTAGACCTACTATACACAGCACTGGAAAAAAAATGAATACTCGCTCGGACTCTTTGTCAATCTTAGAAAGCTTCTGATACAGTAGGTCACATCATCCTACTCCTCAAGATTGATCATTACAGTATAAGAGGCCATGCACTTGCATTTAACAAGTCCTACCATACTAACAGAAAGAAATACATCTCTTTCAATGACACAACCTCCTCAACAAGACCCCTGGACACTGGTGTACCACAGGGTAGCATTCTTGCCCCCCTCCTTTACCTTTTGTACATCAACGATCTTCCAAGCATATCACAACAACTTATGCCTATTCTTTTAGCTGATGACACAACTTTTGTCATCTCCCACCTAAATATAGCCTCACTCAACACTATTGTTAACAAAGAAACTCACAAAAATTGCAACCTGGTTGACCGTCAATAAACTTACACTTAATATAGACAAAACTTTTTACATTAAGAGCAAGTGAGGACTAACTAAACATTATGCTTAACAACACACTTATTGCTAAATATAATGAGGGAAAATTCCTGGGTCTGCACCTTGATAGCAACCTGAAATTCAACACCCATATCCAACACATAAAAAAAATTTCTAAAACAGTTGGCATTCTCTCAAAGACACATTACTATGTACCACAAACAGCACTACTTACACTATACTGTTCAATGATCTACCCATACCTCACCTATGCTCTTTGTGCCTGGGGTTCCACAACGAAAAACCACCTAAAATCAATAATAACACAACAAAAACCCACAGTGTGAATCATGACAATCCACTGTACACAACCCCCCAACTCTTCAAAGACCTAAACCTAGTCACTATACAAAGCATTAACTTGTAATATAGTGCAACCTACATTTACAGAGCAATCAATTCTAATATAAATCCCAACCTGAAATGCTTTCTTGACAGTTGAAACAGAACTCACAGAAATAACACTAGGCACAAAAACCTCCATTTAAAGCTAAATCTTTAAAAAAAACTTATTACAGGTCTCCCTCAACATTCATGAGGGTTAGGGGATCAAGAGCCTCGCGAATGTTGAAAAGTCGCGAATGTTTGGTGCCCCAATATATAGTAGGGAAATATAATACAATACTGCTTCCTTAACTTGTTGAACCATGAACAATCATAAAATACATGAAAACGTCGTAAATTGTACTAAATACATACATTATGCCTTAATACATGTATGTATTAAATACCACTGCCTCCACCACTGCGAGTCCCTACAACCCTCCCTCCGACCCCCCACAACTGGCAGCCAGCCCTCCCACTACTGTGTGGTGAGCGTTTTGTTTGTTCATTATTTGCTATTAAACTACAGTACATATGTATAAATAATGTAAACCCATCCATGACTGCATATTAGAATGGCTATTCGGACAGGTATTGGACGGTGACATCATGTGTTTACTCTTGAACACAGCAAAGAATCAAACATTTCTGCTACTGCTACTGCTAATCATAATAATAATAATAATAATAATAATAATAATAATAATAATAATAATAATAAATACATTAGAATTGAAGAAGGAAATTGTACAAAAATACGAGGGTTGAAGCAGTGGTGGAGGAAGTGGTTGACACATCGTCAGTGTGGCTTTGTTTTATGCTGGAGTGAACATTAGTCTCCGTGCTCTTCCAAACATTTCACAATAATTCATTGTACTTGGTGCTTGTAGATTGAGTGTGACAGGAGTGGTTGAGGCAGTGGGTTTAGGCAGTGGTAGAGGCAGAGGCAGTGGTAGAGGCAGTGGGTGGGCAGTGTAAAGGGAGGGTAGAAAGGCATGGTAGAGCAGTGATGAGGCAGTGAAAAGGAGTGATAGAGGCAGTGAAAAAGGCGTGGGTGGGCGGTAAGGCAGTGGGAGAGGCAGTGATAAGGGATGATAGAAACTGGGGGAGGCAGTGGGTGAGGCATGATGAGGCAGTGGGGGAGGCGGGGTGAAGCAGGATAGAGGCAGTGAAGAGGGAGTGAAAGGGCAGTGGGTGAGGCTTTGGGGGAGGGGAGGGGTAGGCAGGGGTGAGGGAGTGGGAAGAGGCAGTGATAGAGGAGTGATAGAGGCATGATAGACAGTGTAGAGGCATGGAAGGTAAGGGAGTGACGAAGCAGTGGGGGAGGCAGTGGGTGAGGCAGTGGGGGAGGCAGTGGGTGAGGCAGTGATAGAGGCAGTGGGTGAGGCAGTGGGGAGGCAGTGGGGGGGAGTGGGTGAGGGAGGGGTGAGGCAGTGGGTGAAGCAGTGGGGGAGGCATGGGTGAGGCAGTGATAGAGGCAGTGGGTGAGCGTGGGTAGGCAGGGTAGGGAGTGGCTTTGGCATGAAAGGCAGTGGGTGAGGCAGTGAGTGAGGAAGTGGGTGAGGCAGTGGGGGAGGAGTGGGTAAGGCAGTGGGTGAGGCAGTGGGTGAGGGAGTGATAAGGCAGTGATAGAGGCATGGTTGAGGCAGTGGGTTTGGGAGTGGTTGAGGGAGTGGGAGAGGCAGTGGTAGAGGATGGGTTTAGGCAGTGGTTGAGGGATGGTTGGGCAGTGGGTGAGGCACTGGGTGAGGCGTGGCTTAGGCAGTAATAGAGGCAGTGATAGAGGAGTGGGTAGGCAGTGGGGGGCAGGGTAGAACATTGGAAGAGGCAGTGGGGGAGGCAGTGGGGGAGGCAGTGGGTGAGCGTGGGGGGGCGTGGTAGGGCAGGGTAGAGGCGTGGTTGAGGAGTGGGTGGGCAGTGGTTGGGGCAGTGGTTGGGGCAGTGGTTGGGCAGTGGTTGGGCGTGGTTGAGGCAGTGGTAGAGGCAGTGATAGAGGCAGTGATAGGCCAGTGGTTGGGCAGTGGGTAGGCAGTGGTTGAGGCAGTGGGTGGGGCGGTGGTTGAGGCAGTGGGTGAGGCAGGGGTTTATTTACTAACATTTATGTTATAAATAATATAGTACATGTTAATTTTAAAAATAAATTTATAATAAAAAAATAAAAAAATGTTATTCAAAATGTACTTTTTATTTTAAAAATTTGTTACAAAATATCACTCCTCTACCCTGCCTTACCACTCCCTCTACCATCCCTTTTCCCCCACTCCCTCTACCACTGCCTTCCACTGCCTCTACCTCCCTAACCACTGCCCATCCACTGCCTTTCCACTGCCTACCATGCCTCTACCATGCTTCCCACTCCCTCTCCCAACTCCCTTCCCCTTCCCTTACCATGCCTTTTTCCCTTCTTCCACTGCCTTCCACTGCCTAATCACCCCTTACCACTGCCTATCCACTCCCTCACACGGGCCTCATCCACTGCCTTCCACTGCCTTTCCATGCTTACCACTCCCCTTACCACTGCCTTACCCTGCCTCACCCTGCCTCTCCACTGCCTCTACCCTCCCTTTTACCCTGCCTTACCCTGCCTCTATCACTGCCTCTCCCACTGCCTTCCCACTGCCCTACCACTCCTTCCCATGCCTCATCATGCCTTCCACTGCCTCAACCATCCCTTTCACTGCCTCTACCACTGCCCTTCCACTGCCTCTACCACTGCCTAAAACCACTGCCTAAAACCACTCCCTCTACCATGCCTTCCACTGCCTCTACCACTCCCTCATCCATGCCTCTCCACTGCCTCTCCCACTCCTCTACCATGCCTTCCCATGCCTTACCACTCCCTCATCCACCCCTCTCCACTGCCTCTACCAGTTCGCCACTGCTCTACCACTGTCTCACCCCGGCCTCTACCACGTTCATCCACAGCCTTACCCGTCTCACCCACTGTCAAACCCATGTCTTACCACTGTCTCACCCACGCCTCTCCCACTGTCTCCCCCTCCCTCTACCCTGTCTCTACCGCCTCTACCACTGTCTCACCCATGCCTCTCCACTCCCTTTACCACTGCCTCTACACTGCCTCTACCACTGCCTTTTCCGTGTCTCCCGTGCCTTACCGTGTCTTCCCGTTTGCCTCTACACTCCCCTTCCACTGCCTCTACCTGCCTAAACCCACCCCCAGCCTGCCTCCACTGCCTCAACCACTGCCTCAACCACTCCCCTCAACCACTGTCTCTATATGCCTCTACCATGCCTCAACCACTGCCTCTACACTGCCTTACACTGCCTCTACCACTGCCTCCCACTCCCTCAACCACTGCCTCACCACGCCCAACCACTCCTCTACCACTGCCTCAACCACTGCCTCCATCCCTCAACCACTGCCTCAACCACTGCCTCTACACGCCTAAACCATGCCTCTACCATGCCTCTACCATGCCTTACCATGCCTAAACCACCCCAAAACCCTCCCTTTCTCCCATGCCTCCCCCCTTTCCCTAAAAACCCTCCCTAAACACTGTCTCTATATGCTCTACCATGCTCAACCCTCCTTCCCATTGCCTCTACCATGCCTCTCCCACTGCCTAAACCACTCCCCTCAACACGCCTCTACCATGCCCAACCATGCCTCTCCCCTGCTCAACCACTGCCCTACCACTGCCTAACCATCCCTCTACCACTGCCTAAACCACTGCCTCTACCCTGCCTCTCCCACTGCTCTACCACGCCTCTACCACTGCGTCACCCACTCCCCTTACCACTGCCTCTACCTGCCTCAACCACCCCCTCAACCTCCGTCACATCAATCTACAAGCAAAAAATTAAAATGAAATTATTGGAAATTTTTGGAAGAGCAGGGAGACTAATGTTCATCAGCAAAAAAAAGCCACATGCCCATGTGTCAACCACTTCCTCCCACTGCTTAACCCTCGTTTTTTTTGTGAAATTTTCCTTTTCTTCAATTCTATGTATTATTATTTTATTTTATTATTATTTTTATATTATTATTTTATTTTTATTTTTTTTTTAGCAGTGCAGAAAGTTTGTTCTTTGCTGGTTCAAGAGTAAACACTGATTTCACCCTTTTAATACCCGTCCAAATGCCATTCTAATATGCAGTATGAAAGTGTTTACATTATTTTTATTAGTTTAATAGCAAATAATGAACAAACAAAACACTCACCACACGAGTGGGGGAGGGTGGCTGCCCGTTGGGGGGTTGGGGGGAGGGTGTAGGGCTCGCAGTTTTTGGGAAGTGGTGGAGGGGAGTGGTTCAGGCTTGGTATTTAAAAACTACATGTTATTAAACTTAACATGTATGTATTTAGTACAATTTCGGGTTTTCATGTATTTTTTTTTTGTTCATGGTTAAGAGGTTAAGGGGGAAACAGTATTGTTTATATTTCCCCACAATATTTGGGGCACCCAAAAACCCCTCAATTTTTCAAATTCGTGAAGCTTCTTTATCCCCTAACCCACGCAAATGTTGAGGGAGACCTGTACTGAAGGGTATCACAGCGGCAGCGGCAGCAACGGTATCCTACCAGCTCTTCTTTCTCAAAAAAAAAAAAAAATCGCTCATCAAAACTTGTGATGGCCTAAGTGAAAGATCAACTACATGAACCCACATAGACCACAACATGACCCAAGAATACTAAGAATGTAAGCCAAATCTTGACAAAATTAGAAGATCTATGGAAGACAGCCCTGCTAACCCAAACACTGCCTCTGCTGCCAGACAATCACTTAACCCAAGCTCCGAGAAAACAAGCCTTCTCCTCCATTGCTACACAGTGTCTACTTCAGTGATACTATGAAAGGATATCGCCGAAGAAACAACACCAGTAATAATAGAATAACAGCAAGGACCCTAGAACTCAACTTGTCTACCCAGCAGGACACCGGTGTATCATCAACCCCCCTCACCACCGCCACCCAGGGAACAACAACAACAACAACAAACATGGCTGACTCCCCCTCCAACTCCACTCCCTTCAAAGGATTCACCCATGATAACTCAGGTATGATTATTCCTGACAACATCAAGGACTACATCGTTGCTCAAGAAAATGAAATCAAAGATATCAAAGCAACACTCAAGCGACTAGAATCCAAGATAACCAACCTCGAGAACAAGATCCAAAACCTTGAAGAGAAGATTACATCGGGAAGTGTTGACACAGAAAATACTCTAAAAGCAGCTATAGCCAGTCACACTGAGCAAATAACAACAATAAATATGAAGGTTGAAGAAGCAATCAAGGACTGGAATCAGAACATGCACACTCGACTAAATGAATACCTTGATTTCCAAGACGACAAAACTGAACAAGATAAGTTGTCTGATGCAGTTATAATAAACAGTCCACACATTCCAAGTGACATAACACAAGCACAGTGCAAAGAAACTGCTATCAGGATAATACAGAACCACGTACAAGTCATCGTGCAAAACAATGAAATCAAAGAAACACGTTTGCTAGGAAAACCAGGAAGTAAACACAGTATAATGATCAGACTTCATTCATACGATAAAAGAAGGTCCTAATTAAATCAGCAATTACAATAAAAATTGAGTGTACATAAATGAGTGTCTAACAAAAAAACGTCAAAACCTTCTGTTCAGGCTGAGAAAACTTAAACAGGAAAACAAAATACATCAGTGTTTCACGCGAGATGGGAAAATACTAGTAAGGAAAACATCAACAGGACAACAATATACCATCTCAAACGAAAATGATTTCTCTACCTTCCTTAGAAAAGCTGACATTTCTGTAACAGATTAGATAAGTGCCCTTAATACATATATACGTGTGGTGCATATAGTGTACATTACTATTATATTGTGCATTATTATTTCTATTATTTTTACTAGCTAATGCCAACTACCTCCAATACTCTATACTTCTTTCTTACTGCTATTAATTGCTCATAATTTTAAATTACAAGTCAAATCTTACTCCAAATTAATAATATTCATTATTCTTACCAGTCCATTTAATTTTGTTTATCACTACTTGTTTTTTAGTCACTTTTCATTGTGTATGCAATTAGTATATATTCCAATTACTTTTTTGCAAGTACCAAAACTATCTTTTGCTAGCTAGTACCAACTACCTCATTTTTTTTATACTTTTTATTGTGCAATAAACTGCTCAATTTATTTAATATTACAAATCAGATCTTACTCCTAAACCAATATTATTTCATAGTGACCATCTGTCCATTTAACTTTGTTTACCATTACTTAATTGTAGTCCCTTATATATTTTCTCCTTTATTTTAGCTTTATATAACTACCCTAGTTTATATATTCACAATTGTTAAAATAATCAAGGTGCTATTCTCAGGTGCTAAAGTAGAATAAGTTCACAATTTTGCCATTATATTCCAAAGCTCATTTATTTGATTACCACTTTATTGTTCACCACAACTTATATTAGTCCCTTTTATATTATAATTTTATACTATAATTCTAACTTTAAAGAATTACCTTTATAGTACTACCTACTATCATATTCCCAAGCTCCATTATTTGATCATCACTTTATTTGTATTAGTCCCTTTTATATTGTCTCCTTTATTTTAGCTTAAAAAAACAAAAAAAAAAAACTACCTTAGCTCATTATTTTATATTTGTTAAATAATTCAGGTGCTATTTTTTAGCTTAAGACTATTTACTTTGTTTTATTCTTAATTCTAACTATAGATTCACTACAAATCTTATGATTACAAGCATTGATCCTGATACCAACCTCTTATTTAATGACTTAAATGAATCAAACAGTTACTGTAATTACTACACTGCAGAACAATCAAAGGCACTTCTCAGTGCCAACAACAACATAACTATCTTTAACTACAATATCAGATCTTTAAGCAAGCATTACGATGACCTCATAGCATTACTAAATTCCTTACATGCCAATATGTCCATCATTACACTAACTGAAACCTGGCTAAAGCCTGATAGTACAGATGTCTATGCCATTCCTGGTTACACAGCCATACACAACTGTAAGCCAGACCAACAATGGGGTGGCACAGCCATATACTACTCAGACCAACTAGAATGTATCACTAATACTGCACAAGGGATGAACATGGGGAATATATAATAGCTAAATTCAAATCCAAATACCTACAAAAACCTCTCACATTGATAAACATCTACAGAGTTCCACAGTCAAGCATTAGCCAAATAGTCAAAACCTAGGAAGTATGATAACTGATGCACGCATGAACAAAGATCACTTACTACTCTCAGGTGACTTCAATATAAATCTCCTGCAAGACCAGGACCCACACGTTACTGAATTCACAAACACAATGAGTAACTGCATGTTGCTACCAACAGTAACAAAACCTACAAGAGTTACAGAGACTAGTGTTTCCCTACTTGACCACATCTGGACCAACACCATATCCCCTTTAAAATCAGGCATAATTACAGATAATACCACAGACCACTACCCTACTTTCCTCATAACAACTCTTGGTAAACTACCCCAAAACACTACTAAAGTCACCTTCAGACTTCACAATGAGGCAGCCATTAATAACTTCACAACATTGACTGGCACACTGAGCTAGAAATCAATACAGATATTGACGAATGTATTAATAATTTTCTAAAAAAGACCCAATACCTCTATAATAAGCACTGCCCTAAAACTAAACAGATGACAGCTAAGAGACTGAACAGTCCCTGGCTAGCACCCAGCATTCTCAAATCCATAAATACAAAACACCAATATGAAAAACAGTACAGAATGGGTCACATAACCAGAGACCAAACAAAACGTTACTTGTCAATCCTAACCAGCCTGATAAGAAGGGCAAAAAAATTGTATTATTCAATTCAAATTCAAATTCAAATTCAAATTCAAAGTTTATTCTCTATAAGGATTACAATGCTGAGTTTACAGAAATTTGGTTATTGTTTGGTTTACATGTAGTAAAATTGTGATTACAGAGTGTACCACTAGAACGCTTAGCATGGCTAGGCATTTCGGGCATACTTAGTTTTATTCTTAATTGTAAAATAGTACAAATTATGAGGTAAGTTGGTATTATGGCTAAGTGACTAAATACTAGTTAGTGAGTTTAGCAATGTGAATGCTTTTGTTTTGGCACAGTATATAGTTTCAGTATTGGAGTATCACAGGATTCATTATTTAAGACTGAGATTAATATTTCTGTTTATGGTAAATGAGTGAGCGAGTGTAAGTGTGAACCACCAGGTGGTATTCGTGTAGTTAGTTGACGGGGTGTGGTGAGGCAGTGGGTGGGCAGTGTAGAATTAAAAGGCAGTGATAGAGGTAGTGATGAGGCAGTGATAGAGGCAGTGATAGAGGCAGTGGAATGGTAGAGGCAGTGACAGAAGCAAGTGGGTGAGGCAGTGGGTGAGGCAGTGGGTGGAGGCAGTGGGTGAGGCAGGTGATAGAGGCAGTGGGTGTGGCAGTGGGTGAGGCAGTCGGGTGAGGCAGTGGGTGAGGCAGTGGGTGAGGCAGTGGAGTGAAGCAGTGGGTGAGGCACGTGGGTGAGCAGATGATAGAGGAAGTGGAGTGAGACAGTGGGTGAGGCACTGGGTAGGGCAGTGGCATTAGGCAGTGTAGGCATGGGTGAGGCAGTGAGTGAGGAAGTGGGTGAGGCAGTGGGTGGGGGAGGCGTGGGTAAGGCAGTGGGTGAGGCCAGTGGGTGAGGCAGTGATTAGAGGCAGTGATAGGTGGCAGTGGTTGAGGCAGGGTTGAGGCAGTGTTGAGGCAGTGGTAGAGGCAGTGGTAGTAGGCAGTGGTTTAGGCAGTGGTTTGAGGAGTGGGTTGAGGCAGTGAGTGAGGGAATCTGCGGTGAGGCAGGTGGCTTAGGCCAGTATTAGAGGCAGTGATAGAGGCAGTGGGTGAGGCAGTGGGTGAGGCAGTGGTAGAGCCCATTGGAAGAGGCAGTAGGTTGTGATGGCAGTGGGTGAGGCAGTGGGTGAGGCAAGTGGGTTGAGGCAGTGTAAGAGGCAGTAGTTAGAGGCTGTGGTTGAGGCGTGGGTGAGGAGTTGGGTTGAGGCAGTGGTTGAGGCAGTGGTTGAAGGCAGTGGTTGAGGCAGTGGTTGAGGCAGTGGTTAGAGGCAGTGACAAGGGCAGTGATAGAGCCAGTGGTTGAGGCAGGTGGAGTGAGGCAGTGGGTTTGAGGCAGTGGGTGAGGCAGTGGTGGAGGCAGTGGGTGAGGCACTGGGTGTGGCAGTGGCTTAGGCAGTAATAAGGCAGTGATTAGAGGGGCAGTGGGTGAGCTGTGGGTGAGGCAGTGTAGAGACATTGGAAGAGGCAGTGGAGTGAGGCAGTGGGTTGAGCAGTGGGTGAGGCAGTGGGTGAGGCAGTGGTAGAGGCAGTGGTGAGGCAGTGGTTGAGGCAGTGGGTGAAGTGCATGGTGGAGGCAGTGTTGAGGCAGTGGTTGAGGCAGTGGTTGGGTTTGTTTTTAATGGCAGTGGTTGAGGCAGTGGTAGAGGCAGTGATAGAGCAAGTGATAGAGCCAGTGGTTATGAGGTCAGTGGGTGAGCAGTGGTTGAGGCAGTGTGGTGAGGCAGTGGTTGAGGCAGTGGGTGAGGCAGTGTATTTACTAACATTTATGTTATATATAATAATAGTACATTTCTAATATTAATAACATTTATAATAATAATAATAATAATGTTGATTCATATGTACTATTATTATTTATAACATATATTGTTTATAAATATCACGCCGCTCTACCACTGCCTTACCACTGCCTCTCCCACTGCCTCTACCACTGCCTCTACCACTGCCTCTACCACTGCATCTACCACTGCCTCAGCCCTTGCCTCAATCCATGCCTCTACCTCTGCCTCATCCCTGCCTCTACACTGCCTCTACCCACTGCCTCTCCACTGCCTCTACCACTGCTCTACCACTTGCTCTACCACTGGCCTATACCATGGCCTCTACCACTGCCTAATCCATGCCTCTACCACTGCCTCATCCAATGCCTCTACACTGCCTCATCCACTGCCTCTACCACTGCCTCTACCACTGCCTCTACCTCTGCCTCTACCCACTGCTCTACCACTGCCTATCCACATGCCTCTACCATGCCTCTTCCACTGCCTCATACCACTGCCTCTACCAACTACTGCCTCTATCACTGCCTCTACCAACTGCCTCTCTACCACTGCCTCTACACTGCCTTTACCCACTGCCTTCATCCCCTGCCTCTACACTGCCTCAACCACTGGCTCTACCACTGCCTTACCACTTGCCTCTACCACTGCCTCTACCACTGCCTCAACCACTGCCTCAACCACATGCCTCTACCACTGCCTCTACCACTGCTCTACCACTGCCTCATCCACTGCTCTCCCACTGCCTCTACCACTGCCTCTACCACTGCCTCTACCACTGCCTTACCACTGCCTATCCACTGCCTCTACCACTGCCTCATACCACTGTCTCGCCCTCACTGGCCTCTACCACTGTCTCACCCTCTAGCCTCTAACCACTGTCTCATCCCAGCCTCTACCACTGTCTCACCACTGTCTAACCCCACTGTCTCTTACCACTGTCTCACCCACTGCCTCTACCACTGTCTCACACACTGCCTCTACCACTGTCTTACCACTGCCTCTACCCACGTCTCACCCACTGCCTCTACCACTGCCTCTACCACTGCCTCTACCAATGCCTCTACCAATGCCTCTACCGCTGCCTCTACGCTGCCTCTACCCTGTCCTCTACCGCTTGCCTCTACCACTGCCTCTACCACTGCCTCTACACTGCCTCAAACCACTTGCCTCAAGCACCTGCCTCTACCACTGCCTAACCCACTGCCTCACCACTGCTCAACCACTTTGTTCTTTCTTCTACTGCTCTAGACCACTGCCTCAAACCACTGCCTCTACCAAAACTGCTCTTACCACGCCTCTATCACACTGCCTCTACCACTGCCTCAACCACTGCCTCACCACTGCCTCAAAAACCACTGCCTCTTACCACTGCTTAAACCTTCTGCCTCTACCACTGGCTCAACCACTGCCTCAACCACTGCCTCATACCACTGCCTCAAAACCACTGCCTCTAACCACTGCCTATACCACTTGCTCTACCCACTGCCTTCAACCTCTGCTCAAGCACTGGCCTCTAACACTGCCTCAACCACTGCCTCAACCCTCTGCCTAAACCATGTCTCTACTACTGCCTCTACCACTGCCTCAACACTGGCCACTCTACCATTGCCTCTACACTGTCCTTACCACTGCCTCAACCAATGCATCAACCACTGCCTCTACCCTGCCTAACCATGCCTCTACCAACTGCCTCAACCACTAGCCTCTACCACTGCCTCAACACTGCCTCTACCACTGCCTCAACCACTGCCTTATCCACTGCCTCTACCACTGCCTCTTACCACTGCCTCTACCACTGCGTCACCCACTGCCTATGCACTGCCTCTACCACTGCTTCAACACTGCCCTCAACCACTCCAGTCACACTCAATCTACAAGCCACCAAATACAATGGAATTATTGTGAATGTTTGGAAAGAGCACGGGAGACTCTAATGTCACTACCAGCAATAAAACAAGCCACACTGACCATGTTGTCAACCACGCCTTCTCCCACCACTGCTTCAACTCCTCGTTATTTTTGTGTTACAATTTCCCATTTTCAATTTCTATCGTATTCATTATTATTATATTATTCTATTATTATTATTATTATTTATTATTATATTATTAATTATTTTAGCCAGTAGCAGAAATGTTTGATTTCTTTGCTGTGTTCAAGAGTAAAAACATGTGAATGTCCACCGTTCAATACCTGTCCAAAGAGCCATTCTAATATGCATTCATGAATGTGTTTACCATTATTTATACTGTAGTTTAATAGCAACATAATGAACAAACAAAAAACTCAAACATGAGTGGTGGGAGGGAATTGGTGCCTGTTGTGGGGCGTTGGAGGGAGGGTAGTAGGACTCGCAGTTGTTTGGGAGTGGTGGAGGGCAGTGGTTAGGCTGTTGGTATTAATAACATACATGTTATTAAACCTTTACATGTATGTATTTAGTACATATTCTTACGGACCATTTTTCATGTATTTTATGGTGTCATGGTTCAAGAGGTTAAGGAAGCAGGTTATTGTATTATATTTCCCTACAATATATTGGGGCACCAAACACTCTCAATTTTTCAACATTCGTGAAGCTCTTGATCCCCTAACCCACGCAAATGTTGAGGGAGACCTGTACTGAAGGGTATCACAGCGGCAGCGGCAGCAACGGTATCCTACCAGCTCTTCTTTCTCAAAAAAAAAAAAAAATCGCTCATCAAAACTTGTGATGGCCTAAGTGAAAGTTCAACTACATGAACCCACATTAGACCACAACATGACCCAGATACTAAGAATTGTAAGCCAAATCTTGACAAAATTATGAAGATCTATGGAAGACAGCCCTTGCTTAACCCAAACACTGCCTCTGATTGCCAGACATCACTTAACCCAAGCTCCGAGAAAACAAGCCTTCCCTCATTGCTACACGTGTCTAACTTCAGTGATCTATGAAAGGGATATCGCCGAAGAAACAACACCAGTAATAATAGAATAACAGCACAAGGACCCTAGAACTCCTACTTGTCTACCCAGCAGGACACCGGTTGTATCTTACCCCCCTCACCACCGCCACCTCAGGGAACAACAACAACAACAACAAACATGGCTGACTTCCCCCTCCAACTCCACTCCTTCAAAGGATTCACCTGTGATAACTCAGGTTGATTATTCCTGACAACATCAAGGACTACATCGTAGCTTCACGAAATTGAAATCAAAGATATCAAAGCAACACTCAATGCGACTAGATATACAAGATAACCACCTCGAGAACAAGATCAAAAACTTGTAAAGAGAAGATTACATCGGGAAGTGTTGACACAGAAAATACTCTAAAAGCAGCTATAGCAGCACACTGAGCCAAATAACAACAATAATATGAAGGTTGAGAAGAAGCAATCAAGGACTGGAATCAGAACATGCCACAACTCGAATAAAGAATACCTTGATTTCCAAGACGACAAAAACTGAACAAGATAAGTTGTCTGCATGCAGTTATAATAACCCAGTCAACACATTCAAGTGTGACATAACACAAGCACTGTGCAAAGAACCTGCTATCAGGATAATACAGAACCACGTACAAGTCAACGTGCAAAACAATGAAAATCAAAGAAAACACGTTTGCTAGGAAAAGACCAGGAAGTAAACACAGTATAATGATCAGACTTCATTTCATACGATAAAAGAAGGTCTAATTAAATCAGCAATTATCATAAAAATTGAGTGTACATAAATGGTGTGTATAACAAAAAAACGTCAAAACCTTCTGTTCAGGATCTCGAGAAAACTTAAACAGGAAAAACAAAATACATCAGTGTTTCACCGCGAGATGGGAAAATACAAGTAAGGAAACATCAACAGGACAACAATATACCATATCAAACGAAATGATTTCTCTACATTCCTTAGAAAAAAGCTGACATTTCGTAACAGATTAGATAAAGTGCCCTTAATACATATATACGTGTGGTGATATAGGTACATTACTAATATATTGTGCAATTATTATTTTATTATTTTTACGAGCTGTAATGCACAATCTACCTCCAATACTCTATACTTCTTTTCTTACGCTATTAATTGCTCATAGAATTTTAATATTACTAAGTCAAATTTACTCCAATTAAGAATATTTCATTATTCTTACCAGTCCATTTAATTTTGTTTATCACCTATTGTTTTTTTTTAGTCACTTTTCATTGTGTATCATAGTACTATATTCCAATTACTTTTTTGCTAGTAACAAAACATATCTTTTGCTAGCTAGTACCAACTACCTCATTTTTTTATACTTTTTATTGTGCAATATACTGCTCAATTTATTTAATATTACAATCAGAATCTTAATCCTAAAACCAATATTATTTCATAGTGACCATCTGTCCATTTAACTTTGTTTACCTTACTTAATTGTAGTCCTTATATATTTTCTCCTTTATTTATAGCTTTATATAATACCCTAGTTTTATATATTTCACAATTGTTAAAATAAATCAAGGTGACTATTCTCAGGTTTAAAGGTAGAATATAGTGTCACAATTTTGCCATTATATTCAAAGCTCATTTATTTGATTACCACTTTATTGTTCACCACAACTTAATTTTAGTCCCTTTTATAATTATAATTTTATTACTATAATTCTACTTAAAGATTACCTTTATAGTATACCTACTTAATCATATTCCCAAGCTCCATTATTGATCATCACTTTATTTTGTATTAGTCACTTTTATATTGTCTCTTTTATTTTAGTCTTAAAAAAAACTAAAAAAAAAAAAACTACCTTAGTCCTTTATTTATATTGTTAAATAATTCAGGTGCTATTTTTTTGCTTAAGACTATTTACTTTGTTTTATTGTAATTCTAACTTTAGATTCCACTACAAAATCATTATGATTACAAGCATTGATCCTGATGCACCTCTTATTTATGAACTTTATATGAATCAAACAGTTACTGTAACATTACTACACTGCAGAACAATCAAGGCACTTCTCAGTGCCCAACAATACAAACATAAAATATCTTTAAATTACAATATCAGAACTTTTAAGCAAGCATTACGATGACTCATAGCATTACTAAATTCCTTACATGCCATATGTCCATATTACACTAACGGAAACCTGGCTAAAGCCTGAGTAACAGATGTCTATGCCATTCCTGGTTACACAGCCATACACAACTGTAAGCCAGACAACAATGGGGTGGCACAGCCATATACTACTCAGACCAACTAAGGAATGTAATCACTAATACTTGCACAAGGGCAAGACATGGGGAATATATAATAGCTAAATTCAATCCTCAAAATACCTACAAAACTCTCACATTGATTAAAACATTTACAGAGTTCACAGTCAAGCATTAGCCAAATAGTCCAAAACCTAGGAAGTATGATAATTGATGCAGCATGAACAAAGATCACTTACTACTCTTCAGGTGACTTCAATATAATCTCCTGCCAAGGACCAGGACCCACACGTTACTGAATTCACAAGCACAATGAGTAACTGCATGTTCTACCACGTAACAAAAACCTACAAGAGTTACAGAGACTAGTTTCCCTACTTGCACCACATCTGGAACAACACCATATCCCCCTTTAAAATCAGGCATAAATTACAGATAATACACAAGACCATACCTACTTTCCTCATAACAATCTTGGTAAACTACCCCAAAACACTACTAAGTCACCTTCTGACTTCACAATGAGGCAGCCATTAATAAACTTCACAACATTGACTGGCACACTGAGCTAGAAATCAATACAGATTTGACGAATGTTTTATTAATAAGTTTCTAAAAAAAAGAACCCATACTATAATAATAAGCAACTGCCCTCTAAACTAAAACAGATGACAGCTCTAAAAGAGGACTGGAACAGTCCCTGGCTACACCCAGCATTCTCAAATCCATAATACCAAAACACCAATATGAAAAAACAGTACAGAATGGGTCACATCATAGAGAACAGAGACCAAACAAAACGTTACTTGTCAATCCTACCAGAGCCTGATAAGAAGGGCAAAAAAATTAGTATTATTCAATTCAAAATTACAAATTCAAATTCAAATTCAAAGTTAATTTTCTATATAAGTGATTACAAGTTGAGTTTACAGAAATTTGGAATATTGTTTGGTTTAAATGTAGAGTAAAATTGTGATTACAGAGTGTTACCACTAGACGATTAGCATGGTTAGCATTTCGGGGCATACTTAGTTTTTATTCTTAATATGTAAAATAGGTTACATATTATGGGTAAGATGGTTCTATGGCTAAGTGACTCTAAATACTAGTTAGTGAGTCTTAGAATTAGTGTGTAAAATGCTTTTTGTTTTGGCACAGTATATATGTTTCAGTATTGGAAGTATCACAGGATTCATTATTTATAGACTGAGATTAATTTTCTGTTTATGGTCAATGGACAGTGAGAGAGTGTAAGTGTGAACCACCAGGTGGTTTCGTGTTAGTTAGTTATTGACGGGGTGCTATCAGGGAGTATAAGAGATTGTTTTCTAATGGTAGTTGAAAGTGATGAATGTGTCATGCAGTTCCTAGAGGTTCTCAGGTAGGGTATTCCAGATTTTAGGGCCTTTGACTACATTGATTTTTGTAAAGGTTTAGTAGGAAACGGGGAATGTTCGTTAGAGATGTTTGTTTCTGGTGTTATGCTGTGGGTTCTGTCACAAATTTCAAGAAAGCATTTTAGGTCAAGGTTGATATTAGAGTTTAAGGCCCTGTAGATATAGATTGCACAGTAGTAAGTGTGGAAGTACTGAAATGGGAGTAAGTTTAGATCTTTGAAGAGTGGGGGGGTGTGCTCCAGGGGATGTGGATTTTAGTGATTATTCTTTATGCAGCCTTTTTGTTGGGTTATTATTGTGCTTTAGGTGTGTTGCTGCAGTTGACTCCCCAAGCACAAAATTACATAGGTGAGGTATGGATAAAATTAGGATGGGTATAGTGTGAAGAAGGGCATTTTGCCGCACGGTAGTATCGTTTCTTGGAGAGGATCAAACCGTTTTTGGGATTACTTTTTTGGGCTATATGCTGGATATGGGTGCTGAAATTCAGGTTGTTGTCAGGTATAAGCCTAGAAATTTTCCCCATTAGTTCTGGTAATTAGAGTGTTGTCAATCTTAATGTTAATTTGTGCATCTCTGGCTCTGCTACCAAACATTATTGTAGTAGTTTTGTCTCAGTGTTAAATCATAAGTTTTATTGGCTGTCATCTCTAGTCGATATTTTAATCAGCTCCTCATCACAATGGTGTTGAGGGTGGCAAGATTAGGGTGAAAGATGGGACATAAAGTCGTGTCATCAGCAAAGAGAATGGGGTTTCAGTGTTGGGATACGTTTGGAAGGTTCACTTGCTGTATATGAGGGAAGGCAGGGGACAAAGGACACTTCCCTGCGGAACTCCAGTATCAAGTGGCCGTGTTGCTTGATGCTGTGTCTTTTAATGGTGACGTACTGATACCTATTATTAATGTAAGATTTGAAATAAGGCAGCGCATGGCCTCTTATACGTAGTGGTTCAAGTTTGTGGAGTAGGATTTCGTGTTTTACTGTGTCAAAAGCTTTTCTTAGGTCATAAAATTTCTAGTGGATCATTCCTTATTTCCAATGCTGTGTCAAGCAGATCTAGCATTTTTATGATGCATATTAATGCTTTTAGTTTTCCTGAATCCATACTGGCAGGGGTTGAGATTTGACGTTGTTTTGAGCCGTTTATAAATGATACAGTCTCCTGTGAACGAGTTTTCTCAAAGATTTTTGGTAGCAAATGTTAAGTTAGAAATTGGCCTTAGTTGTTTAAGTCTGTAGGGTCACCACCTTTATGTATTGGTGTAACACCTTGCCATCTTGAGTAGTTTCGGGAAGGTGGCTAGTCTTACTGACTTGTTAAAAAGTATTGGAAATAGCATGCGAAAGGAATGGGTCCGCTCGCTGTACAGTAATGGTTTGGACATGAGGACAAGCTCACCAGAGTTAATTTTTTAGTGACTTGATGAATCTCAATGACTTCCGTGGGCTCAGTTGGTGCAGAATAGAAGGAATTAGGGAAAATTTCCACTATGGTAGTCCCCGGCATGGTGCATTGGTATTGGGGATTTTATGGCGAAGATTAGAGCCTATGGTTTGAGAAGAAGTCGTTTATCTTGTTAGCTGTGTCAGTGGGATGTAGTGGTGTTTAACATTAGTTTAGTTAGGACAATATTCTTGGTTTTTCTCAGTTTGTGGGTCCCTAGAATCTGATTGAGAGTGTTTTCAAGGTTCTTTTTATATCTCCTTAGTGTATGGAATCTATTGGAGTTGGATAATTGTTTGGCTTTTTTTATTACTTTGGTGGATGGAGAGCTGATGAATTAGTGTTTAAGAGTATCTTAGTGTATTAAGCCTTTGTCTATATTGCTTTTCATATTGGTGTTTCTTGTCAATGGATTTCAGAATGGTGCTGAGTTAGCCAATTGGGCAACAAGCGTTTGTTTGTGATCTGTTTTGTTTTCATAGGCAATGTTTGTTGTATAGTCTAAGTAATTTGTTACGAAGAAGATGTCTGTCCAGTCATCAATACCATTGGCTTGGAGAATTCTGTAGGCCAATCAACAGTCTCTAGGTCAGCTGTGAACTTCTTATGAGGGCCTCGTCATGGAGTCTATATAAGGACTTTGTTGTATCTAAGTGTGTTGGTTACTAATGTTTGTCAGGAGGAAGGTAGGGTAGTTGTCTGTAGTGACTATCTGCTGATTTTCCCTGATTTAAGGGGGGTAGGGTATATTGAGCCATATGTGGTCTATTATGGTTGCAATGTCTCAGTGGCCTGGTTGGTTTTAGTTATGGTTGGTATTATGAGATGTGTGTTGTTCATATTTTGATGAAATCAGGTTACAGGCTGATCACTAGTAAGCCAAGGTTTTGTGTGAAGTCTCCAGCTAAGTGAAAGGTGGTGCTTATTCATTTGTCTGTTTGTTATTAATGACTTTAATTTCTCACTGAAATTTGGGATGTTTGTGTGAGGTATCCGGTAAAATGGCCCGATTGTTATAGGCTTCCTTAAGGTTTTTTTACAGTAAAATTAGCAAAAATGTATTCCCCATATTCATCACTAAAGCAAAGTGTGCTAAGACAAGATAATTGGTTAGAGTAATAGATTGCAATACCACACGAACTTGGTTTGTTCTCCAGTTGTGAATTGCTGTGTATCCTGGGAGAGGTAGATATCTATTGTTTTATGTTAAGTCAGTATCAGTAAGATAATGCAGGAGAAGGGGTGTCTTTAGTGATTCAGGTGTTAGTGCTAGGAGGTCATCGTGTGTTTGCTTAAGGACCTGATGGTTGTAGTTAAGTATGATAGGACTTACGAGGTGATAATAAAAAAGGACCTGGAAAACCCTATCAGAAATTTGGGACAAAAAAGATTATCACGAAATTAGCGAAAATAAAAATTAGCAAAATCAGATGAACCCAACTCCCACCAACAGAAACAGCAAACAGAACTCAATGTTTTCTTCTCCCACGATAGGACAAAACCTGCAATAAAAATCCAAGCTCAGATACCCCCCCAATGAGATACCTCACGGCTACTACCGAACCACACTGTTCCGAGCTCCGACTAACCCATACGAAGTCCCCTTATTATCAACGCCACTAAAAAACAAGGCAGGAGATTTAAATACCTTACCACCCTTTATTACAAAAAAGTGTCACAGTGCTATCACAATCATTGCAACACTCTTTAACAAATCCATGAATCTCCACCTTCCCTACACTACTCAAAATAGCAAGGGTCACCCCGATCCAACAAGGAGAGAGACCAAACAGAGTTGAATAATATAGGCCAATATCCAACTTACACCCTCTCTCAAAAATCTTAGAAAAATTAATTCAAAACTAATCTACTCCTACCTTATCTCCCCAAAACCTACTCAACCCCTGCCAATTTGGATTCAGCCTAATAAAAATTACTAATGAGTATTATACACATGCTAGAACATATATACACTGCAATAGAGAAAAAGAGTCCCACTGGGGAACTTCATTGACTTATGTAAAGCTTTGATACAGTTGACCATGACTTGATCCACGTAAAATTGTCACACTATGGTATAAGAGGGCACTCCCTCAACTACACCTCAAGTCTACCTCAGCAACGGAGCCCAATATGTGTACGAAAATGGGGCAAACTCTTCTGCACAAACCAATTACAGTTGGTTGTCCCACCAGGGACGTGTCCTTGGCCCTCTTCTCTTTCATCCTATACATATATGACCTACCAAATGCTTCGCAATTACTCAAACCCCCACACTATTTGCAGATGACAATACATTACGTCTTCTACCACCCGAGCCCAGTCACGCTAGCCAATACTGTAAAATACCGATTACAGAAAATTATGTAACCTGGATGAGGATAACAAACTTACACTTAACATTGACAAAACCTACTTCATTCAGTTTGGTATACAGAGCTACAGATGTTCCCTCTTAACATAATGATAAACGGATCACTATCACAAAGCTAACAGAGGGAAAATTCTTAGGAATCCACCTTGATAATAGACTTCAAATTTCATACACATATACAACAAATTTCTAGAAATTTTCCAAGAATTAGGCTACTATCGAAGATACGTTACCTATGCTCCGTGTCAGCCCTCCTGGCCCTATATCACTCTCTCATTTTACCCCTATCTAACTATGTAATTTGTGCATGGGGACTCACAACAATTAAACCATCTCCAGACCACTAATTAACCCAACAAAAGGCTGCGTTTAGAATGATAAACAAATTCTCACTACAGGCAGCCACACTCCACCAATATTCAATTACACTAAACCTACTCACCATAAAAAACATCCCATACTATTACTGCCCTATTACATACATAGAACAACCTTAACTCTGTGATTATTTACCTCCCTTCAAACATCTCCTTGCCAACCTCACAGAACAACATGACCATAACACAAAGGCACAGATCACTCATTTGATGTTCCTCGTGTCCATCTCACACTATGAAAAAAACTCAATGCATCATAAAAAGCGCCCTAAAATTTCTGGAATTCATTACTGTAAATATAAGAAAACACTACCTGTTTATAATCAAGTCTCTTCTCAAGATCACTTACTCACCCGAAACCAAAATAAATACTGAATAACCGAACCTATAAATTGTATATTCTTAAAGGTTTCTCACAATTATATCACATAATGATTAAACCTAAATACCAATCTAACTTTACTTTTTTTAAATTTACACTACCTAACAGAATTTCTCCATTACGATGAATGTACAACAATGCATGCAACCATATGACCTGTCTTTGTAATACTCACTTGTGCTTTATAGTAATCTGTTTACATTAATGTTTTATCATGATTTCCATTTCATCATTGCTTAGTTAATCTTAAAGTCTAATTTTAAGCCAGCCGCGTAATGCTATACCATAGTATATGTGGCTTTGGCATGCTGCTCTTATCTGTAATTTTTTTTTACCTCTCTATGTGTGCTCAATTGTAAAATAAATAAATAAATTTAATAATTGTGAGTTCATTACCTCTGTAACTTGCTCAGCTATCAAAACTTTGGAGTCCGTCCCTGGACGCAAATTTATGATACCTCTGTAATCTTTTGAATACCGCCCACAGGATGGGTATGGGCCGGTGCATAATAAAAACATATTCAAAAACTTACTGTATTCCATCACAAGTACAACATTTTGGTGTACATTTAAGTGGGACAGTCCATTTACTGTCTGTTGTATTAACAGACTTGATAAAAATGCATATATGGGGATTTTCCCATTCTGTGGTTTAGTGGAGTAGGTATACTCTTTTTCATACTGAGTTGAAGGTTTATTATCCACAGGATTTGTGTATTTTTCGTCTTGTCTACATTGCTTGCATGCATGAAACTATTGTTTTAAATCATTGCTAATTTCTTTCACAAAGTGAAATTAGCGTTTATTAAACATAATATTTAATCGTTCAATACGTTTGTGAGATTGAAAATTATCCTGTACAATACCACAGATAAACCAATCACATTGACCTTAGGGTTCATATTTAGCACCTAGAGATTTTGAGACTATTGTCGGTGATGGAAATGTGATTATAAAATGCCTATAAATCTGAAAAAAAATACAAGTTCTTGGGGTGGCTTCAACGCTTGATAATGAAGCACCTGCATGTCCCACCTGGCCTGTCAATATCAAAGTAATTGTCTGCCTAAGGCACACGTACGGCCTATTTGATAATTGTCTTTAACCACCCGGAAATCACTTAATCAGTTTCATAGGGTTCTCCCTTCACAAGGTACATTTAGAAATTGACTCTGCATTGAGTAACCTGTCAGTCGTGAATGCACTATAGATTGAAAACACTAAGAATTCTTATAATTATGACTTGGAAAAAGGTAATGAAAAGGTAGGTAAACTTGGTAATGGTACACTTGCATCGTTGTTTGCAGGTGTAACAGGTGCGTTGACCACTAGTTACAGTAAGTCTCTGGGACAGAGGTTTTACGGCCAAGTTGCCTGTACTCCTGTCCACCATATGATGATTACTAAAAGTATTCTAAAACATTTATTAATTTCATCCTCAACATGGGAATTGATCAAGAAGAAACTCAATTTCATAATTTGTATAGTCTGAATTAATTATTTTCAGATGTTTTGTAAGTAATTCAGATTTTACCTCAAGATCATTATAATCTATATTTATATCATGAGTGAATCCTATGCAGACTGAAATTAGATTTTCTAATTGTATAATCTTAGTCTGTAAAGCACTGAACTGAGTTTTTTTTAAAAAGCATTTTAAATGGTATACTGAAAATTCTAAGTCCACACTTAGTGTGTTTAAAAAAAACACTGTACTGCTATTAACAGTTGAGTTTTGTTATGCTGAAGTCAAACAATTAATCTAGTCAGACCCACTAATGACCCACTAACCTTAACCCTCAGGTCAATGGACCATTAAAGGGTACAAAGAATATATATGGCTGGACTCAATATCTGGTGTTTATGTCTTGAGTTTGCAGTGTCAGCTGACATTGTTTCCGCGTCATCGTAAATAATGTTATGCACTTCTTTCCTGTACACTATACAATGGTCAATGTTTAACTGTAAATCACAGTGTATATTTTTACACATGTACAAATGTCACTGGTCATATATACTATATATTATATACTATATATATAATTATTATATATATATATTATAAATATATATATATATATATATATATAATTAATATATATATATGAAAGATTCATTTTATAATAGTTTCCTTTAATATAACAGTTATATCTGTAAGAAACAAAACTCTTAAACACAATTTTGTCTCTAATTTCTTTCTATAGAAACATTATAAAACCACTACGGTATATACACTCAGGACAAACTGACGGTCATTCGGCTTGTTAATGTGGTTCAGCGTTTCTTGAGCTTCAGAGCATTAGATGACGGGTGACTTCCACCGTTTTTTGTTCGGCGATTGTCACCCAAGCACTTCCAGATTTTCTTTGGGGCTAATGGGTGAAAGCCGGTGTTGCACCTGTTTTCTTTTGGCTTCCCATTCTCTGTGATTGAAGCCTGGAGGGACTCATTTATTCTGATTTATATTTTAGAACACTTGGTTTTACAGCATTTTTCGAAGGACTTGGCTCGTAGGTTATTTGGTTACTGGTAGTACAACATATTTGGAGACCACTTGTGTGGCCTTTATCCGGTTTGAGCACAACCAACATTGTGATGAAATGGTTTACCTAGCTGAAGTTAAAGATTAATATAAGGGAACTTAGCTTGGAAATGGAAAGACAGTCAATCACCTGCACGCATGCCCCTGAGGCGAAGTCTTGAGAAGAAGGTGTCATATACACTTAGGAGAATGGGGCTGTAAGATACCAATACATGTACATTTAATAATAATTTATTGCCTTGGGGGTGTTTTGTCAGTCTATATCAGACGTTGTTGAATTGCTGACAAAACACATTACTTTGTGATGGACCTCAAAGGTCCAATTCGCCCCAAAAACTGGGGTTTATGATAAGTGACTAACTCACAACTTTATACTCAAATGCACAGTTATTAGTAGTATATCACGAGTTAGTACACTTACCTGTGTATATATATCTGACCCGTAGTTATGCCCGGATATCTGATGTCTTGATGAAGAATAGTGTTCTTTGAAGATGTCGCACTACACTCTGTTGGATTGCATCACTCATTGTTATACTGTTTTCATTAATAATTGTTCACACCATAATGTCACTAAAGAAGCTGATCCACTTCTCTGTAAGTGTTTATTGAGATTCTTTTGTGCAAAACGTTGCCAGAACAGTGTTCTTGCTGGTTATCTCGTACTCAATGTCTCTATCTCAAAAGTAGAGTCAAAGTAAAATCTGACTCCACAGCGTCCTACACCATGCAATGCCCCTAGAACATAAAGGAAAGCTGACCTAGTACTTTTTGCTCTTGCTCAAACTTCCTCCATGAAAACAAAGCAGACTGCTTGATTCTTGCTGTTCTAAGCATAGACAACAATGTCCGCTATCTTTTACCATGGTAATAAAGTGGGGAGCAGGAATTTTCCTTAATTTAATGTCCTGCTAAGGTAAGAGATGGACTGTCTTTTATTAAAATGCACTTTGCACGCTACACAAACAAAACAGAACAAAAACACAAAACCACTCTTGCAAGGAAAGCGGCGGGTACTTGCCACGTCACTAGATTGTACTGCATTGGGGGGATCAATTACTTGCTATTCCTGGTAGTTTACCTGGAGGAGAGTTCCAGGGTCAACGTCCCATTGGCCTGGTATAATGAACGACCTCCTGGTGGATCAGAGCCTGATCAACCAGGCTGTTACTGCAGGCTGCACCTATCCACAACATTACGATTCACAGCCCGGCTGGTCAGGTACGATTTTTAAGTGCTTGTCCAGTGCCCTGCTTGAAGCCCCCCCCCCCCCATGAAAGACAGCCATGGGGTCTATTGGTAATCCGCAGTGGGTGAGGCAGTGTGGTGAGGCAGTGGGTGGGCAGTGTAGAATTAAAAGGCAGTGATAGAGGTAGTGATGAGGCAGTGATAGAGGCAGTGATAGAGGCAGTGGAATGGTAGAGGCAGTGACAGAAGCAAGTGGGTGAGGCAGTGGGTGAGGCAGTGGGTGGAGGCAGTGGGTGAGGCAGGTGATAGAGGCAGTGGGTGTGGCAGTGGGTGAGGCAGTCGGGTGAGGCAGTGGGTGAGGCAGTGGGTGAGGCAGTGGAGTGAAGCAGTGGGTGAGGCACGTGGGTGAGCAGATGATAGAGGAAGTGGAGTGAGACAGTGGGTGAGGCACTGGGTAGGGCAGTGGCATTAGGCAGTGTAGGCATGGGTGAGGCAGTGAGTGAGGAAGTGGGTGAGGCAGTGGGTGGGGGAGGCGTGGGTAAGGCAGTGGGTGAGGCCAGTGGGTGAGGCAGTGATTAGAGGCAGTGATAGGTGGCAGTGGTTGAGGCAGGGTTGAGGCAGTGTTGAGGCAGTGGTAGAGGCAGTGGTAGTAGGCAGTGGTTTAGGCAGTGGTTTGAGGAGTGGGTTGAGGCAGTGAGTGAGGGAATCTGCGGTGAGGCAGGTGGCTTAGGCCAGTATTAGAGGCAGTGATAGAGGCAGTGGGTGAGGCAGTGGGTGAGGCAGTGGTAGAGCCCATTGGAAGAGGCAGTAGGTTGTGATGGCAGTGGGTGAGGCAGTGGGTGAGGCAAGTGGGTTGAGGCAGTGTAAGAGGCAGTAGTTAGAGGCTGTGGTTGAGGCGTGGGTGAGGAGTTGGGTTGAGGCAGTGGTTGAGGCAGTGGTTGAAGGCAGTGGTTGAGGCAGTGGTTGAGGCAGTGGTTAGAGGCAGTGACAAGGGCAGTGATAGAGCCAGTGGTTGAGGCAGGTGGAGTGAGGCAGTGGGTTTGAGGCAGTGGGTGAGGCAGTGGTGGAGGCAGTGGGTGAGGCACTGGGTGTGGCAGTGGCTTAGGCAGTAATAAGGCAGTGATTAGAGGGGCAGTGGGTGAGCTGTGGGTGAGGCAGTGTAGAGACATTGGAAGAGGCAGTGGAGTGAGGCAGTGGGTTGAGCAGTGGGTGAGGCAGTGGGTGAGGCAGTGGTAGAGGCAGTGGTGAGGCAGTGGTTGAGGCAGTGGGTGAAGTGCATGGTGGAGGCAGTGTTGAGGCAGTGGTTGAGGCAGTGGTTGGGTTTGTTTTTAATGGCAGTGGTTGAGGCAGTGGTAGAGGCAGTGATAGAGCAAGTGATAGAGCCAGTGGTTATGAGGTCAGTGGGTGAGCAGTGGTTGAGGCAGTGTGGTGAGGCAGTGGTTGAGGCAGTGGGTGAGGCAGTGTATTTACTAACATTTATGTTATATATAATAATAGTACATTTCTAATATTAATAACATTTATAATAATAATAATAATAATGTTGATTCATATGTACTATTATTATTTATAACATATATTGTTTATAAATATCACGCCGCTCTACCACTGCCTTACCACTGCCTCTCCCACTGCCTCTACCACTGCCTCTACCACTGCCTCTACCACTGCATCTACCACTGCCTCAGCCCTTGCCTCAATCCATGCCTCTACCTCTGCCTCATCCCTGCCTCTACACTGCCTCTACCCACTGCCTCTCCACTGCCTCTACCACTGCTCTACCACTTGCTCTACCACTGGCCTATACCATGGCCTCTACCACTGCCTAATCCATGCCTCTACCACTGCCTCATCCAATGCCTCTACACTGCCTCATCCACTGCCTCTACCACTGCCTCTACCACTGCCTCTACCTCTGCCTCTACCCACTGCTCTACCACTGCCTATCCACATGCCTCTACCATGCCTCTTCCACTGCCTCATACCACTGCCTCTACCAACTACTGCCTCTATCACTGCCTCTACCAACTGCCTCTCTACCACTGCCTCTACACTGCCTTTACCCACTGCCTTCATCCCCTGCCTCTACACTGCCTCAACCACTGGCTCTACCACTGCCTTACCACTTGCCTCTACCACTGCCTCTACCACTGCCTCAACCACTGCCTCAACCACATGCCTCTACCACTGCCTCTACCACTGCTCTACCACTGCCTCATCCACTGCTCTCCCACTGCCTCTACCACTGCCTCTACCACTGCCTCTACCACTGCCTTACCACTGCCTATCCACTGCCTCTACCACTGCCTCATACCACTGTCTCGCCCTCACTGGCCTCTACCACTGTCTCACCCTCTAGCCTCTAACCACTGTCTCATCCCAGCCTCTACCACTGTCTCACCACTGTCTAACCCCACTGTCTCTTACCACTGTCTCACCCACTGCCTCTACCACTGTCTCACACACTGCCTCTACCACTGTCTTACCACTGCCTCTACCCACGTCTCACCCACTGCCTCTACCACTGCCTCTACCACTGCCTCTACCAATGCCTCTACCAATGCCTCTACCGCTGCCTCTACGCTGCCTCTACCCTGTCCTCTACCGCTTGCCTCTACCACTGCCTCTACCACTGCCTCTACACTGCCTCAAACCACTTGCCTCAAGCACCTGCCTCTACCACTGCCTAACCCACTGCCTCACCACTGCTCAACCACTTTGTTCTTTCTTCTACTGCTCTAGACCACTGCCTCAAACCACTGCCTCTACCAAAACTGCTCTTACCACGCCTCTATCACACTGCCTCTACCACTGCCTCAACCACTGCCTCACCACTGCCTCAAAAACCACTGCCTCTTACCACTGCTTAAACCTTCTGCCTCTACCACTGGCTCAACCACTGCCTCAACCACTGCCTCATACCACTGCCTCAAAACCACTGCCTCTAACCACTGCCTATACCACTTGCTCTACCCACTGCCTTCAACCTCTGCTCAAGCACTGGCCTCTAACACTGCCTCAACCACTGCCTCAACCCTCTGCCTAAACCATGTCTCTACTACTGCCTCTACCACTGCCTCAACACTGGCCACTCTACCATTGCCTCTACACTGTCCTTACCACTGCCTCAACCAATGCATCAACCACTGCCTCTACCCTGCCTAACCATGCCTCTACCAACTGCCTCAACCACTAGCCTCTACCACTGCCTCAACACTGCCTCTACCACTGCCTCAACCACTGCCTTATCCACTGCCTCTACCACTGCCTCTTACCACTGCCTCTACCACTGCGTCACCCACTGCCTATGCACTGCCTCTACCACTGCTTCAACACTGCCCTCAACCACTCCAGTCACACTCAATCTACAAGCCACCAAATACAATGGAATTATTGTGAATGTTTGGAAAGAGCACGGGAGACTCTAATGTCACTACCAGCAATAAAACAAGCCACACTGACCATGTTGTCAACCACGCCTTCTCCCACCACTGCTTCAACTCCTCGTTATTTTTGTGTTACAATTTCCCATTTTCAATTTCTATCGTATTCATTATTATTATATTATTCTATTATTATTATTATTATTTATTATTATATTATTAATTATTTTAGCCAGTAGCAGAAATGTTTGATTTCTTTGCTGTGTTCAAGAGTAAAAACATGTGAATGTCCACCGTTCAATACCTGTCCAAAGAGCCATTCTAATATGCATTCATGAATGTGTTTACCATTATTTATACTGTAGTTTAATAGCAACATAATGAACAAACAAAAAACTCAAACATGAGTGGTGGGAGGGAATTGGTGCCTGTTGTGGGGCGTTGGAGGGAGGGTAGTAGGACTCGCAGTTGTTTGGGAGTGGTGGAGGGCAGTGGTTAGGCTGTTGGTATTAATAACATACATGTTATTAAACCTTTACATGTATGTATTTAGTACATATTCTTACGGACCATTTTTCATGTATTTTATGGTGTCATGGTTCAAGAGGTTAAGGAAGCAGGTTATTGTATTATATTTCCTACAATATTATTGGGGCACCAAACACTCTCAATTTTTCAACATTCGTGAAGCTCTTGATCCCCTAACCCACGCAAATGTTGAGGGAGACCTGTACTGAAGGGTATCACAGCGGCAGGGTCAGCAACGGTATCCTACCAGTCTTCTTTCTCAAAAAAAAAAAAAAAAATCGCTCATCAAAACTTGTGATGGCCTAAGTGAAAGTTCAACTACATGAACCCACATAGACCACAACATGACCCAAGAATACTAAGAATGTAAGCCAAATCTTGACAAAATTATGAAGATCTATGGAAGACAGCCCTTGCTTAACCCAAACACTGCCTCTGATTGCCAGACATCACTTAACCCAAGCTCCGAGAAAACAAGCCTTCCCTCATTGCTACACGTGTCTAACTTCAGTGATCTATGAAAGGGATATCGCCGAAGAAACAACACCAGTAATAATAGAATAACAGCACAAGGACCCTAGAACTCCTACTTGTCTACCCAGCAGGACACCGGTTGTATCTTACCCCCCTCACCACCGCCACCTCAGGGAACAACAACAACAACAACAAACATGGCTGACTTCCCCCTCCAACTCCACTCCTTCAAAGGATTCACCTGTGATAACTCAGGTTGATTATTCCTGACAACATCAAGGACTACATCGTAGCTTCACGAAATTGAAATCAAAGATATCAAAGCAACACTCAATGCGACTAGATATACAAGATAACCACCTCGAGAACAAGATCAAAAACTTGTAAAGAGAAGATTACATCGGGAAGTGTTGACACAGAAAATACTCTAAAAGCAGCTATAGCAGCACACTGAGCCAAATAACAACAATAATATGAAGGTTGAGAAGAAGCAATCAAGGACTGGAATCAGAACATGCCACAACTCGAATAAAGAATACCTTGATTTCCAAGACGACAAAAACTGAACAAGATAAGTTGTCTGCATGCAGTTATAATAACCCAGTCAACACATTCAAGTGTGACATAACACAAGCACTGTGCAAAGAACCTGCTATCAGGATAATACAGAACCACGTACAAGTCAACGTGCAAAACAATGAAAATCAAAGAAAACACGTTTGCTAGGAAAAGACCAGGAAGTAAACACAGTATAATGATCAGACTTCATTTCATACGATAAAAGAAGGTCTAATTAAATCAGCAATTATCATAAAAATTGAGTGTACATAAATGGTGTGTATAACAAAAAAACGTCAAAACCTTCTGTTCAGGATCTCGAGAAAACTTAAACAGGAAAAACAAAATACATCAGTGTTTCACCGCGAGATGGGAAAATACAAGTAAGGAAACATCAACAGGACAACAATATACCATATCAAACGAAATGATTTCTCTACATTCCTTAGAAAAAAGCTGACATTTCGTAACAGATTAGATAAAGTGCCCTTAATACATATATACGTGTGGTGATATAGGTACATTACTAATATATTGTGCAATTATTATTTTATTATTTTTACGAGCTGTAATGCACAATCTACCTCCAATACTCTATACTTCTTTTCTTACGCTATTAATTGCTCATAGAATTTTAATATTACTAAGTCAAATTTACTCCAATTAAGAATATTTCATTATTCTTACCAGTCCATTTAATTTTGTTTATCACCTATTGTTTTTTTTTAGTCACTTTTCATTGTGTATCATAGTACTATATTCCAATTACTTTTTTGCTAGTAACAAAACATATCTTTTGCTAGCTAGTACCAACTACCTCATTTTTTTATACTTTTTATTGTGCAATATACTGCTCAATTTATTTAATATTACAATCAGAATCTTAATCCTAAAACCAATATTATTTCATAGTGACCATCTGTCCATTTAACTTTGTTTACCTTACTTAATTGTAGTCCTTATATATTTTCTCCTTTATTTATAGCTTTATATAATACCCTAGTTTTATATATTTCACAATTGTTAAAATAAATCAAGGTGACTATTCTCAGGTTTAAAGGTAGAATATAGTGTCACAATTTTGCCATTATATTCAAAGCTCATTTATTTGATTACCACTTTATTGTTCACCACAACTTAATTTTAGTCCCTTTTATAATTATAATTTTATTACTATAATTCTACTTAAAGATTACCTTTATAGTATACCTACTTAATCATATTCCCAAGCTCCATTATTGATCATCACTTTATTTTGTATTAGTCACTTTTATATTGTCTCTTTTATTTTAGTCTTAAAAAAAACTAAAAAAAAAAAAACTACCTTAGTCCTTTATTTATATTGTTAAATAATTCAGGTGCTATTTTTTTGCTTAAGACTATTTACTTTGTTTTATTGTAATTCTAACTTTAGATTCCACTACAAAATCATTATGATTACAAGCATTGATCCTGATGCACCTCTTATTTATGAACTTTATATGAATCAAACAGTTACTGTAACATTACTACACTGCAGAACAATCAAGGCACTTCTCAGTGCCCAACAATACAAACATAAAATATCTTTAAATTACAATATCAGAACTTTTAAGCAAGCATTACGATGACTCATAGCATTACTAAATTCCTTACATGCCATATGTCCATATTACACTAACGGAAACCTGGCTAAAGCCTGAGTAACAGATGTCTATGCCATTCCTGGTTACACAGCCATACACAACTGTAAGCCAGACAACAATGGGGTGGCACAGCCATATACTACTCAGACCAACTAAGGAATGTAATCACTAATACTTGCACAAGGGCAAGACATGGGGAATATATAATAGCTAAATTCAATCCTCAAAATACCTACAAAACTCTCACATTGATTAAAACATTTACAGAGTTCACAGTCAAGCATTAGCCAAATAGTCCAAAACCTAGGAAGTATGATAATTGATGCAGCATGAACAAAGATCACTTACTACTCTTCAGGTGACTTCAATATAATCTCCTGCCAAGGACCAGGACCCACACGTTACTGAATTCACAAGCACAATGAGTAACTGCATGTTCTACCACGTAACAAAAACCTACAAGAGTTACAGAGACTAGTTTCCCTACTTGCACCACATCTGGAACAACACCATATCCCCCTTTAAAATCAGGCATAAATTACAGATAATACACAAGACCATACCTACTTTCCTCATAACAATCTTGGTAAACTACCCCAAAACACTACTAAGTCACCTTCTGACTTCACAATGAGGCAGCCATTAATAAACTTCACAACATTGACTGGCACACTGAGCTAGAAATCAATACAGATTTGACGAATGTTTTATTAATAAGTTTCTAAAAAAAAGAACCCATACTATAATAATAAGCAACTGCCCTCTAAACTAAAACAGATGACAGCTCTAAAAGAGGACTGGAACAGTCCCTGGCTACACCCAGCATTCTCAAATCCATAATACCAAAACACCAATATGAAAAAACAGTACAGAATGGGTCACATCATAGAGAACAGAGACCAAACAAAACGTTACTTGTCAATCCTACCAGAGCCTGATAAGAAGGGCAAAAAAATTAGTATTATTCAATTCAAAATTACAAATTCAAATTCAAATTCAAAGTTAATTTTCTATATAAGTGATTACAAGTTGAGTTTACAGAAATTTGGAATATTGTTTGGTTTAAATGTAGAGTAAAATTGTGATTACAGAGTGTTACCACTAGACGATTAGCATGGTTAGCATTTCGGGGCATACTTAGTTTTTATTCTTAATATGTAAAATAGGTTACATATTATGGGTAAGATGGTTCTATGGCTAAGTGACTCTAAATACTAGTTAGTGAGTCTTAGAATTAGTGTGTAAAATGCTTTTTGTTTTGGCACAGTATATATGTTTCAGTATTGGAAGTATCACAGGATTCATTATTTATAGACTGAGATTAATTTTCTGTTTATGGTCAATGGACAGTGAGAGAGTGTAAGTGTGAACCACCAGGTGGTTTCGTGTTAGTTAGTTATTGACGGGGTGCTATCAGGGAGTATAAGAGATTGTTTTCTAATGGTAGTTGAAAGTGATGAATGTGTCATGCAGTTCCTAGAGGTTCTCAGGTAGGGTATTCCAGATTTTAGGGCCTTTGACTACATTGATTTTTGTAAAGGTTTAGTAGGAAACGGGGAATGTTCGTTAGAGATGTTTGTTTCTGGTGTTATGCTGTGGGTTCTGTCACAAATTTCAAGAAAGCATTTTAGGTCAAGGTTGATATTAGAGTTTAAGGCCCTGTAGATATAGATTGCACAGTAGTAAGTGTGGAAGTACTGAAATGGGAGTAAGTTTAGATCTTTGAAGAGTGGGGGGGTGTGCTCCAGGGGATGTGGATTTTAGTGATTATTCTTTATGCAGCCTTTTTGTTGGGTTATTATTGTGCTTTAGGTGTGTTGCTGCAGTTGACTCCCCAAGCACAAAATTACATAGGTGAGGTATGGATAAAATTAGGATGGGTATAGTGTGAAGAAGGGCATTTTGCCGCACGGTAGTATCGTTTCTTGGAGAGGATCAAACCGTTTTTGGGATTACTTTTTTGGGCTATATGCTGGATATGGGTGCTGAAATTCAGGTTGTTGTCAGGTATAAGCCTAGAAATTTTCCCCATTAGTTCTGGTAATTAGAGTGTTGTCAATCTTAATGTTAATTTGTGCATCTCTGGCTCTGCTACCAAACATTATTGTAGTAGTTTTGTCTCAGTGTTAAATCATAAGTTTTATTGGCTGTCATCTCTAGTCGATATTTTAATCAGCTCCTCATCACAATGGTGTTGAGGGTGGCAAGATTAGGGTGAAAGATGGGACATAAAGTCGTGTCATCAGCAAAGAGAATGGGGTTTCAGTGTTGGGATACGTTTGGAAGGTTCACTTGCTGTATATGAGGGAAGGCAGGGGACAAAGGACACTTCCCTGCGGAACTCCAGTATCAAGTGGCCGTGTTGCTTGATGCTGTGTCTTTTAATGGTGACGTACTGATACCTATTATTAATGTAAGATTTGAAATAAGGCAGCGCATGGCCTCTTATACGTAGTGGTTCAAGTTTGTGGAGTAGGATTTCGTGTTTTACTGTGTCAAAAGCTTTTCTTAGGTCATAAAATTTCTAGTGGATCATTCCTTATTTCCAATGCTGTGTCAAGCAGATCTAGCATTTTTATGATGCATATTAATGCTTTTAGTTTTCCTGAATCCATACTGGCAGGGGTTGAGATTTGACGTTGTTTTGAGCCGTTTATAAATGATACAGTCTCCTGTGAACGAGTTTTCTCAAAGATTTTTGGTAGCAAATGTTAAGTTAGAAATTGGCCTTAGTTGTTTAAGTCTGTAGGGTCACCACCTTTATGTATTGGTGTAACACCTTGCCATCTTGAGTAGTTTCGGGAAGGTGGCTAGTCTTACTGACTTGTTAAAAAGTATTGGAAATAGCATGCGAAAGGAATGGGTCCGCTCGCTGTACAGTAATGGTTTGGACATGAGGACAAGCTCACCAGAGTTAATTTTTTAGTGACTTGATGAATCTCAATGACTTCCGTGGGCTCAGTTGGTGCAGAATAGAAGGAATTAGGGAAAATTTCCACTATGGTAGTCCCCGGCATGGTGCATTGGTATTGGGGATTTTATGGCGAAGATTAGAGCCTATGGTTTGAGAAGAAGTCGTTTATCTTGTTAGCTGTGTCAGTGGGATGTAGTGGTGTTTAACATTAGTTTAGTTAGGACAATATTCTTGGTTTTTCTCAGTTTGTGGGTCCCTAGAATCTGATTGAGAGTGTTTTCAAGGTTCTTTTTATATCTCCTTAGTGTATGGAATCTATTGGAGTTGGATAATTGTTTGGCTTTTTTTATTACTTTGGTGGATGGCCCGCCTTCACTGGTGAATATTTTTCCTCACATCACTACTGAATGATCGCGAGCGCAAAAATGAGAATCCACGTCAGAATCATCGTCATTACTGTAGTCAGAGGCCTGGCCATGAAAAATATTAGTTTTCTCTTACGTTTAGGAACACCCGACCTGAGTCATGAGTGCCCACACCAGAGGTTGAAGGTCGAGGATCGTCGGGGTTTTCTGCACTATTATCGATATCCTGGTCATTATTTTCGGTCACTAACTTATCAAAGCCGTAGAATTCGTCTTCATTTCCACTTCCAACAGTGTCAGAACTACCCAGACAGGAAGAGGAGAGTCCCAATTTTCCGGGAAGTAAGAGCTGACTTGCGACGAGGCATGGTGAACGATGGTGAATGAGCCGGCGTTCCCACAATGCTATGCAGGCGCCTAGATTTTTTGTTGTTTATGGCGCACACCCACGGCGCAGACCCATTCTCTCACATGTAGGCCTATGAGCGCTTTCGCGCTAAATTTGACGGCGCTAGAATTTTGGCGTAGATCTACGGTTTGGACACTCACCGAAAAGCCGTAGATCTATGGGACAGACCCTGAAAGGGTTAAGCATGAAGTGTTAGAAAAGTTTGAGAGTGGTATGAAGGTGATGGAACTTGCCAGAATGTACAGCAAGAATAAATCAACAATTACATCCATCCTGGCATAGAAAGAACAAATCAAAGATGCTAATGTTGCAAAAGGAGTATCTTTTCTAAACAAAGGCCACCACTAATGGAAGAGAAGGGAAAATTATTATTATAGATTAAGGAAAAAGAATTAGTGGGAGACAGCATTGTGGAATTGATCATATGTGAGAAGGCAAAGCAGTTGCATGAGGATCTTACAAAGAAATTGCTTGGAACAAGTGCTGTAGTTTGTGAATTTAAGGCCAGCAAAGGATGGTTTACATTAGAACATAAGAAAGTGGGAACACTGTGGCAGTTTGATAGATTTAAGAAGCCTGTGGCATACACAGTGTTGTAACGAATAGTGAGGCTGCAAGTTCTTACAAATGTGCAGCTGAAAAGTATGTTCATGAATTCCAGGACTATGTAAAAGCTGAAGGATTCAAACCCCAACAAGTGTTCAATTGTGACAAAACAAGCCTCTTTTGGAAGAAAATGCTGAACAGGACCTACATTACCCAGGAGGAAAAGGCACTGCCAGGACACAAGCCTATGAAAGAGAGGCTTACTCTTTTATTGTGTGGTAATGCTAGTAGGGATTTCAAAGTGAAGCCTTTACTCAAGTATTACTCAGAAAATACCAGAGTGTTCAAGAAAAACAAGGCAAATTTTCAAAGATTAGATTTTGCCACCGAAGTGGCTAGTTTATTTTGCACCCCATATTCATCCTGTGGATGGTAGCACGAGAGCATATGGATACACAAAAGGCCTAGGAACTAGGCCCCAAAGGGTTAGCAGGAATACGTATGGATTTATATCTACATATCTATAGTTCACTTATCTGTTACAAGCAAATTTAGGAAATTTGCTTAGTATATCTGGTATCTTATTTTCATTAATAAGATATCATGACATGTCACATAGGTTATTATACTGTCTGTCTGTGTATTCCTCATTAAGTGGACAATTAAGCACATAGTGTTCAAGAGAGTGACCATATGCCTGATCACATAATTAACATTTAGTTTGATCATCATCTGTGTGTCTCCCAAACTGCAAGAAGAAGTACTTGTAACCAAGCCTAAGCCTAGCCACTACAACATCAGTCAGTCTGTTCACATTGCAAGTTGCTCCATAAACATACTTATCTATGTTCATGTTATCATAGTGTGTTATAGATCTACTCAGGCTTCTAACTGCATTCCTATAACAATCATTTCCATTATTTACTTCTCTCCTAATATTATTCCTAATGCTAGACAAAGTTATGCCAAAGTTATATTCTGCATTCTCCTTCTGGGTACTCTTCTTGGCTAACATATCAACTTTATCATGAAGGAGTAATCCAATGTGTGATGGGATCCATAGCAATTGTACATTAATTCCTTTGTCCCTAATTTTTGAGTATATATACCTGGCTTCTCCAATGAGCATGTTGTTGGAGTCATTATATGAGTCAAGAGCCTTCAATGATGACATAGAATCAGTAATGATGATAGAGTCAAGCTCAGTGTCATAGGTTAGCTTTAGCACCATTAGGATTGCAAACAATTCAGTTTGCAGTGTAGACGCCCAGTTGTTAATTCTTATGCCTAACTCAACAAATTTATTATCATTCTTAACTAGGGAGGTGGCAACAAGAGCAGATGCAGCCCTGCCAGAAGACTCCTGTTTAGATCCATCAGTGTATATAACTTGTGATAGCTTATTACTACCAGCTAGGTGAGAAATTTCTCCTTGACCAGTTGCTCTAGCAAGAGATTTAAGGAAGGGATTACTAGCAATGAGCTTCTTGGGAGGGACTTGTAGGTATGTGATATTAAATGAACACATCTTCCATGGAGGGGTGAAATGCTCTTGTTGCCTACAGTGATACAGTTCATACAGGTTATAAAACTTAATGCAATTGCACGTTTTCACAATCCATTTAGATCTGTGTGCATTTACCTCTAGACACTTGGTAAGATTCATTGTGACAGTGTCTGGTTCGTTTCTCAACATTAATACCGAGTACAGTGTTAATTTCAACAATCCTATCACTGATACTAGAAATACCAAGCTCCTTCCTCATGTTAAGAACTTTTCTAGATCTGGGACAGCCAAGAATAATCCTGAGAGCTTCATTTTGCACATTAACTCCAAGGGTCGGAGAGAACTTTCACTAGCTAATATCAACATGGGAGCAGCATAATCAATTAAGGACCTAACATAGGCTATGTACATCATTCTCAAGATTTTCACATTAGCACCATAGTGGGGGTTGTAGCCAGCAACAGCTTTGAGAGCATTTAGCCTAGCTTTGCATTTCTTGTTTAGTTGTAGTATAGTGGATTTATTAAAGGGTACATCTACACCAAGATATCTGTAAGTTTTAACGAAGCTAATGATTTCACCTGCAAATAGATGGGTGGGGGATGTCGTTTGCTTGTTAATATCTTTGTTTTAGAGGAAGATATTATGAGGCCTAGTCGATTACAAATTGCTTGAACTTCATTAAGAATGGTATTCATCTTCTTATGCCCTGTTGTATGGATCATGATATCATCAGCATAGCTTGTAGCTATATGTTTAGGTGAAGCAGGTAGAGCATTTAGGAGAGCATTAACCCTTTGAGAGTTTCGGACGTACTAGTACATCTTAGGCGCAGGGGTTTTTGACGTACTAGTACGCACAAATTCTAGCGCCGTCAAATCTCGCGGGAAAAGGCTGGTAGGCCTACATGTGAGAGAATGGATCTGTGTTGTTGGTGTGCGTGGTAGAAAAAAAATCTGGGACCAGTGGTGCATTGTGGGAACGCCATCTTAGTAAACAATATCCACCATGCCTCGCGGTAAGAAGTTCCTCACTCCTCGGTGAATTGGGACACTTTTGTTCCCCAGTGACAGTCCTAATACAGATGGAAGTGCCAGTGAAGATGTGTTTCAAGGTTTTGGTGAGGTTTTGACCGAAACTAATGACCATAATATCGGTAATAGTGAGGAAAACCCAGACGACCCTCAGCCTTCCACTTCTGGTGCTGGGATAGTCTTGTTCACGTTCAGTTGTACCAGAATCCAATAGGAAACTTCTATTTTCCCAAATCCCAGACTCAGATGAGAACATGTGTGATGATAGTGATAGTGAATATGAACTACAAGCTCTTCAAACTAGTTCCAGTAGTGATAGTGAAGTGCAATATTCCCCAGTGAAGCGTCAGTATATACGACGATATATGCGCTCTGGTAGTGTGCCATATGCTATTCCAAGGGGAAGGAGTGCATCTCAGAGTACATCCCGTGGCTGTACAACAGGAACAGACAGTGAAAATGACGATGATACTGTTGCAATTGGGATGGAAAATGTGGGTGGTGGTAGTGGTGCTGGCGGTGAGGCACCAGCAATGGGCCATGCTGCCACCCACGCCGCTGCCTCAGCTGATCTACAACAAAGGCCACCATCCCCCACCACCCACCCACCACCTCAAACCACCTCCACAACCACAACTCACAACCAAACTCCACAACCACAACCTCCACAACCATTACCACCTGTCATTGTCCAGTACCCACCAGCAGACCGCACCTGGGATTGGTAGGAAGCTGTCAATTTTGTTCCAAATGCCCACCAGTTTGATGACAGCCAAAGTGGAATACGGCCATCTTGTACACTTGGGAACAATGCCACTGAACTGGAATGTTTCGAGTTATTCTTTGACGAACCACTGATGGAAAGTATTGTCATGGAAAGCAACACATACTACGAGTACACCATGGCAAACACATTACTTTCACCAAAATCACGTCTACACCAGTGGAAGGAGGCAACTGTGGCTGAGATGTATCGTTTCTTTGCCACAATAATGCTTATGCCACATGTGTATAAGCACAAAGTGAAATCATACTGGTCAAAAGACCGCCTGATTGCAACCCCAGGTTTCAGTGATATAATGCCAGTGAATCGATTTGTGCTAATGTTACATATGCTTCACTTCTCAGACAAAACCAGGCCTGACAGAAACGACAGGTTATATAAGATTAGGAATGTGTTTGTGTATCTGAAAGAGAAATTCAGTATGCATTTTTATCCCTTCAGGAAGCTTGTAATTGACGAGTCTTTGATTCTGTTCAAAGGAAGAATTTCTTTCAAGCAGTACATACCAAGCAAGAGGAAACTCTTTGGTATAAAGTTGTTTGTGCTTGTGATTGTTACAGTGGTCTGGTATTGGATATTATTGCGTACACTGGAAGTTATACATTGCAAAATACAAGGAAGTTATTGGGCATCTCAGGTCATGTGGTTAGAACAATGATAGAACCATACCTTGGTAATGGGCATATATTATATACAGATAACTGGTACATAAGCCCCTCACTCAGTGATTTTTTGCGAGTGAACATGACAAATGTGTGTGGCACAGTGTGTGCAAATCGGAAACATATGCCCAGGTTTGACGCTGGCTGCCAATGACATCATGGCATTTCGGTGGCATGACAAACGAGATGTCACACTGTTGTCATCAGTTCATCCTAATGAAGTGTCAGGCAGCATAGAGAGAGCAATGAACCCATTCTAAAGCCTGCAGCTGTGATTGATTACACCTTCAACATGCGTTAATTGGACAAATGTGATATGCAGATTGGGTTTGCTGATTGTGTTCGCAATAGTTATAAGTGGTACATCAAACTCTTTTTCCATCTTCTGGACATTTCCATGCTCAATGCTTATAATATGTATAAGATGAGGACCAGAAACAAACCACAGTATGGCGAATTCTGTTTGTCTGTCATCACACAAACAGTATTCAATTGCGAAGGAACAACACCTGCAATTGACCACCAACCAAATTATCAACAACTATCTGCTCGTCTGAAGCATGGTGATCACTTCCTGGTAAAAGTGCCTGCTACCGCTTTGAAGAAAAAGGCTCAGAAGAGGTGTTACGTCTGTTTACATACAAAAAAACGCCCACAACAACGCATAGACACTCGTTTTATGTGTGAGGAATGTAAAACACCACTCTGCATGACACCATGTTTCAAAGAGTTCCACAGGCTGCAGAACTTCTAGAAACATTCCCTGTGACTGTATGTGTGTGTGTAAAATATAGAAAAATAGTAATAAACAACATTTGATATCGTTTGTTTGAGTAAATATTTTCTATAAACAAAATAATGACTAATGACAACAGTGTTTATGCCCTTATTGTGTAGTATTGAAAAAGAAATAACTTACAAAATAATGATCATGTTGGCCTCAGAGGCCATAAAAGTTACTCAGAAAAAGAAAAATTGAAAAATAATTGAAAATAGTACATAAAAAAGTAAATAGAAAAATACCGGGTGACTGCAGTCGGCGATGTTACCAGATGTTATTAAATTTTGGCAAACTTCACGCCTCCATATCTCAGTAAGTATTGACGGTAAAAAATTTTTGTTTAGCCTATAATGTTTAGAAAAAAAAACTATTTTTCATAAAAAAAAATTTTTTTTTTTTTTGAAATTTGGCCGACCCTGAGAACGAGCTTCAGAGAGGGCCTGTCGACCCTCAAAGGGTTAATCAGAATATTAAATAGCATGGGACTAAGAACTCCTCCCTGCGGTGTACCTAAAGACATTTCTTTAGAATCACTTCTGAAGCCTTGGTAAAGGACAGAGAATACTCTATTTGACAGGTATCCTATTATCCAGCAGAGTAAGCTACCACCAATATTCATTTTGGCTAGTTCATGTAGTATAACGGTTCTGTTCACAATATCAAATGCAGATTTTAGATCTAGAAAAGTGGTAAAACTAATGGAGGTGTGTGCAGTGAGAAAGGTGGAAATACAGTTCTGCACACTTTGCCTTTCATGAACCCATAGAGGTAGGGGGAAAGTTGGTGTCTGATTCTGTAGTACAGTCTGTTAAGTATCATTCTTTCAAAAGTTTTCAAAGACAACTAGTTAAGGAGATTGGCCTAAATATCAGGCTGTTGGGGCTTAGGGATAGGCACAATGGGACTATTGGTCCAGGAAGTAGGAAGAGCACACTCAATGTAACTGAGATTATACAGTGCCAACAAAGGGTTATCAGGCATGTGCCTTGAGTTCTGAGAATATCATAGGTTATACCATCCTCTCCAGGAGCAGTTGATCGACCTTTAGTTAATGAGTTATCTAATTCATACTCGGTAAAGAGGCAATCACTCTCATCAATATTTTGGCTCATAAAATTAATCAGTTTCAACATTTCTTCAGAAGTACTCTCTAAATTTTTTCCAATATGAGATGGAAGGTTTTCATGCCTGGATGTTTTGGACCAGTCATTTATGAGGTCATTTGCTTTTTCAAGAGGAAAAGCATGAGCAACATTGCCAGTCTTTTTCCTGGTTATTTTATTTATACCTTTCCAAGCCAAACTTAAAGGGGTGGACCTATTTAATCCACTAACAAACTGTTCCCATTCCTGTTGCCTAAGTTCTTCCTTTCTATTCCTTGCATTTGTTAGTGCAGCTTGGAACGTTCTGAGCAGGTCTGGGGTTCTACATTCACGGTATGCTTTACCAATCCTCCTAGCTGCATGTGTTAGATTGCGTAGCTGTGGATCATTATAGTATGTACATTGGTTTTTATTGTTATTTATAGTGGAGGGTCTTTGTTTCCTATTCCTGCCCACATGATCTGTGAGAACACTCTCAATAGTGGTAATTAAATAATCATTAAATTTCTGTGTGCCATTGGGCTTGTAATTCTTATACCATTGATCCAAGTGGTTAATAAAGTTGTCTCTGTGTTCTGACTCAAGAAATCGTAATGACACGATTGCAAATAAACAATACCCCCGGCCGGGATTGAACCCGCGGTCATAGAGTCTCAAAACTCCAGCCCGTCGCGTTAGCCACTAGACCACTAGTATGGTTTCTCTGTGTTCTGGTTTGAGAATAAGTTTCCTCCTTCTGTATTTAGCTCCTTGATTGCTGGAGATGTGATCAAGAGTGATAGTTGTTAGTCATGGGAAGTGATCAGATGGAAGATCATCAACTATGACAGAGTCTTGCATCGTATATGATGTATTAAATCCAAGGCACAGATCTAGTATGCCACCATGTATGTGAATAGGCTCAGTAGTGCCCACAATTCGAACATTATCATGCTCATTTAGCAATCTCACTAGTTTAGTTCCATTGGTGTTTGTTATAGACCCACCAATATTCTTATGTCTGGCATTAAAATCTCCAAGAATGATGGTAGGTTCACTATTGATGCGATCTGGTAAAGCATCAGGTCGAAGCTGGGTTAATGATGTGTTTGGCCCAAGTGTGAAAAAATACCTCCTGGAAAAGAAATTGCCACTCAAGTGCCTCCTGGTACTGGACAATGCCCCTGCACATCCTCCAGACTTGCAACACCAAGTGTTTAGGGATTTCAGTTTCATCACAGTGAAGTTCTTGCCTTATAACACCACTACTCTCCTCCTGTCCATGGACCAGCAGGTCATTTCCAACTTCAAAAATCTCTACACAAAAGCAGTGTTTCAGAAGTGCTTTGAAGTGACCTCAGACACTCAGTTTACCCTAAGACAGTTCTGGAGGAATCACTTCACTATCCTCCATTGCATAAGCCATATAGGTAAGGCTTGGGAGGGAGTGACTTCCAGGACTTTGAAGTCTGCTTGGAGAAACATGGCCAGATTGTGTCCAAGAGAGAGATTTTGAAGAGTTTGAGGCTGACCCTGACCCTGCCGACCCTGTGGACTCTATTGTGGGACTGGGGAAGTCCCTGGGGTTGGAGGTGAGTGGCAAGGATGTGGAAGAGTTGGTGGAGGACCACAGGGAAGAGCTAACCACTGAAGAGCTGCAAGAGCTTCTTCTCGAACAGCAACAGACTGCATCTGACTAACTTGCTTCAGAGGAGGAGGAAGAGGGAGTGAAGGAGGTGCCTTCTTCAGAGATAAAGAAGTGTGTGCAATGTGGGCTAGGGTGCAAGCTTCTGTAGAGAAACACCACCCTGACAAACCTGAAACAAGCCATGTCTGCAACATGTTTAGTGACAAAACCCTGTCCCTCTTCAGGGAAATCTTAAAGAGATGCCAAAAAACAGATCACTCTGGATAGTTATTTTTTTGAGACAGGGGTCCAGTGACTCAAGCTGGTGCAAGTGGCAATAAAAGACAGAGAGGGGCAGTAACCCCAGAGAAGGCTTTGCTAACCTAAAGTCTTTATGGAAGGGGATTCCTCTTCCAAACACTTACTCCTCCCTCTTTCCTCCTCCCTGTCTTCCAGAAGCTAGTATTAGTCTTCAATAAAGGCATGTAATACAGTGGAAACTCTACTTGCGAGCATGTCCATGTGCAAGTTTTTCCAGACATGAGCAGTTGATGGGTCGATTTTTGCTTCCATATGTGAGCAAAATTTCCATAAGCGAGCAGACCTCAAGGTAGGTTCCTTCACACTGGTGAGGGGCTCTTGCTCTTGATCTCGTAAATTGTATCTCATTTGTTTGTTGGACTATCTTATTGAAACTTGGGCAATGTATGATGGAAAGATGCTTCTTAACATACACCAAAAATGAAAGAAATGCAATCATAAATAATGGAGTTCACTTCTCAGCAATTAGCCACCCCTTAGCGGTATTTTCGAATGGTGTGTAGAAATTTTCTTCAAGAAGGGGGTATTAGCCCCCTTCAGCCCCTTTCAGCCCTGAGAGGCCAAGCCCTCTCAGAAGGGGCAAACATCTTGTTTACTGCTACAGCAAGTAATTGATCCCAGATGCAGTATGAGTATGTGACGTGGTCAAGCGACCACTGCTCCTTGCAAGACTCCAGTGTTGCAAAGTGTAGTTTAATAAGAGACAGTCCATGTCTTACCTTAGCAGGACAATTAAGGAAATTCCTGCTCCCACTTTATTACCATGGTAAAGATAGTGTACATTGTTGTCTATGTTGAAGACAGCAAGAATCAAGCATTCTTCTTTGCTTCATGGAGGAACTTTGGCATGGAAGCAAAAAGTACTAGGTCAGCTTTTCCTCTATGTTCTAGGAGCATTGCAGTGGTGTAGGATGCTGTGAGGTCAGATTTCTTTTGACTCTACTGAGAGAGAGATATTGATGTACTGGGATAACCAACAAAGAACACTGTTCTGCACATTTTTGCATGAAAGAATCTCAATAAATCACTTACAGAGAAGTGTGATCAGCTTCTTTAGAGACATTATTGTGTGAACAATTATTGATGAACTGTGTAACAACGAGTGTTGCAATCCAACAGAGTGTAGTGCGACATTCTTCAAAGAGCACTATTCTTCAATCAAGACTTCGGATATCCATGCATAACTACTGGTCAGATACATATACGCAGGTAATTGTACTAACTCATGATATACTACTGTTGACTGCGCAGTTGAGTATAAAGTTGTGAGTTAGTCACTTATAAACCCCTGTGATAAGTGGACCTTTGAGTCCACACAAGTATGTGTTTTCAGCAATCAATGTCTCATGTATGCTGACATAACACCCCCCAGGGGTAAATTATTATTGTTTTTACTTTACAGCCTGTTGCAAAGCGGATATGACACCTTCTCAAGACTTCGCCTGCAGGGGTGGCTTTGCAGGTGATGAGCTGTCTTTCCAAGCTAAAGTTACCTTATATTTAATCTTTAACTTTATCTGGTAAACTATTTATAAAACAATTGGTGGTGCTCAAACCGGATAAAGGCCACACTGTGGTCCAAATACGTTGCATTACAGTATACAAATAACGTACTAGCCAAGGTCCTTCGAAAAATGCTGTAAAACTAGTGTTCTACAATATAAATCAGAATAAATGAATCCCTCCAGGCTCAATCACAGAGAATGGGCACCAAAAGAAAACAGGTGCACACCCGGCTTTCACCCCTAACCCAAAGAAAACGGGAGCTGAGTAACTCACCCAACAAAAAATGGGGGATGGCACCCGTCATCTACTGCTCTCAAGCTCGAGAAACGCTGACCACATCAACAAGCCAGATGACCGCCAGTTTGTCTGAGTGTATATACTCAGTGTTTTATAAATGTTTATAAACAGAAATTAAGACACAAAATTGTGTTTAAATTTGTTTCTTATAAAAGATATAAATGTTATATTAAAGGAAACTATATATAAAATGTAAACTTTCATATATATATATTTTATATAAAAATATATATATAATAAAATATATATATAAAATATATATATATATATATATAAAAATATATAAAAATATATATGTATTAACCGTGGCATTTATACATGTGTAAGAAATATACACGTGTGATTTAAAAGTTATACAGTGACATTTATAGTGTACAGTGAATGAAGTGTATAACGTTATTTACGATGACCGAACATTGTCAGGCTGACACTGCAAACTCAAGACATAAACACCAGAGGTTGATCCAGCCATATATACTTTGTACCTTTAATGGTCATTGACCCTGAGGTTAAGGTTAGTGGGTCATTAGTGTCTGACTAGATTATTGTTGACTTGAGCATAACAAAACTCAACTGTTTTATAGCAGTACAGTGTTTTTTAAAACACTCTAAGTGTGGTACTAGAAATTTTCAGTATACCATTAAAATGGCTTGTTTAATTGATAAGATTTACCCTTCAGGGAAGAAGCAGGTAGTTTATACTGGTTAGTATACTAATATGTATTAGGATTATTGAGGCAAATGTAGATAATAACAATGTAACCTAAGACCTTAACATAGGTAGTAATAGGCCGAATGTAGGTAAACACTAGGTTATGTTAGCTAGGGAGAACTGGCAGCCCAACTTTGAACAACGAGGTGGGGGTCTCGAAGATGCCAGAGCTTCCTTCTAAGACTAGACATCATCGTAGCAACAAGTGCCATGACCAGCAGGCGGCGCTTCCACGTGTCTTCACTTACTAGACCTAGAGAAATCTGTTGGAGGTACCTCGATGTACCGTAGATGACCTCCTCCTTCAGCCCATACAGTAAGACAAGACCTCCACTTTTTCTGAGGATCCTGGCCAGTGTCTGGGGAAAATTGCGAGTGAGTTAAGCTGTGGGCCTTTGTGCAGCCGGCAGTGCATGACCAGTATGTACCGGTGTCTCTTGTCAGCTTAGAAGCTAGTGTCACTTTCTGCATAGTATTCTAGGGGATTCACCCCCCCCTTGGAAATAGAAATTTCTGAGGTGCAGGCAGGTCACTAATAACGATTGAATATTGCAGGAATTAAGGCTCCTGTTGCACGTGGTTCTGAGGGCAAGTCCAGAAGGACTAAAGCTTATGGAGGTTGAAGACCAGAATAGATTCTACATCACCAAGTAAGTTAGTCCTTTAAACGTGCATGCAGGCGAGATTTCTTGCAACATCAGTCATTTATGAAAATGTGTCCTATAAGCCACTTGTGAGGCTGAGGTACCGACCTCAGGGCACGGTGTCAACAGAGCTTGCCATGGTAGGCAACTCACATGGAGGCAGTCCAGACAAATTTTCACAAGTGGTCCTTTGAACCTGATGTGGAATAACTAGGTTAAAATTATGTAGCTAGCCACAGTTAGGAACCAGTTTAACAGAGTTAGGTTAAGTTAGCACCCAGGCCCAGAGTTACACAGAAGCTAGGCCAAGCTGACTATACACAGAAGTTATTATTTGCAGTAATTTACAGGCAGGCCAGGTAGGCTAGAGAAGCTTGTGAATTTAATTATTTACAGTGATTACAAGTAATCCAGAGTAGGAGACTTGTGTGTAATTACTTACAGTGGAATTGCAAGGTAGCCACAGTTAGGCTAGGCTTGTGCAATATTTACAACAGTTATAGTTGTTGGACAGATTTAACCTAGTTATTATTTAAAGGGAGTTCTGAAGCCAGGTTTAGGCTATAGCACATTAGTTAGGTTAGGATTTACCTTATCCAACCATCCACGCTAGACTGAGTAAGCTGGGCACAGTTAGGCCAAGCTGTTTACACACATTATTTATTTTCTGTTTCACAAGTTGAATTGTTGAATTTATTTGTGTTAACAAAGTGATTTTTAATTTGTAAAAATGCATTTTTATTGTGTGATTTCATTGTCTTTGACTCATTTTAATGTTGGATTTGTGAATTGTACCTTAGACTAGGTTAAGTCTCGTAATTTTTTTGCTGACATTGTACGGGAAAATTTGCTGGGTTTAAAGGGCTTTCACAAGATACCCCATTTCATTTGGGATTTGAAAAAAAACCCTTTGTACATTTGAGTAAAGGGAAAACCCAATAAAAAAGGGGGAAATTTGTTTAAGTTTTGGTTGAGGACCTTTTAGACTCTTTTCTTTCCTTGCCTAACACCGTGTCGTGCTGGGGGGTTTGGGCTAAGTAAAATAAAAATTAGTTTTTTGCACTCCAAATTTAAATCTCGACAATAGCAGGTGAGATTCAACAGAGTCGGTTCATTTGTCACAAAATTAAAAACGAAAAAAGGGCTGCATAAAAAAGGGCATCTGAACAAAACCCGCCAACAGGTGAAAGGGGCTACAACCCAAATTTCAGTAAAGTAGACTGTGATGTTTTTGGAAAACCCTGTTTTAAAGATTTTGAGGGAAAAAAGGGGAAAAGACTACAACGACTTTCCTCTTCAAAATAAAGTTTCCCGGGCTATGGGGATGGCGAAACCCCCGGAAACAAGTCTTCAGAAAAAGCTCAGGACGAATTCAAAAAGGGTTTTGTAGTTTTTTCATCGGGAGATGAAAAATTAAAAGATAATTTAAAAAAAAAATTTAAAGGTTTGAAACCCCAATGGGGGACGAATACCGGGGGTACCCTGAGCACCCCCCATGCCTTTTTAATATTTTGCCCAGTTTTGCCCCATTGAATTTAACCAAAAGTTTGACGGGAAACCCCAACCCGGGGTACATTGCTTTCTGGGATCAGTTTTAAAGCCCAGATAGATGACAGAAACGATTTGGCAGATGGCGTCAAATTGCAGTACAGTGGTCCCTCATTTTTCGTAATTAATCCATTCCTCGAGCCATTACTATAAACGAAATTTACGATTTGCGAATCAATTTTCAGCGTAAGAAATAATTTAAATACAATTAATCCGTTCCTGACACCCAGAAGTATTAAAACAAAAAATTTTTTTACATGAAATATACGTGTAGTACATAAACAATACAATGGGAAATGATGAATGAACCATTAACAGTGTAACACTTACCTTTATTGGAGATTCTTCTTAGTGTATGGGAGACTGGAGGAGGAGAGAGATTGGATTGTTTACAGTTTGGAAGGGGAATCCCCTTCCAGCAACACCTCAGGTACCAATTCCTTCTCTGGGGTTGCTTCTCTTCTCTGTTTCATAATGCCACTTGGACCACCTTGAGAGTCACTCTAGTCCTGTCTCGCAAAGTAACTGTGGAGAGAGCTCTGTTTCTGGCGTCTCTTTAACCATTTCAGGGTCCAAGGCCAAAATCTGAAGTCATGCACCAGTGTCCAAGAAATTTTGAAAAAAAAAAATTATTTTTTCTTACAGAATTAAAGAGCATATTTTTGTGAAGGTAATAAAACAAAAAAAAATTAGAATCTGATCATTACTTACCGAGATACAGTGCCAAGAAGTTTATAGAAAATGATGTGGTGGCGGCAACATCGACGAATTCCACATACGCGTATTATATTATTTTGTTTTAGTTGTTTTTTCTTTTCTTTTCCAATTTTTTTTTCTATTCCTACTAACATTTGGGGCCTGAGAGACCAAATACTGTAAAAAATGATATATATATAACTCACTGTATTGAACACAATAACCGCACTAAATTATTATCATATTATTTGTTTACCACTGTTGTTTATTACAATAAACATGCACAAATATTGTATAATACTAATGTTCTATCAATATTTACATATTTACAATCACTGGACATGGTTTTAGAACTGCTGGAGCTAGTGGAACCCTTGAAACAAAGCACCATGCACAGAGGCACCTTACATTCCTCACACATAAACCGAGTGTTTTTTGCGTCTTTGTTGCCGTCGTTTTGTTTGTGCACAGACAATGCATCCTTCTGAGAAAATTTTTCTTTTTGAGTTGAAGGAAGCGTATTATGAAATAAATCACCTCTCTCCCCAAACGCTGGGGGTATTATTGGGTGATGAATTCGAGGACCATGTTTGTATTGCAGGTTTTTGGTTACCTGGTACATATTATGATTGTCTGACAAACCACGACAAACAAAATTCACCTATAGGGGTGGTCTGTTTACAGTCTTTTTTTGGTACATACTATATGAAATTCAGCATTGAAATGTCCATGAGATGGAAGAAAAGTTTCATGTACCACTTGTAACTCTTACGAACACAGTCAACAAACCAATCTGCATGTCACACTTGTCAACCAAGCGCATGTTTTGTGTATAATCAATCACTGACACTGGTTTTCGAAAAACGTTCATTAGTCACTCGATCAACTTTGCCACTGTCTTGCATTTCATTACGGTGAATGGTTGTCAACAATGTACATCTCGTTTGTCATGCCCCGTAATGCCATGATGTCTTTGGGCAGTAACACCTGCACGTCATCACCACGAACACCTGCGTTGAGCCTGGGCATATGTTACGATTAGAACGCACTGTGCCACACACACTGTCTTTTTTCACGATCGCATGAATAACTGAGTAATGGGCTTTGTACCAGTTATCCGGGTATATAATGTATGGCCCTTACCAAGATAAGGTGCCATCATTTTTCCCTCACTACGTCACCTGAGATACCCAATAACATCTTGGTATCTTTCAATGTTTTTACTACCCGTGTATACAACAATTTCCAACACCAGGCCACTGTCACAACACAGAGTACAAACAATTTTATACCAAAGCGGTTCCTTTTGCTCGAAATATACTGCTTGAATGACAGTCTACCTTTGAACAAAATCAAGACTCGTCAATTACAAGATTCTTGAATGGATAAAAGTATATCCTAACTTTTGTTTGAGATACATGAAAACATTTCTAATCTTGTAAAACCTGTCACTTCTGTCAGGCCTGGTTTTGTCAGAAAAGTGCAACATACGTAACAGTAAAAATAAACCTTTTTAAACCTGGTTTTTTTTTTCCCACTGAAGGATGAGGTAAAAAATTAGCCGATCTGTGGACCAGTAATGCTTTTATATTTGCTTATAGACGTGAGGCATAAGCATTATTGTTGCAAAAAAACAAATACATTCTGCAACAGTCGTCTCTTTCCACCTGGTAGTCTTGACTGTGGTGATAAGATCGTATTTGCCATGGTGTACTGAAAATACTTAATTTCTTTCCCTGACAATAATTTCCATCAATGGCGGTCAAAGAATAAATTTAAAGAATTCCAGTTCATTGGCCGTGGTTCCAAGGGACAGGTAGGGAGAATTCCACCCTTTTAGAGTCATCAAAGTGGTGAGGGCTGGGAACAAAATTGGGATTTTTGCTGCCAATCCCAGATAAAGGTTTTCTGGTGGATACTGGACATCATAGGCGGTTGTAACGGGTGGTTGTGGCGGCTGGTGGGTACGCTCCGCTTTTTCCTTGAACTGACGAGTCAGCAGCGTGGGTCCCCGCGTGGCACAGTAAGTCACGCATGGCGTGCCACTACCACCACCAGCACCACTAACACCATCCACTGATGCCTGTTGCCCATCCATGCCAAGTGTAGCCACATCATCCTCACTATCACTATCTAAAACGGTGTAGGGCCATGGGGTTACTCCGGGATGTACTCCGGGATGTACTCCGTCCCCTGGGCACAGCATAGGGTACACTACCCGAGCGCATGCGGCGGGGGAACATACCGACGCTTCAACTGGTTGAATATGTTTCCCACTATCACTACTCGAATGATTTGTCGAGCGCAATAAAATCACAATCTACGTCAGAATCATCGTCATTACTGAAGTCAGAGGCTTTGGGCCCCGGGAAAATATTAGTTTTTTTCTTACGTTTAGGAACACCCCCACCGTGAGTCCGAGTGCCCACACCAGAGGTAGAAGTCGAGGAATCGTCGGGGTTTTCTGCACTATTATCGAATCCTTGTCATTATTTTTCCGTCACTAACTTATCAAAGCCGTTTGAATTCGTCTTCATTTCCACTTCCATCAGTGTCAGAACTATCAGACAGGAAGAGGAGAGTCCCAATTTTCCGGGGAGTGAGAGCTGACTTGCGACGAGGCATGGTGAACAAGGGTGAATGAGCCGGCGTTCCCACAATGCTATGCAGGCGCCTAGATTTTTTGTTGTTTACGGCGCACACCCACAGCGCAGACCCATTCTTTCACATGTAGGCCTATGAGCGCTTTCGCGCTAAATTTGACGGCGCTAGAATTTTGGCGTAGATCTACGGTTTGGACACTCAACGAAAAGCCGTAGATCTACGGGACGGACCCTGAAAGGGTTAACACTTCTCTAAAATGGCCCAAGACTTTGTCACTGTACATATTTCTCACCTTCTTTACCACAAGCTTGGCACTAGGAGCTTTCTTTGGAGCCATGGTAGCTTATTTAGTACTTGCAAGCACTAAAATGAGTGGAATATTGTGAAATATTTTGTAGAAGCACTTGAGGGGACCTTCACTCACTGATAAACAATGCCAGACTGGCTGGGTAGGGAGGCCGCAACGGCTCACACCATGCATACGCGTCCCGGATGAACTACTATTCACGAGTCAACCTATGAAAAGCGAGTCCATGTTTATACGAAAATACCCCTATGATTGGCGAAATTTACGATTGCCGAGAACTATGAAAACCGAGGGACCACTGTATTTGGGATCACAGCTCAAAGGTAAAGCCCTAGACTTGGTCCGGCACATACCAGATTACTGACACTAATTGCCAACATGCCAAAGACCAGTTAAAGGACATGTTTGGCAACACTGAAGAATAAAGGTGGCCATACTTTATCGGTTGTTGGATCTAGAGCTTGCCAACATGACCGTCAAAGCCTAGAGAGATTTCCGCATTGAAATTATGAGCTTGACAAATAGTTTCAGAGATTTACATGATGAGGATGATTCAGATGGGTCATTAGTCAGGTGATTCAGAGGAAACTGGCTAGCACTACAGTACACGAGCTGCATTTGAAATATCGGGCGAATAGGTTCATGATACAACAAATTGTTGAGGGGTTGGAAGATCTCGTTTCTCATTTGAGTATAGGTGTGAGAGAAGAGTCACCACCATCCCCACATAAAAGCCCAGACAGTTACTCAAAGATCTCGAGAGATCAGTCTAAAGCTCATACAACTAACGTTGGAGTGTACTATGGCAAAGAAGTGTCTAAGGTAAGAACCTCTAAGCAGAACCTCAGAGGCACTCATGCCAGAATATGCGTGTTCTGCGAAGGCGAACACCCTAGCACGAGTTGCTCTGAGTATACAACACTGAGCAGTAGGCAACAGAGACTAAAGGAGTTGAGACTGCTTCAAGGGTTGTGGGGAACACTTTGCCAGAGACTGTGACAGCCAGCTCACTGAGTGTCGAGTCTGTTGCAGAGGTAAGCACCATACTGCACTATGTCCCAATAATTTAAGGGAACCCCAGGCTACTGGGATATCTCTCAGGTAGAGATAGAAAGTGAGTCTGAGCCTGAAATGGTAGCCAGCGTGATTAGTGGGAGTGAAGTCTCTAATCCGAGTGAGAATCACAGAGGTGCTGCCCTACCTACAGTCATGGCAAAGGTTGTGAATAGGCACAGGTCCGAAACAACCCTATTATTCTTTGACCAGGACCCATATCCTTGACAACAAAAAAGTTGTGGCTAAATTAAAGTTGAAGGCCACCAGAAATTAGTATATGTTTGGAGGGGCTATAAGTCAGGCCCCCCCCAAAAACCTTTAGTGTAGTGAATGTCCAGTCAAATTTGGTAGACACGCAGAGAAAACAGCCTTAGTGGAGAGATGTTGCCCACGCAAAAAACAGTAGACGCTTGTGCGCACCCAAAAGCGATTGAAAAACCTGGCTGAAGCTGGAAACCCAAAGGAATTACCCACTGAACGTAAAAAATGTAGGTATCCAGTGGGACCCAAATCGATAATGATTTTCCTGCTACACAAAGGATTTTAGGAAGGGGAATTGGTTTATACAGATCCCCATGGAACATCATAGCGCAGGTTTCCACCTGAATTCCCCGCCCTGCCAAAGAGAGAAGAAAACTGCCCCCCTGATAGCGGGGAGTAGTGATAAAAAATGCCATATACACGGAACCGCCAGGGAAGCTAAAACCCGGGAGGGATGACGAAAAAATCAGACCACCTTTGGGGAAAAAAATTTTACGGGTACGTGGGGAGATAGATTTCCATTTAAAACCATGGAACCTTTACAGTGGGGGGAAAGGCTACCAGGGGAGTGGGGCCCAATGGTTTTGGGAAAATACAGACCGCTCAGTCAAGGCTAGACATAGGAAAGATTTAAAGTTAAAGGGAAAGGGGGCTAAGACCCCCCAAATAACAAGTTTAAACCCCCAGAGGTCCAGCAGGGGGAAAATGGGTGGCGAATAGACCGGGGTCTGCTCGACGAGAGTCCACAGCACTCATGTCCTGGGTCCCCCCCTAGGGGGTCGTGGAAAGTGAAATTGAGTAGACCTTTTTCCTACCTTTGCCGGGGGGGGATATTGGACTTTTTCGGTCCTAGAATCCC
>NC_069471.1:4361852-4407270 GCF_026875155.1 Cherax quadricarinatus | reverse complement strand
GTGTGCAGAAATATTCCAGCCTAGATAGAACAAGTGACCTGAAGAGTGTCATCATGGGCTTGGCATCCCTAGTTTTGAAGGTTCTCATTATCCATCCTGTCATTTTTTTAGCAGTTGTGATTGATACGATAAGATAAGATTTCGTTTGGATTTTTAACCCCGGAGGGTTAGCCACCCAGAATAACCCATGAAAGTCAGTGTGTCATCGAGGACTGTCTAACTTATTTCCATTGGGGTCCTTAATCTTGTCTCCCAGGATGCGACCCACACCAGTCGACTAACACCCAGGTACATATTTGCAGCTAGGTGAACAGGACAACAGGTGTAAGGAAATGTGTCGAAATGTTCCCACCTGCTGGGAATCGAACCCCGGCCCTCCATGTGTGAAATGGGAGCTTTAGCCACCAGGCCACCCACATGCAATGTTATGGTCCTTGAAGGTGAGATCCTCTGACATGATCACTCCCAGGTCTTTGACGTTGGCTTTTCGCTCTATTTTGTTGAAGGAATTTGTTTTGTACTCTGATGAAGTTTTAGTTTCCTTATGTTTACCATATCGGAGTAATAGAAATTTCTCATCGTTGAACTTCATATTGTTTTCTGCAGCCCACTGAAAGATTTGGTCGATGTCTGCCTGGAGCCTTGCAGTGTCTGCAATGGAAGACACTGTTATGCAGATTCGGGTGTCATCTGCAAAGGAAGACATGGTGCTGTGGTTCTTGTCTATGTCAGATATGAGGATGAAATACAAGATGGGAGTGAGTACTGTGCCTTGTGGAACAGAGCTTTTCACCGTAGCCACCTCAGACTTTACTCTGTTGACTACTACTGTTGTGTTCTGTTTGTGAGGAAATTATAGATCCATCTACCAACTTTTCCTGTTATTCCTTTAGCACGCATTTTGTGTGCTATTACGCCATGGTCACAGTTGTCGAAGGCTTTTGCAAAGTCTGTATATAATATATCTGCATTCTTTTTGTCTTCTAGTGCATCTAGGACCTTGTCGTAGTGATCCAGTAGCTGAGACAGACAGGTGCGACCTGCTCTAAATCCATGTTCCCCTGGGTTGTGTAATTGATGGGTATCTAGATGGGTGGCGATCTTGCTTCTTAGGACCCTTTCAAAGATTTTTATGATATGGGATGATAGTGCTATCGGTCTGTAGTTCTTTGCTATTGCTTTACTGCCCCCTTTGTGGAGTGGGGCTATGTCTGTTGTTTTTAGTAACTCTGGGATGACCCCTGTGTCCATGCTCATGATAGAGGGTTCTTGCCGCTATTGATGAACACGTAGTTCCAAGAGTCTGTCCCTGGGGCAGAGTGCATGGGCATGTCATTTATCGCCTGTTCAAAGTCACTTGGCATCAGGATATCAGGTAGGCTTGTGTTAACCAAATTCTGTGGCTCTCTCATAAAAAAATTCATTTTGATCTTCGACTGTCAGTCTGGTTAACGGCTTGCTAAAAACTGAGTCATACTGGGACTTCAGTAGCTCACTCATTTCCTTGCTATCATCTATGTAGGACCCATCTTGTTTAAGTAGGGACCCAATACTGGATGTTGTTCTCGACTTTGATTTGGCATAAGAAAAGAAATACATTTGGTTTTCTTTCGATTTCATTTATGGCTTTTAGTTCTTCCCACGATCCTGACTCCTATAAGATTCCTTTAGCTTAAGTTCAATGTTTGCTATTTCTCTGCCCACTGACTCCCTATGCATTTCAGATATATTGGCCTCTTTTAAGGGCCGACCAACCAATTAATTTTTGCTTTTTTGTTTACCATCATATTTCCTTCAGTTTTGGTGCACAAGACGAAGTATTTTCTCTAGTTCCTGTAAATATTTGTCAATAAGATACCTCAAACAACAACTGAGAAAAGACTGAGAAAGGACTTATTTACTGAAAATGCCCTTTGGCAGTAAGGTATTCCTATATGGGACGACGTAAGGTTGTTTGGGCACTTGGTGCCGAGAGAACAATGCTTATACAAATTTCTGATGGCATTCCTCTAAATATCTTATCTTTATTTCACAAAAAACAAATAAAGCTTGTTAGTTCTTGGAATGTTGCAAAAAATCTGCCCTTTACTCCCACATAAATCCCAAAATATTTGGAATATTTCCAAAAATTTACCATCAGAAATTAGAGAAATCATTATTTCATAATCTGTGAATATTATTCCACTTAATTAAGTAATAAAGACTTACCTTAGTGAAATAAGTGAATAAGTTACTTCTGAGATATTGACCTGGAGCGCCGGCGGGCCTGCCATCTCGAAAAAAAAAATTCGCAAAAATCGCGTTTATATCAGTGTGTTTCTTAGTAAACTGATGTTCTATTTGCAGTTATCCTCTTCAAAACACTGTTTTCTCTTACTCAAAGACGACATGGAGACGAGTAACTCATTTATATCGAAATATTGCTGGTGGACTCTAGCCATATTATGGCCTATTTTATTCAGTCTACAGTATATAACATGTTTGTATGTTATTTATAGTGTTTATTTTATCATATTACATCAATTCTGATAAATAAATAAGCCGTAGAGTTGATATAAGCATAATAATGAAGTGATTTCTCTTGGCTCTCTGGAGCAGGAATACTGCCAGTGTTCCCAGATGGTTCCTGATTGGCTAGAAGTCTACGTATAAGTGCAGCCTAAACTTATATGATGCCAAATTGTCAATTAATCTATTAGAAAGAATAATGCAAGAAAAAGTGGTAAAAAGCAAGGAAAAAAATTCCAAAAAATATATCGGCTGTGAGCAGACGCGCTACCCACATCGCTGTCACCATACCTGATATAAATGACTATAATTTCTTGTAGAAACACCGTAGAACATTTATTCTTCTACCATTGTGTTACCAAGAGTTAAGCTATTTTTCTACATGAATAACGCAATTTCCATAATTATTCGATTTTTTTGCGAGCGCACAAATTATTGCCCTGTCGACTCCTTTAGCTGCTCTGTTATTCTTTTTCGTCGCCTGTAATGGGAGCGCCTGTCTCTTTCTATTTTACATCTGCTACTTCTTTTTCTTAAAGGAATAAGCCGAGTTAATCTGTTCTAGGCATAAGTTGGGGTCTGTGTTGCTTAGTCTATCTTCTCAGCTTGTATCATTTAGGACTTGATTTACTTGGTCCTCCTCTATATTCTTGTTATTGAAGTTGAATTTGGTGAAGGCCCCCTCATGACTAATCTCATTTTGTCGGTCTGGGGCTCTGCGCATACATGTCTGAACCTCGATTATGTTGTGATCTGAGTATATTGTTTTTGATATGGTGACATTTCGTATCAGATCATCATTGTTAGTGAAGATGAGGTCTAGTGTATTCTCCAGTCTAGTAGGCTCTATTATTTGCTTGTTTAAGCTGAATTTTGTGCAGAGATTTAAAAGTTCGTGTGTGTGTTCTCCTCGCAGCTGCCCCCTGGTGTTATCACTGCAATAACATTATTTACTACATACCTCCATTTTAGGTGCCTCAAGTTGAAATCCCCCAGGAGCAAGATGTTGGGGGCAGAAGCTGGCAGATTTTCCAGACAGTGGTAAATTTTTTGATAGATGTTTGCCCCTTCTGAGAGGGCTGGGCCCCTCAGGGCTGAAAGGGGCTAAAAGGAACTGAAGGGGGCTAATACCCCCTTCCTGGAGAAAACTTCTCCAAACCATATGAAAATACCGCAAAAAGGTGGCTAATTGCTGAGAATTGAACTCCATTATTAATGCTTAGATTTCTTTCATTTTTGGTGTATGTTAAGAAGCATCTTTCCAGCATACATTGCTCAAGTTTCAATAAGATAGTCCAACAAACGAATGAGATACAATTCCCGAGATCAAGAGCAAGAGCCCCTCACCAGTGTCAAGGAACCTACCTTGAGGTCTGCTCGCTTATGGAAATTTTGCTCGCATGTGGAAGCAAAAAATTGACCCATCAACTGCTAGTGTCTGGAAAAACTTGCACATGGACACGCTCGCAAGTAGAGTTTCCACTGTAATACATGCCTTTATTGAAGACTAATACTGGCTTCTGGAAGACAGGGAGGAGGAAAGAGGGAGGAGTTTGTGTTTGGAAGGGGAATCCCCTTCAATAAAGACTTTAGGTAGCAAAGCCTTCTCTGGGGTTACTGCCCCTCTCTGTCTTTTATTGCCACTTGCACCAGCTTGAGTCACTGGACCCCTGTCTTACAAAATAGCTGTCCAGAGTGCTCTGTTTCTGGCATCTCTTCAAGATTTCCCTGAAGTTGGACAGGGTTTTGTCACTAAACATGTTGCAGATATGGCTTGTTTCAGGTTTGTCAGGGTGGTGTTTCTTTACAGAAGCTCGCACCCTTGTCCACATTGCACACATTTCTTTAATCTCTGAAGAAGGCACCTCCTTCACTCCCTCTTCCTCCTCCTCTGAAGCAAGTTAGTCAGCTGCAGTCTGTTGCTGTTCGAAATGAAGCTCTTGCAGCTCTTCAGTGGTTAGCTCTTCCCTGTGGTCCTCCACCAACTCTTCCACATCCTTGCCACTCACCTCCAACCCCAGGGACTTCCCCAGTGCCACAATAGAGTCCACAGGGTTGGCAGGGTCAGGGTCAGCCTCAAACTCTTCAAAATCTCTCTCTTGGACACAATCTGGCCACAGTTTTCTCCAAGCAGACTTCAAAGTCCTGGAAGCCACTCCCTCCCAAGCCTTACCTATAAGGTTTATGCAGTGGAGGATAGTGTAGTGATTCCTCCAGAACTGTCTTAGGGTAAACTGAGTGTCTCAGGTCACTTCAAAGCACTTCTGAAACACTGCTTTTGTGTAGAGTTTTTTGAAGTTAGAAATGGCCTGCTGCTCCATGGGCTGGAGTAGAGGAGTGGTATTAGGAGGCAAGAACTTCACTGTGATGAAACTGAAGTCCCTAAATACTTGGTGTTGCAAGTCTGGAGTTAACTTCCCATTGAATCACTCAGTTATTGGCCGTTTTGGACTCATCCATCCACCAGCTTGGGAAGCTTGCGCTTCAGTTTGGCTTTGTCTCTCGGTGGCTGAGGAAGCTTATGATCATACATCCAAACATTTTGATAAATTAGACACATGTGCAACTCTTGGGTATCTTTATTGAGGAAACGTTTCGCCACACAGTGGCTTCATCAGTCCATACAAAGGAGAATCTTGAAGAACAGGAGGAGAATGAGGTAATCAGTCCCTCAACCTTGAGTCGATGTGGTCAGTCCATCAGTCCATCTATTCAAGATTGATGGACTGACCACATCGACTCAAGGTTGAGGGACTGATTACCTCATTCTCCTCCTGTTCTTCAAGATTCTCCTTTGTATGGACTGATGAAGCCACTGTGTGGCGAAACGTTTCCTCAATAAAGATACCCAAGAGTTGCACATGTGTCTAATTTATCAACATGTCGGTTCTCTGAACCATTCATCTACAATCCAAACATTTTCCTTGTTTACCATTGTTTTTAGTGGTTTTTCTTGCAGTGCAACTGTGAAATAAGTAAAGATGGCTCCAAAGAAAGCTCCTAGTATAGTTACTAAGGCAAAGAAAGTGAGAAACACCATGGAATTTAACCCTTTCAGGGTCCAAGGCCAAAATCTGAAGTCACGCACCAGTGTCCAAGAAATTTTGAAAAAAAAAAAAATATTTTTTCTTACAGAATTAAAGAGTATATTTTTGTGAAGGTAATAAAACAAAAAAAATTAGAATCTGATCATTACTTACCGAGATACAGTGCCAAGAGGTTTATAGAAAATGATGTGGTGGTGGCAACATCGACGAATTCCACATACGCGTATTATATTATTTTGTTGTTTTAGTTGTTTTTTCTTTTCTTTTTCCATTTTTTCTCATCTACTAACATTTGGGCATGAGAGACCAATACTGTATATACTTGATATTATATATATTTACTCACTGTATTGAACACAATAACTGCACTAAATTATTATCAAATATTGTTTACCACGGTTGCGTTTATTACATTAAACATGCACAAATATTTGTTAATAACTAAGGTTCTATTCACATATATTTAACATATTTACAATCACTGGACATGGTTTTAGAACTTTACTGGAGATTGTGGAACTCCTTGAAACAAAAGGCACCATGCACAGAGGCACTACGCAGCACACTACACATTAACTGAGTGTCTTTGCGTCTTTGTTGCCGTCGTTTTTGCTTGTGACAGAAAATGCATCTCTTCTGAGCAAATTTCTTTTGGGAGTGAATGGGAATCTGTATTATTGATTTAATGATCACCTTCTACTCTCAAAACGCTTGGGTATATTGTGATGAAATTCGAGGAACCATGTTTGTATGGCATGTGTGTTGTTACCTGGTACTTCATTATGAGTTGTTGGAAACAGAAAAACAAAGATTCTCCATACGGTGGTCTGTTACCAGTCTTTATTTGGTTCATTTTATATGCATTCAGCATTGAAATGTTTATTGAGATGGAAGAAAGAAAAGTTTCATTGTTCCACTTGTAACTCTTTACGGAACACAGTCAAAACAAAACATTCTGCATGTCACACTTGTCAACCAAGCGGCATGTTTTGTGTATAACAATCATGACATGGTTTTGATACGTTCATTAGTCACTCGACCAAATTTGCCACTGTTTGCATTGTCATTACCGGAATGGTTGTCAACTATGTTGACATCTCGTTTGTCTGCACCGTAATTGCCATAATCTTGGCAGTAAACACTGCATGTCATCACACGAAACCTGCGTTGAGCCTGGGCATATGTTTACGATTAGAACGCACGTATGAACAACACATCTGTTCTTGTTTCCTGGCATGAAATCACGAGTAATTGGCTTGTGTACCAGTTATCGGTATATAATTGTATGGCCGTACCATGATAAGTGCCATCATGTTTCTCCTATGTCACCTGAGATACCCAATAACATCTTGGTATCTTTCTTGTTTTACTTCCCGTGTATACACAATATAGTCCAACACCAGGCCACTGTCACAGTCACAGCCTGCTACAAACAATTTTATACAAGCGGTTCCTCTTGTCAGGTATATACGCTTGAATGACATGTCTACCTATTGAACAATATCATAAGGACTCGTCATTTACAAGATTCTTGAATGGATAAAAGTGATATACCTGAACTTTTGTTTGAGATACATGAAAACATTTCTAATCTTGTATAACCTGGTCAATTCTGTCAGGGCCCTGGTTTTTGTCAGAGAAGTGCAACATACGTAAACAGTAAGATAAACTGTTCACTGGTATTATTTCACTGAAGGATGGGGGTCCAAATTAGCCGATCTTGTGGGACCAGTATGCTTTTATATTATGCTTATAGACGTTGACCCGGTAAATAGCTTTATTGTTGCAAAAAGCAAATACATTTCTCGCCCAACAGTCGTCTCTCTTTCCACCTTGTGTAGTCTTGACTGTGGTGAATAAGATCGATATTTGCCATGGTTGTACTGCTAAAATACTTGAATACTTTCCTGGCAATTAATTTCCATCAATGCCTGGTCAAGTATAATTCAAGAAATTCCTGCTCATGGCCGTGGTTCCAAGGGGGATCAGGTAGGTAAGAATTCCACTTTGAGAGTCATCAAAGTGGTGAGGGCTGGGAACAAAAATTGGGATTTGCTGCCAATCCAGATACGGTTTTGCTGGTGGACTACTGGTATATCATTGGCTGGTTTGTACGGGGGGTAATGTGGTTTGTGGCAGGACTGGTGGGTGACGCTCGCTTTGTCCTTGAACTGATGTGTCAGCAGCGTGGGTCCCCGCGTGGCACAGTGTGTCACGCATGGCGGTTTCCACTACCACCACCAGCACCACTAGCCACCAGCCACTGATGCCTGTGGCCATCCATCCATGTGGAAAGCCACAAATCATCCTCACTATCCACTACCTGAAAAAAATCAAACAGGTGTAGGGGCCACGGGATGTAATCCGGGATGTTCTCCGTCCCTGGGGCACAGCATAGGGTTCACTTCCCGAGGCTTTGCAGGCGGCGAACATACCGACGCTTCACTGGTGAATATGTTTACTCACTATCACTTCATCGAATGTTCGCGTCCCCAGAGCGCAACAAAATGAGAAATCCACGTCAGAATCATCGTCATTACTGTTGTCAAGGCCTGGCCATGGGAAATAATTAGTGTTCTCGTACGTTTAGGAAACTCCCGACGTTGAGTCATGAGTGCCCACACCAGAGGTGGAAGGTCGAGGATTCGTTGGGGGTTTTCTGCTCTTTTATCGATATCCTGGTCATTATTTTCGGTCACTAACTTATCAAAGCGTAGAATTCGCTCTGTCATTTTCCACTTCCAAACAGTGTCAGGAACTATCAGACAGGAAGAGGAGAGTCCCAAATTTTCCGGGAAGGTAAGAAGCTGCTGGCGACGTACGGCATGGTGAAACGATGGTGAATGAGCCGGCCGTTCCCACAATGCTATGCAGGCGCATAGATTTTTGTTGTTTATGGCGCACACCCACGGCGCAGACCCATTCTCTCACCAGGTAGGCCTATGAGCGCTTATGCGCTAAAATTTGTCGGCGCTTAGATAGAATTTTGGCGTAGATCTACCGGTTTGGACACTCACGAAAAGCCAGTAGATCTATGGACAGACCCTGAAAGGGTTTTTAAGCATGAAGTGTTAGAAAAGTTTGAGAGCTGGTCATTGAAGGGTTGATGGAACTTGCCAGAATGTTACAGCATAGATATAAATCAACAATTACATCTCAATCCTGGCATCAGAAAGAAAACAAATCAAAGATGCTAATGTTGCAAAAGGAGTATCTTTTTTCTAAACAAAAGGCACACATAATGGAAGAGAAGGGAAAAAAATTATTATTATAGATTAAGGAAAAGAATTAGTGGGAGACAGCATGTGGAAATTGATCATATAGTGAGAAGGCTTACTAAGATGTGTTGCATGAGTGATCTTACAAAGAAAGAATATTGCTTGGAACAAGTGCTGTAGTTCGTGAATTTAGGCCTGCAAAGGATGGTTTTACATTAGAACATAAGAAAGTGGGAAACACTGTGGCAGTTTTGATAGATTTAAGAAGCCTTGTGGCATACACAGTGTTGTAACGAATAGTGAGGCTGCAAGTTCTTACAAATGTGCAGCTGAAAAGTATGTTCATGAATTCCAGGACTATGTAAAAGCTGAAGGATTCAAACCCCAACAAGTGTTCAATTGTGACAAAACAAGCCTCTTTTGGAAGAAAAATGCTAAACAGGACCTACATTACCCAGGAGGAAAAGGGCCCACTGCCCAGGACACAAGCCTTGAAAGAGAGGCTTACTCTTTTATTGTGTGGTAATGCTAGTAGGGATTTCAAAGTGAAGCCTTTACTCAAGTATTACTCAGAAAATACCAGAGTGTTCAAGAAAAACAAGGCAAATTTTCAAAGATTAGATTTTGCCACCGAAGTGGCTAGTTTATTTTGCACCCCATATTCATCCTGTGGATGGTAGCACGAGAGCATATGGATACACAAAAGGCCTAGGAACTAGGCCCCAAAGGGTTAGCAGGAATACGTATGGATTTATATCTACATATCTATAGTTCACTTATCTGTTACAAGCAAATTTAGGAAATTTGCTTAGTATATCTGGTATCTTATTTTCATTAATAAGATATCATGACATGTCACATAGGTTATTATACTGTCTGTCTGTGTATCCTCATTAAGGACAATTAAGCACATAGTGTTCAAGAGAGTGACCATAGCCTGATCACATAATTAACATTTAGTTTGATCATCATCTGTGTGTCTCCCAAACTGCAAGAAGAAGTACTTGTAACCAAGCCTAAGCCTAGCCACTACAACATCAGTTTAGTCTGTTCACATTGCAAGTTGCCCCCATAAACATACTTATCTATGTTCATGTTATCATAGTGTGTTATAGATCTACTCAGCTTCAACTGCATTCCTATAACAAAACATTTCCATTATTTACTTCTCTCCTAATATTATTCCTAATGCTAGACAAAGTTATGCCAAAGTTATATTCTGCATTCTCCTTCTGGGTACTCTTCTTGGCTAACATATCAACTTTATCATGAAGGAGTAATCCAATGTGTGATGGGATCCATAGTAATTGTACATTAATTCCTTTGTCCCTAATTTTTGAGTATATATACCTGGCTTCTCCAATGAGCATGTTGTTGGAGTCATTATATGAGTCAAGAGCCTTCAATGATGACATAGAATCAGTAATGATGATAGAGTCAAGCTCAGTGTCATAGGTTAGCTTTAGCGCCATTAGGATTGCAAACAATTCAGTTTGCAGTGTAGACGCCCAGTTGTTAATTCTTATGCCTAACTCAACAAATTTATTATCATTCTTAACTAGGGATGTGGCAATAAGAGCAGATGCAGCCCTGCCAGAAGACTCCTGTTTAGATCCATCAGTGTATATAACTTGTGATAGCTTATTACTACCAGCTAGGTGAGAAATTTCTCCTTGACCAGTTGCTCTAGCAAGAGATTTAAGGAAGGGATTACTAGCAATGAGCTTCTTGGGAGGGACTTGTAGGTATGTGATATTAAATGAACACATCTTCCATGGAGGGGTGAAATGCTCTTGTTGCCTACAGTGATACAGTTCATACAGGTTATAAAACTTAATGCAATTGCACGTTTTCACAATCCATTTAGATCTGTGTGCATTTACCTCTAGACACTTGGTAAGATTCATTGTGACAGTGTCTGGTTCGTTTCTCAACATTAATACCGAGTACAGTGTTAATTTCAACAATCCTATCACTGATACTAGAATACCAAGCTCCTTCCTCATGTTAAGAACTTTTCTAGATCTGGGACAGCCAAGAATAATCCTGAGAGCTTCATTTTGCACATTAACTCCAAGGGTCGGAGAGAACTTTCACTAGCTAATATCAACATGGGAGCAGCATAATCAATTAAGGACCTAACATAGGCTATGTACATCATTCTCAAGATTTTCACATTAGCACCATAGTGGGGGTTGTAGCCAGCAACAGCTTTGAGAGCATTTAGCCTAGCTTTGCATTTCTTGTTTAGTTGTAGTATAGTGGATTTATTAAAGGGTACATCTACACCAAGATATCTGTAAGTTTTAACGAAGCTAATGATTTCACCCTGCAAATAGATGGGTGGGGGATGTCGTTTGCTTGTTAATATCTTTGTTTTAGAGGAAGATATTATGAGGCCTAGTCGATTACAAATTGCTTGAACTTCATTAAGAATGGTATTCATCTTCTTATGCCCTGTTGTATGGATCATGATATCATCAGCATAGCTTGTAGCTATATGTTTAGGTGAAGCAGGTAGAGCATTTAGGAGAGCATTAACCCTTTGAGAGTTTCGGACGTACTAGTACATCTTAGGCGCAGGGGTTTTTGACGTACTAGTACGCACAAATTCTAGCGCCGTCAAATCTCGCGGGAAAAGGCTGGTAGGCCTACATGTGAGAGAATGGATCTGTGTTGTTGGTGTGCGTGGTAGAAAAAATCTGGACCAGTGGTGCATTGTGGGAACGCCATCTTAGTAAACAATATCCACCATGCCTCGCGGTAAGAAGTTCCTCACTCCTCGGTGAATTGGGACACTTTTGTTCCCCAGTGACAGTCCTAATACAGATGGAAGTGCCAGTGAAGATGTGTTTCAAGGTTTTGGTGAGGTTTTGACCGAAACTAATGACCATAATATCGGTAATAGTGAGGAAAACCCAGACGACCCTCAGCCTTCCACTTCTGGTGCTGGGATAGTCTTGTTCACGTTCAGTTGTACCAGAATCCAATAGGAAACTTCTATTTTCCCAAATCCCAGACTCAGATGAGAACATGTGTGATGATAGTGATAGTGAATATGAACTACAAGCTCTTCAAACTAGTTCCAGTAGTGATAGTGAAGTGCAATATTCCCCAGTGAAGCGTCAGTATATACGACGATATATGCGCTCTGGTAGTGTGCCATATGCTATTCCAAGGGGAAGGAGTGCATCTCAGAGTACATCCCGTGGCTGTACAACAGGAACAGACAGTGAAAATGACGATGATACTGTTGCAATTGGGATGGAAAATGTGCGTGGTGGTAGTGGTGCTGGCGGTGAGGCACCAGCAGTGGGCCATGCTGCCACCCACGCCGCTGCCTCAGCTGATCTACAACAAAGGCCACCATCCCCCACCCACCCACCACACCAGCCTCCACAACCACAACCTCCACAACCACAACCTCTACAACCATTACCACCTGTCATTGTCCAGTACCCACCAGCAGACCGCACCTGGGATTGGCAGGAAGCTGTCAATTTTGTTCCAAATGCCCACCAGTTTGATGACAGCCAAAGTGGAATACGGCCATCTTGTACACTTGGGAACAATGCCACTGAACTGGAATGTTTCGAGTTATTCTTTGACGAACCACTGATGGAAAGTATTGTCATGGAAAGCAACACATACTACGTACACCATGGCAAACACATTACTTTCACCAAAATCACGTCTACAACCAGTGGAAGGAGGCAACTGTGGCTGAGATGTATCGTTTCTTTGCCACAATAATGCTTATGCCACATGTGTATAAGCACAAAGTGAAATCATACTGGTCAAAAGACCGCCTGATTGCAACCCCAGGTTTCAGTGATATAATGCCAGTGAATCGATTTGTGCTAATGTTACATATGCTTCACTTCTCAGACAAAACCAGGCCTGACAGAAACGACAGGTTATATAAGATTAGGAATGTGTTTGTGTATCTGAAAGAGAAATTCAGTATGCATTTTTATCCCTTCAGGAAGCTTGTAATTGACGAGTCTTTGATTCTGTTCAAAGGAAGAATTTCTTTCAAGCAGTACATACCAAGCAAGAGGAAACTCTTTGGTATAAAGTTGTTTGTGCTTTGTGATTGTTACAGTGGTCTGGTATTGGATATTATTGTGTACACTGGAAGTTATACATTGCAAAATACAAGGAAGTTATTGGGCATCTCAGGTCATGTGGTTAGAACAATGATAGAACCATACCTTGGTAAGGGGCATATATTATATACAGATAACTGGTACATAAGCCCCTCACTCAGTGATTTTTTGCGAGTGAACATGACAAATGTGTGTGGCACAGTGTGTGCAAATCGGAAACATATGCCCAGGTTTGACGCTGGCTGCCAATGACATCATGGCATTTCGGTGGCATGACAAACGAGATGTCACACTGTTGTTCATCAGTTTCATCCTAATGAAGTGTCAGGCAGCATAGAGAGCGCAATGAACCATTCTAAAGCCTGCAGCTGTGATTGATTACACCTTCAACATGCGTTAATTGGACAAAATGTATATGCAGATTGGGTTTGCTGATTGTGTCGCAATAGTTATAAGTGGTACATCAAACTCTTTTTCCATCTTCTGGACATTTCCATGCTCAATGCTTATAATATGTATAAGATGAGGACCAGAAACAAACCACAGTATGGCGAATTCTGTTTGTCTGTCATCACACAAACAGTATTCAATTGCGAAGGAACAACACCTGCAATTGACCACCAACCAAATTATCAACAACTATCTGCTCGTCTGAAGCATGGTGATCACTTCCTGGTAAAAGTAGCCGCTACCGTTTGAAAGAAAAAGGCTCAGAAGAGGTGTTACGTCTGTTTACATACAAAAAAACGCCCACAACAACGCATAGACACTCGTTTTATGTGTGAGGAATGTAAAACTCCACTGTGCATGACACCATGTTTCAAAGAGTTCCACAGGCTGCAGAACTTCTAGAAACATTCCCTGTGACTGTATGTGTGTGTGTAAAATATAGAAAAATAGTAATAAACAACATTTCATATCGTTTGTTTGTGTAAATATTTTCTGTAAACAAAATAATGACAACAGTGTTTACGCCCTTATTGTGTAGTATTGAAAAAGAAATAACTTACAAAATAATGATCATGTTGGCCTCAGAGGCCATAAAAGTTACTCAGAAAAAGAAAAATTGAAAAATAATTGAAAATAGTACATAAAAAAGTAAATAGAAAAATACCGGGTGACTGCAGTCGGCGATGTTACCAGATGTTATTAAATTTTGGCAAACTTCACGCCTCCATATCTCAGTAAGTATTGACGGTAAAAAATTTTTGTTTAGCCTATAATGTTTAGAAAAAAAAACTATTTTTCATAAAAAAAAATTTTTTTTTTTTTGAAATTTGGCCGACCCTGAGAACGAGTTTCAGAGAGGGCCTGTCGACCCTCAAAGGGTTAATCAGAATATTAAATAGCATTGGACTAAGAACTCCTCCCTGCGGTGTACCTAAAGACATTTCTTTAGAATCACTTCTGAAGCCTTGGTAAAGGACAGAGAATACTCTGTTGACAGGTATCCTATTATCCAGCAGAGTAAGCTACCACCAATATTCATTTTGGCTAGTTCATGTAGTATAACGGTTCTGTTCGCAATATCAAATGCAGATTTTAGATCTAGAAAAGTGGTAAAACTAATGGAGGTGTGTGCAGTGAGAAAGGTGGAAATACAGTTCTGCACACTTTGCCTTTCATGAACCCATAGAGGTAGGGGGAAAGTTGGTGTCTGATTCTGTAGTACAGTCTGTTAAGTATCATTCTTTCAAAAGTTTTCAAAGACAACTAGTTAAGGAGATTGGCCTAAATATCAGGCTGTTGGGGCTTAGGGATAGGCACAATGGGACTATTGGTCCAGGAAGTAGGAAGAGCACACTCAATGTAACTGAGATTATACAGTGCCAACAAAGGGTTATCAGGCATGTGCCTTTGAGTTCTGAGAATATCATAGGTTATACCATCCTCTCCAGGAGCAGTTGATCGACCTTTAGTTAATGCGTTATCTAATTCATACTCGGTAAAGAGGCAATCACTCTCATCAATATTTTGGCTCATAAAATTAATCAGTTTTCAAACATTTCTTCAGAAGTACTCTCTAAATTTTTTCCAATATGAGATGGAAGGTTTTCATGCCTGGATGTTTTGGACCAGTCATTTATGAGGTCATTTGCTTTTTCAAGAGGAAAAGCATGAGCAACATTGCCAGTCTTTTTCCTGGTTATTTTATTTATACCTTTCCAAGCCAAACTTAAAGGGGTGGACCTATTTAATCCACTAACAAACTGTTCCCATTCCTGTTGCCTAAGTTCTTCCTTTCTATTCCTTGCATTTGTTAGTGCAGCTTGGAACGTTCTGAGCAGGTCTGGGGTTCTACATTCACGGTATGCTTTACCAATCCTCCTAGCTGCATGTGTTAGATTGCGTAGCTGTGGATCATTATAGTATGTACATTGGTTTTTATTGTTATTTATAGTGGAGGGTCTTTGTTTCCTATTCCTGCCCACATGATCTGTGAGAACACTCCTCAATAGTGGTATTAAATAATCATTAAATTTCTGTGTGCCATTGGGCTTGTAATTCTTATACCATTGATCCAAGTGGTTAATAAAGTTGTCTCTGTGTTCTGACTCAAGAAATCGTAATGACACGATTGCAAATAAACAATACCCCCGGCCGGGATTGAACCCGCGGTCATAGAGTCTCAAAACTCCAGCCCGTCGCGTTAGCCACTAGACCACTAGTATGGTTTCTCTGTGTTCTGGTTTGAGAATAAGTTTCCTCCTTCTGTATTTAGCTCCTTGATTGCTGGAGATGTGATCAAGAGTGACAGTTGTTAGTCATGGGAAGTGATCAGATGGAAGATCATCAACTATGACAGAGTCTTGCATCGTATATGATGTATTAAATCCAAGGCACAGATCTAGTATGCCACCATGTATGTGAGAAGGCTCAGTAGTGCCCACAATTCGAACATTATCATGCTCATTTAGCAATTTCACTAGTTTAGTTCCATTGGTGTTTGTTATAGACCCACCAATATTCTTATGTCTGGCATTAAAATCTCCAAGAATGATGGTAGGTTCACTATTGATGCGATCTGGTAAAGCATCAGGTCGAAGCTGGGTTAATGATGTGTTTGGCTCAAGTGTGAAAAAATACCTCCTGGAAAAGAAATTGCCACTCAAGTGCCTCCTGGTACTGGACAATGCCCCTGCACATCCTCCAGACTTGCAACACCAAGTGTTTAGGGATTTCAGTTTCATCACAGTGAAGTTCTTGCCTTATAACACCACTACTCTCCTCCTGTCCATGGACCAGCAGGACATTTCCAACTTCAAAAATCTCTACACAAAAGCAGTGTTTCAGAAGTGCTTTGAAGTGACCTCAGACACTCAGTTTACCCTAAGACAGTTCTGGAGGAATCACTTCACTATCCTCCATTGCATAAGCCATATAGGTAAGGCTTGGGAGGGAGTGACTTCCAGGACTTTGAAGTCTGCTTGGAGAAAACACTGGCCAGATTGTGTCCAAGAGAGAGATTTTGAAGAGTTTGAGGCTGACCCTGACCCTGCCGACCCTGTGGACTCTATTGTGGGACTGGGGAAGTCCCTGGGGTTGGAGGTGAGTGGCAAGGATGTGGAAGAGTTGGTGGAGGACCACAGGGAAGAGCTAACCACTGAAGAGCTGCAAGAGCTTCTTCTCGAACAGCAACAGACTGCATCTGACTAACTTGCTTCAGAGGAGGAGGAAGAGGGAGTGAAGGAGGTGCCTTCTTCAGAGATGAAAGAAGTGTGTGCAATATGGGCTAGGGTGCAAGCTTCTGTAGAGAAACACCACCCTGACAAACCTGAAACAAGCCATGTCTGCAACATGTTTAGTGACAAAACCCTGTCCCTCTTCAGGGAAATCTTAAAGAGATGCCAGAAACAGATCACTCTGGATAGTTATTTTTTTGAGACAGGGGTCCAGTGACTCAAGCTGGTGCAAGTGGCAATAAAAGACAGAGAGGGGCAGTAACCCCAGAGAAGGCTTTGCTACCTAAAGTCTTTATGGAAGGGGATTCCTCTTCCAAACACTTACTCCTCCCTCTTTCCTCCTCCCTGTCTTCCAGAAGCTAGTATTAGTCTTCAATAAAGGCATGTAATACAGTGGAAACTCTACTTGCGAGCATGTCCATGTGCAAGTTTTTCCAGACATGAGCAGTTGATGGGTCGATTTTTTGCTTCCATATGTGAGCAAAATTTCCATAAGCGAGCAGACCTCAAGGTAGGTTCCTTCACACTGGTGAGGGGCTCTTGCTCTTGATCTCGGAAATTGTATCTCATTTGTTTGTTTGACTATCTTATTGAAACTTGGGCAATGTATGATGGAAAGATGCTTCTTAACATACACCAAAAATGAAAGAAATGCAATCATAAATAATGGAGTTCACTTCTCAGCAATTAGCCACCCCTTAGCGGTATTTTCGAATGGTGTGTAGAAATTTTCTCCAGGAAGGGGGTATTAGCCCCCTTCAGCCCCTTTCAGCCCTGAGAGGCCAAGCCCTCTCAGAAGGGGCAAACATCTTGTTTACTGCTACAGCAAGTAATTGATCCCAGATGCAGTATGAGTATGTGACGTGGTCAAGCGACCACTGCTCCTTGCAAGACTCCAGTGTTGCAAAGTGTAGTTTAATAAGAGACAGTCCATGTCTTACCTTAGCAGGACAATTAACGAAATTCCTGCTCCCACTTTATTACCATGGTAAAGATAGTGTACATTGTTGTCTATGTTGAAGACAGCAAAAATCAAGCATTCTTCTTTGCTTCATGGAGGAACTTTGGCATGGAAGCAAAAAGTACTAGGTCAGCTTTTCCTCTATGTTCTAGGAGCATTGCAGTGGTGTAGGACGCTGTGAGGTCAGATTTCTTTTGACTCTACTGAGAGAGAGATATTGATGTACTGGGATAACCAACAAAGAACACTGTTCTGCACATTTTTGCATGAAAGAATCTCAATAAACACTTACAGAGAAGTGTGATCAGCTTCTTTAGAGACATTATTGTTTGAACAATTATTGATGAACTGTGTAACAACGAGTGTTGCAATCCAACAGAGTGTAGTGCGACATTCTTCAAAGAGCACTATTCTTCAATCAAGACTTCGGATATCCATGCATAACTACTGGTCAGATACATATACGCAGGTAATTGTACTAACTCATGATATACTACTGTTGACTGCGCAGTTGAGTATAAAGTTGTGAGTTAGTCACTTATAAACCCCGGTGATAAGTGGACCTTTGAGTCCACACAAGTAAGTGTTTTCAGCAATCAATGTCTCATGTATGCTGACATAACACCCCCCAGGGGTAAATTATTATTGTTTTTACTTTACAGCCTGTTGCAAAGCGGATATGACACCTTCTCAAGACTTCGCCTGCAGGGGTGGCTTTGCAGGTGATGAGCTGTCTTTCCAAGCTAAGTTACCTTATATTTAATCTTTAACTTTATCTGGTAAACTATTTATCAACAATTTGGTGGTGCTCAAACCGGATAAAGGCCACACTGTGGTCCAAATACGTTGTATTACAGTATACAAATAACGTACTAGCCAAGGTCCTTCGAAAAATGCTGTAAAACTAGTGTTCTACAATATAAATCAGAATAAATGAATCCCTCCAGGCTCAATCACAGAGAATGGGCAGCCAAAAGAAAACAGGTGCACACCCGGCTTTCACCCATAACCCAAAGAAAACGGGAGCTGAGTAACTCACCCAACAAAAAGTGGGGGATGGCACCCGTCATCTACTGCTCTCAAGCTCGAGAAACGCTGACCACATCAACAAGCCAGATGACCGCCAGTTTGTCTGAGTGTATATACTCAGTGTTTTATAATGTTTATAAACAGAAATTAAGACACAAAATTGTGTTTAAATTTGTTTCTTATAGATATAAATGTTATATTAAAGGAAACTATATATAAAATGTAAACTTTCATATAATATATATATATAATATAATATATATATATATATATATATAATAAATATATATATATATATATATATATATATATATAATATATATATATAATATATATATTAACCGTGGCATTTATACATGTGTAAGAAATATACACGTGTGATTTACAGTTATACAGTGACATTTATAGTGTACAGTGAATGAAGTGTATAACGTTATTTACGATGACCGAACATTGTCAGGCTGACACTGCAAACTCAAGACATAAACACCAGAGGTTGATCCAGCCATATATACTTTGTACCTTTAATGGTCATTGACCCTGAGGTTAAGGTTAGTGGGTCATTAGTGTCTGACTAGATTATTGTTGACTTGAGCATAACAAAACTCAACTGTTTATAGCAGTACAGTGTTTTTTAAACACTCTAAGTGTGGTACTAGAATTTTCAGTATACCATTAAAATGGCTTGTTTAATTGATAGATTTACCCTTCAGGGAAGAAGCAGGTAGTTTATACTGTTAGTATACTAATATGTATTAGGATTATTGAGGCAAATGTAGATAATAACAATGTAAACCTAAGACCTTAACATAGGTAGTAATAGGCCGAATGTAGGTAAACACTAGGTTATGTTAGCTAGGGAGAACTGGCAGCCCAACTTTGAACAACGAGGTGGGGGTCTCGAAGATGCCAGAGCTTCCTTCTAAGACTAGACATCATCGTAGCAACAAGTGCCATGACCAGCAGGCGGCGCTTCCACGTGTCTTCACTTACTAGACCTAGAGAAATCTGTTGGAGGTACCTCGATGTACCGTAGATGACCTCCTCCTTCAGGCCCATACAGTAAGACAAGACCTCCACTTTTTCTGAGGATCCTGGCCAGTGTCTGGGGAAAATTGCGAGTGAGTTAAGCTGTGGGCCTTTGTGCAGTCGGCAGTGCATGACCAGTATGTACCAGTGTCTCTTGTCAGCTTAGAAGCTAGTGTCACTTTCTGCATAGTATTCTAGGGGATTCACCCCCCCTTGGAAATAGAAATTTCTGAGGTGCAGGCAGGTCACTAATAACGATTGAATATTGCAGGAATTAAGGCTCCTGGTTGCACGTGGTTCTGATGGCAAGTCCAGAAGGACTAAAGCTTATGGAGGTTGAAGACCAGAATAGATTCTACATCACCAAGTAAGTTAGTCCTTTAAACGTGCATGCAGGCGAGATTTCTTGCAACATCAGTCATTTATGAAAATGTGTCCTATAAGCCACTTGTGAGGCTGAGGTACCGACCTCAGGGCACGGTGTCAACAGAGCTTGCCATGGTAGGCAACTCACATGGAGGCAGTCCAGACAAATTTTCACAAGTGGTCCTTTGAACCATGATGTGGAATAACTAGGTTAAAATTTATGTAGCTAGCCACAGTTAGGAACCAGTTTAACAGAGTTAGGTTAAGTTAGCACCCAGGCCCAGAGTTACACAGAAGCTAGGCCAAGCTGACTATACACAGAAGTTATTATTTGCAGTAATTTACAGGCAGGCCAGGTAGGCTAGAGAAGCTTGTGAATTTAATTATTTACAGTGATTACAAGTAATCCAGAGTAGGAGACTTGTGTGTTAATTACTTACAGTGGAATTGCAAGGTAGCCACAGTTAGGCTAGGCTTGTGCAATATTTACAACAGTTATAGTTGTTGGACAGATTTAACCTAGTTATTATTTAAAGGGAGTTCTGAAGCCAGGTTTAGGCTATAGCACATTAGTTAGGTTAGGATTTACCTTATCCAACCATCCATGCTAGACTGAGTAAGCTGGGCACAGTTAGGCCAAGCTGTTTACACACATTATTTATTTTCTGTTTCACAAGTTGAATTGTTGAATTTATTTGTGTTAACAAAGTGATTTTTAATTTGTAAACTGCATTTTTATTGTGTGATTTCATTGTCTTTGACTCATTTTAATGTTGGATTTGTGAATTGTACCTTAGACTAGGTTAAGTCTCGTAATTATTTGCTGACATTGTACAGGAAATTGCTAGGTTAAGCTTTCACATTGATACACATTTCATTTGGGATTTGAGAGTTAACAATGTACATTTGAGTCAGAGGATAATCAATATAATAAAGGGAATTGCTAAGCTTGTTGAGGAGCCTTGAGACTCATTCATTCTTGCCTAACACCGTGTCGTGCTGTGGGGTGGGCTAAGTAAAATACAATTAGTGTTGCACTCCTAATTAAATCTCGACAATAGCAGGTGAGAGTTCAACAGAGTCTGGTTCAGTGTCAGCAAAATTAAAACGATCAATGGCTGCATACAAAGGGCATCTGAACAGAACGCGCAACAGGTGCAAGGCTACTAGCCAATGCAGTAAAGTAGACTGTGATGATTTGCAAGACTGCTTGAAGAGTTTGAGGGAAAAATGGGAAGACTACGAACGAGCATTCTCTGCATATGAGCTACAGGCTATTGAGGATGGCGAATCCCAGGACAGTCTTCAGCAAGCTCAGGACGAATTCACTAAGGATGATGTAGATTGTCATCAGGAGATGAATATGTACAAAGATCAGTTAAGAATATTAAAGGTTAGTAAGCCAAGTGGGGTGACGAATACCGGGGGTACCCTGAGCAGCCACATGCCTGTTAATATGTTGCCCAGATTGCCCCAATTGAATTTACCAACGTTTGACGGAACCCTAACAGAGTACATTGCTTTCTGGGATCAGTTTAAAGCCCAGATAGATGACAGAAACGATTTGGCAGATGGCGTCAAATTGCAGTACAGTGGTCCCTCATTTTTCGTAATTAATCCATTCCTCGAGCCATTACTATAAACGAAATTTACGATTTGCGAATCAATTTTCAGCGTAAGAAATAATTTAAATACAATTAATCCGTTCCTGACACCCAGAATATTAAAACAAAAAATTTTTTTACATGAAATATACGTGTAGTACATAAACAATACAATGGGAAATGATGAATGAACCATTAACAGTGTAACACTTACCTTTATTGGAGATTCTTCTTAGTGTAGGGGAGACTGGGGGGAGGAGAGAGTTTGGGTTTGGGTTTACAGTTTGGAAGGGGAATCCCCTTCCAGCAACACCTCAGGTCCCAAATTCCTTCTCGGGGGTTGCTTCTCTTCTCTGTTTCATAATGCCACTTGGACCACCTTGAGAGTCACTCTAGTCCTGTCCCCGCAAAGTAACTGTGGAGAGAGCTCTGTTTCTGGCGTCTCTTTACCATTCGGGGTCCAAGGCCAAAATCTGAAGTCATGCAACCAGTGCCCCAAGAAATTTTGAAAAAAAAAAATTATTTTTTTCTTACAGAATTAAAGAGCATATTTTGTGAAGGTAATAAAAAAAAAAATTAGAATCTGATCATTACTTACCAAGATACAGTGCCAAGAAGTTTATAGAAAATGATTTTGGTGGTGGCAAAAATCAAACGAATTCCACTACGCGTATTATATTATTTTTGGTTTTTGTTGTTTTTTCTTTTCTTTTCCAATTTTTTTCTTTTCCTACTAACATTTGGGGCCTGAGAGACCAATACTGTATATAATTGATATATATATATACTCACTGTATTGAACACAATAACCGCACTAAATTATTATCATATTATTGTTTACCACTGTTTTTTTATTACAAAAAACCCATGCACAAATATTGTATAATACTAATGTTCTATCATATATTTACATATTTACAATCACTGGACAATGGTTTTAGAACTGCGGGAGCTAGTGGAACTCCTTGAAACAAAGCACCATGCACAGAGGCACCTTACTTCCTCACACATAAACCGAGTGTCCTTTGCGTCTTTTTTGCCGTCGTTTGTTTGTGCACAGACAATGCATCTCTTCTGAGCAAATTTTTTTTGAGTTGAAGGAAGCTGTATTATGAAATGATCACCTTCTCTCCCCAAACGCTTGGGTATATTGTGATGAATTCGAGGACCATGTTGTATTGCGGGTGTTGTTACCTGTTACTTCATTATGAGTTGTCTGACAACAGACAAACAAAATTCACCATACGGTGGTCTGTTACCAGTCTTTATTTGGTACATACTATAATGCATTCAGCATTGAAATGTCCATGAGATGGAAGAAAATTTCATGTACCACTTGTAACTCTACGAACACGTCAACAAAACCAATCTGCATGTCACACTTGTCAACCAAGCGCAATGTTTTGTGTATAACAATCACTGACACGGGTTTTCGAATACGTAAATTAGTCCCCTCGATCAACTTTGCCACTGTCTTGCATTTCTTTAAACGGTGAAGGGTTGCCCAACAATGTGACATCTCGTTTGTCATGCCACCGTAATGCCATGATGTCATTGGCAGTAAACACCTGAAACGTCATCACCCACGAACACCTGCTTGAGCCTGGGCATATTTTACGATTAAACGCACTGTGCCACACACATCTGTCTTGTTCACTCGCATGAAATAACTGAGTAATGGGCTTGTGTACCAGTTATCGTATATAATGTATGGCCCTTACCAAGATAAGGTGCCATCATGTTTCTCATTTAACGTCACCTGAGAAAACCCAATAACATCTTGGTATCTTTCAATGTTTACTACCCGTGTATACAAAAATATCCAACAACCGGGCCACTGTCACAATCACGAGTACAAACAATTTTATACCAAAGGGGTTCCTCTTGCTCGGTATATACTGCTTGAATGACAGTCTACCTTTGAACAAAATCAAAGACTCGTCAATTACAAGATTCTTGAATGGATAAAAGTATATCCTGAACTTTTGTTGAGATACATGAAAACATTTCTAATCTTGTATAACCTGTCACTTCTGTCAGGCCTGGTTGTCAGAGAAGTGCAACATACGTAACAGTAAGATAAACCTGTTTCACTGGTATTATTTTTACTGAAGGATGAGGTACAAATTAGCCGATCTGTGGACCAGTAATGCTTTATATTATGCTTATAGACGTGAGGCATAAGCAATTTTTGTTGCCCAAAAACAAATACATTTCTGCAACAGTCGTCTCTTTCCCCCTGTGTAGTCTGACTGTGGTGAAAGATCGTATTTGCCATGGTGTACTGAAAATACTTATTACTTTTTTCCCCGACAATAATTTCCATCAATGGCTGGTCAAAGAATAATTCAAAGAATTCCAGTTCATTGGCCGTGTTCCAAGGGGGCAGGTAGGTAGAATTCCCCCTTTGAGAGTCATCAAAGTGGTGAGGGCTGGGAACAAAATTGGGATTTTGCTGCCAATCCCAGATACGGTTTGCTGGTGGATACTGGACATCATAGGCTGGTTGTACGGGGGGTTGTGGCAGGCTGGTGGGTGACGCTCCGCTTTGTCCTTGAACTGACGAGTCAGCAGCGTGGGTCCCCGCGTGGCACAGTAAAATCACGCATGGCGGTGCCACTACCACCACCAGCACCACTAACACCATCCACTGATGCCTGTTGCCCATCCATGCCAAGTGTAGCCACATCATCCTCACTATCACTATCTAAAACGGGTGTAGGGCCATGGGGTGTACTCGGGATGTACTCCGGGATGTACTCCGTCCCCTGGGGGACAGCATAGGGTACACACCCGAGCGCATGCGGGGGGCGAACATACCGACGCTTCACTGGTGAATATGTTTCCTCACTATCACTACTCAATGATCGTCGAGGCGGCAATAAAATCACAATCTACGTCAGAATCATCGTCATTACTGAAGTCGAGGCTTGGCCCGGGAAAATATTAGTTTTCTCTACGTTTAGGAACACCCGACCGTGAGTCGCGAGTGCCCACACCAGAGGTAGAAGGTCGAGGATCGTCGGGGTTTTTCTGCACTATTTTTCGATATCCTTGTCATTATTTTCCGTCACTAACTTACAAAGCCGTAGAATTCGTCTTCATTTCCACTTCCTCAGTGTCAGAACTATCAGACAGGAAGAGGAGAGTCCCCAATTTTCCGGGGAGTGAGAGCTGACTTTCGACGAGGCATGGTGAACAAGGGGAATGAGCCGGCGTTCCCACAATGCTATGCAGGCGCCTAGATTTTTTGTTGTTTACGGCGCACACCCACAGCGCAGACCCATTCTTCACATGTAGGCCTATGAGCGCTTTTCGCGCTAAATTTGACGGCGCTAGAATTTTGGCGTAGATCTACGGTTTTGGGCACTCAACGAAAAGCCGTAATCTACGGGACGGACCCTGAAAGGGTTAAACACTTCTCTAAATGGCCAAGACTTTGTCACTGTACATATTTTTCTCACCTTCTTTACCACAAGCTTGGCACTAGGAGCTTTCTTTGGAGCCATGGTACTTATTTAGTACTTGCAAGCACTAAAATGAGTGGAATATGTGAAATATTTTGTAGAAGCACTTGAGGGGACCTTCACTCACTGATAAACAATGCCAGACTGGCTGGGTAGGGAGGCCGCAACGGCTCACACCATGCATACGCGTCCCGGATGAACTACTATTCACGAGTCAACCTATGAAAAGCGAGTCCATGTTTATACGAAAATACCCCTATGATTGGCGAAATTTACGATTGCCGAGAACTATGAAAACCGAGGGACCACTGTATTTGGGATCACAGCTCAAAGGTAAAGCCCTAGACTTGGTCCGGCACTACCAGATTACTGACACTAATTGCCAACATCCCAAAAGACCAGTTAAAGGACATGTTTGGCAACACTGAAGAGATAAAGGTGGCCATACTTTATCGGTTGTTGGATCTAGAGGCTTGCCAACATGACCGTCAAAGCCTAGAGAAGTTCCGCATTGAAATTATGAGCTTGACAAATAGTTTCAGAGATTTACATGATGAGGATGATTCAGAATGGGTCATTAGTCAGGTGATTCAGAGGAAACTGGCTAGCACTACAGTACACAAAGCTGCATTTGAAATATCGGGCGAATAGGTTCATGATACAACAAATTGTTGAGGGGTTGGAAGATCTCGTTTCTCATTTGAGTATAGGTGTGAGAGAAGAGTCACCACCATCCCCACATAAAAGCCCAGACAGTTACTCAAAGATCTCGAGAGATCAGTCTAAAGCTCATACAACTAACGTTGGAGTGTACTATGGCAAAGAAGTGTCTAAGGTAAGAACCTCTAAGCAGAACCTCAGAGGCACTCATGCCAGAATATGCGTGTTCTGCGAAGGCGAACACCCTAGCACGAGTTGCTCTGAGTATACAACACTGAGCAGTAGGCAACAGAGACTAAAGGAGTTGAGACTGCTTCAAGGGTTGTGGGGAACACTTTGCCAGAGACTGTGACAGCCAGCTCACTGAGTGTCGAGTCTGTTGCAGAGGTAAGCACCATACTGCACTATGTCCCAATAATTTAAGGGAACCCCAGGCTACTGGGGATATCTCTCAGGTAGAGATAGAAAGTGAGTCTGAGCCTGAAATGGTAGCCAGCGTGATTAGTGGGAGTGAAGTCTCTAATCCGAGTGAGAATCACAGAGGTGCTGCCCTACCTACAGTCATGGCAAAGGTTGTGAATAGGCACAGGTCCGAAACAACCCTATTATTCTTTGACTCAGGAGCACGAGTATCCTTGACAACAAAGAAGTTGGTGGCTAAATTAAAGTTGAAGGCCACCAGGAAAGTTAGTATGATGTTTGGAGGGGCTATAAGTCAGGCCCTACCAAAACCTTATGATGTAGTGAATGTCACAGTCAAATTAGGTAGACATCGCAGAGACATTACAGCCTTAGTGGTAGAGATGTTGCCCACGGCAATTACAGTGAGACGTCTTGATGCAGCAGCCAAGCGATTGAAAGACCTTGGCGTGAAGCTGGCAGACCAAGGAATTACCACTGACACAGTCAAAAATGTAGGTATCCTAGTGGGAGCCAATCGGATAGATGACTTCCTGTCTACACAAAGGATGTTTAGGGAAGGAATTGGTTTATACAGATCCCCAGTAGGATACATCATAGGCGGCAGGATTCCACCTGAATTCCCTGCCATGCCAAAGAGAGAAGAAGCTGTCCCCATGATAGCTGGGGGAGTAGTGATAATGAGTGCCAGTATACACGATGAACCGCCAGGGAAGCTGAACCAGGTAGGGACTGACGAACACTCAGACCACCTTGGGAAAAAACTTTTACGGGGTACGTAAAGAGGGAGATAGATTGCCATTAAATCCATGGAACCTTGTATCAGTGGGAGGAAAGGCTACCAGGGCATGTGGGCCAATGGGTGGGAAAGTACAGAGCCGCTCAGTCAAGGCTAGACATAGGAAAGATGTTAAAGTTAAAGGAAAGTGTGCTAAGACCACCGGAACTAACAAGTTTACACCCCCCCAGAGGTCCATGCAGGGGAAACTGGGTGGCTGAAGTTAGACCGGAGTCTGCTCGACGAGAGTGGCCGGACAGCACTCATGTCCTGGGTCCACCGTAGGGCTCGTGGATAGTGAACTTGATGTAGACTTAGTGCCTACCTTTGCCGGTGGGAGGATATTGGAACTTATTCGGTCCTAGAAGTCCCAACTGGGGAAAACACACTGTTTGGGGCCCTTACACCCACCCAAAACACACACACACTCACCCGGGTTGGTGAAGGTGGTTGGAAGGTACTTCTTTAATTGATAGATTTACCCTTCAGGAAGAAGTAGGTAGTTTATACTGTTAGTACACTAATATTAGGATTATTGAGGCAACTGTAGATAATAACAATGTAGACCTAAGACCTTAACATAGGTAGTAATAGGCCGAATGTAGGCAAACACTAGGTTATGTTAGCTAGGGAGAACTGGCAGCCCAAGTTTGAACGATGACGTGCGGGTCTCGAAGACGCCAGAGCTTCCTTCTAAGACTAGACATCATTGAAGCAACAAGTGCCATGACCAGCAGGTGGCATCCCCACGTGTCTTCACTTACTAGACCTGGAGAAATCTGGTGGATGCAACTCGGTGTACTGTAGATGACCTCCTCCATCAGGCCCATGCAGTAAGAAAAGACCACTACTTTTTCTTAGGTCCTGCCAGTGTCTGGGAAAATTGGGAGTGAGTTGAGCTGTTGGCCTTTGAGCAGCTGGCAGTGCATGACCAGTATATACTGGCGTCTCTTGTCAGCCTAGAAGCTAGTGTCACTTTCTGCATAGTATTCTAAGGGATTCACCCCCCTTGGAAATAGGAATTTCTGGGGTGCAGGCAGGTCACTAATAACGATTGAATATTGCAGGAATTAAGGCTCCCGGTTGCACGTGTTCTGAGGGCAAGTCCAGTGGGACTAAAGCATAAGGAGGTTGAAGACCAGAATAGATTCTATATCACCAAGTAAGTTAAATCCTTTAAACGTGCATGCAGGCAAGATTTCTTGCAACATCAGTCATTATGAAAATAGTGTCCTATAAGCCACTTGGGAGGCTGAGGTACCAACCTCGGGGCTCAGTGTCAACAGTGCTTGCCAGGGTAGGCAACCACATGGAGGCAGCCCCAGAAAAATTTTTACAATTAACTAAAAGATCAAATATAGTTTTTGATGATCTTGGGGATAAATCTGAATACTTACAAACACTAAAAAATAATTAATTCAACATACAAATTATGAAAGGATTTTTCTTAAATCAGACCATTGGATAAAATTTAAAAAATGTTTTAGATATTTTTAGAATGAAAATTAAGGTGGACAGGAGTACAGGCATTGCCAAAACTCTGTCACAAAGACCTAATGTAACAGTTTAAAACACTTTACACCTGTAACAACAGCAAGTGTCCATTACCAAGTTTACCTACCTTTTCTTACCATTTTCCCGGTCATATTTATAAGAATTCATTTTTGGTTTTCAATCCATAGTACATTCACGAACTGACAGATGAGATTGCTAAGTTCAGTTATCTTAAACCAGTTATCTTAAAACCAACAGATACAGATACTAATGCCGGAAAAAAAATCCCCCCCCAGTACCAACAATACCACCAGTCCGATAACATTCTTCTTTGCAAATATACAGGGTCTAAAGCCAGCAACAAACAACAAAATACCTTTCATCCGTGGACTGCTTGCAGAGGCAAAGGCAATGTTCGTGGCTTTCACTGAGACCCACATAAAGGATCACTTGGACAACGAAATATGGATCCCAGGTTACAACCTATACATATGTGACAGAGTGAACAGGCAAAAAGGGGGGGTTGGCCTGTACATTGCAGAGTCACTTGTTTGCACAGAACTGCTAAATGCCTCAAATGATGTAGTGGAAGTTTTAGCAGTAAAGGTCGAGAACCAAAACCTAATCATTGTGGTAGTCTACAAGCCTCCGGATACAACATCCCAGCAATTCCAGGAACAGCTGTTAAAAATTGACCACTGTCTGGAAAACCTTCCAGCTCCTGCACCCAACATCTTGCTCCTGGGGGATTTCAACTTAAGGCACCTAAAATGGAGGAATATAGCAAATAATATTGTTGCAGTAATAACACCAGGAGGCAGCTCTGATGAAAACTCACACTCATGCAAGCTTTTAAATCTCTGCACAAAATTCAATTTAAACCAGCAAATAATAGAGCCTACTAGACTGGAGAATACACTAGACCTCATCTTCACTAACAATGATGATCTGATAAGAAATGTCACCATATCAAAAACAATATACTCAGATCACAACATAATTGAGGTTCAGTCATGTATGTGCGGAGCCCCAGACCGACATAATGAGATTAGTCACGAGGGAGCATTCACCAAATTCAACTTCAATAACAAAAACATAAAGTGGGACCAAGTAAACCAAGTCCTAACCGATATAAGCTGGGAAGATATACTAAGCAACACAGACCCCAACTTATGCCTAGAACAGATTAACTCGGTGGCACTCGATGTATGCACAAGGCTTATTCCTCTAAGAAAAAGGAGGAGTAGATGTAAAACAGAAAGAGACAGGCGCTCCCTTTACAGGCGATGGAAAGGAATAACAGAGCGGCTAAAAGAGGTCAATATATCTGAAATGCGTAGGGAGACACTGGTCAGAGAAATAGCAAGCATCAAACTTAAGCTAAAAGAATCCTTTAGGAGTCAGGAATCGCGGGAAGAACTGAAAGCCATAAATGAAATCGAAAGAAACCCAAAGTATTTCTTCTCCTATGCCAAATCAAAATCGAGAACAACGTCCAGTATTGGGCCCCTACTTAAACAAGATGGGTCCTACACAGATGACAGCAAGGAAATGAGTGAGCTACTCAAGTCCCAATATGACTCAGTTTTTAGCAAGCCGCTAACCAGTCTGAGAGTCGAAGATCAAAATGAATTTTTTATAAGAGAGCCACAAAATTTTGATTAACACAAGCCTATCCGATGTTATCCTGACGCCAAATGACTTCGAACAGGCGATAAATGACATGCCCATGCACTCTGCCCCAGGGCCAGACTCATGGAACTCTGTGTTCATCAAGAACTGCAAGAAGCCCCTATCACGAGCCTTTTCCATGCTATGGAGAGGGAGCATGGACACGGGGGTCGTCCCACAGTTACTAAAAACAACAGACATAGTCCCACTCCACAAAGGGGACAGTAAAGCAACAGCAAAGAACTACAGACCAATAGCACTAACATCCCATATCATAAAAATCTTTGAAAGGGTCCTAAGAAGCAAGATCACAACCAATCTAGAAACCCATCAGTTACACAACCCAGGGCAACATGGGTTTAGAACAGGTCGCTCCTGTCTGTCTCAACTATTGGATCACTACGACAAGGTCCTAAATGCACTAGAAGACAAAAAGAATGCAGATGTATTATATATACAGACTTGCAAAAGCCTTCGACAAGTGTGACCATGGCGTAATAGCGCACAAAATGCGTGCTAAAGGAATAACAGGAAAAGTCGGTCGATGGATCTATAATTTCCTCACTAACAGAACACAGAGAGTAGTCGTCAACAGAGTAAAGTCCGAGGCAGCTACGGTGAAAAGCTCTGTTCCGAACACAAGGCACAGTACTCGCTCCCATCTTGTTCCTCATCCTCATATCCGACATAGACAAGGATGTCAGCCACAGCACCGTGTCTTCCTTTGCAGATGACACCCGAATCTGCATGACAGTGTCTTCCATTGCAGACACTGCAAAGCTCCAGGCGGACATCAACCAAATCTTTCAGTGGGCTGCGGAAAACAATATGAAGTTCAACGATTAGAAATTTCAATTACTCAGATATGGTAAACATGAGGAAATTAAATCTTCATCAGAGTACAAAACAAATTCTGGCCACAAAATAGAGTGAAACACCAACGTCAAAGACCTGGGAGTGATTATGTCGGAGGATCTCACCTTCAAGGACCATAACATTGTATCAATCGCATCTGCTAGAAAAATGACAGGATGGATAATGAGAACCTCAAACTAGGGAGCCAAGCCCATGATGACACTCTTCAGGTCACTTGTTCTATCTAGGCTGGAATATTGCTGCACACTAACAGCACCTTTCAAGGCAGGTGAAATTGTCGACCTAGAAAATGTACAGAGAACTTTCACGGCGCGCATAACGAGATAAAACACCTCAATTATTGGAGCGCTTGAGGTTCCTAAACCTGTATTCCCTGGAATGCAGAGGGAGAGATACATGATTATATACACCTGGAAAATCCTAGAGGGACTAGTACCGAACTTGCACACGAAAATCACTCACTACGAAAGCAAAAGACTTGGCAGACGATGCACCATCCCCCCAATGAAAAGCAGGGGTGTCACTAGCACGTTAAGAGACCATACAATAAGTGTCAGGGGCCCGAGACTGTTCAACTGCCTCCCAGCACACATAAGGGGGATTACCAACAGACCCCTGGCAGTCTTCAAGCTGGCACTGGACAAGCACCTAAAGTCAGTTCCGGATCAGCCGGGCTGTGGCTCGTACGTTGGTTTGCACAGCCAGCAGCAACAGCCTGGTAGATCAGGCTCTGATCCACCAGGAGGCCTGGTCACAGACCGGGCCGCGGGGGCGTTGACCCCCGGAACTCTCTCCAGGTAAACTCGAGGTAAGGGAGAACCCTAAGAAACTGATTAAGTCATTTCCGGTGGTTAAAGGCAATTATCAAGTAGCTTTACGTGTCTTAGAAGACAGTTACTTTGATGTTGACAAGGCTAGGGTTAGATACGCAGTCTTAACCCTTTCAGGGTCCACATATCCTCTCCCAGACTTGTTCTTGGGGTCCCCCAAATTTCAAAAAGAAAAAACAATTTTTTTCTTATGAGAAGATAGAGAATCTTTTCCCAATCATAATGACATCAAAAGTATGAAATTTGATGGAAAACTTACGTAATTATGCTCTCGCGAAGTTAGTCTTGACGATGTTTACGCATCAGCGATTTTACCCACTTTGAGCCCTATTTTCGCCCAATTCCAGTGTACTAGTTGACAAAAATCATAACTATTTCCCTAGAACTCCATTTTTACTATCGAATGAGTGCAAGAAACCACCCATTTACCGATTTCAACTATCCAATACAGTGGTCACAATTTAGCAATTTTCCCAATTTCACACAAATTTCAAAAGATGCCAATTTCCAAATAAGGTCCAGAATAAACAAGAAAGACATTCCTAGCACTAAAATAACATTTCCTCTGTTCATTAGTCATGTCCCCACACCTCTCTTACATTATTTTGTTTGATTCTTTGCTGTGTTCAAGAGTAAACACATGATGTCACCGTCCAATACCTGTCTGAATAGCCATTTCAATGTGCAGTCATGAATGGGTTTACATTATTTGTACTGTAGTTTAATAGCAAATAATGAACAAAGAAAACGCTCACCACAGTGGTAACGAGGGCTGGCTGCCAGGTGTGGGGGTCGGAGGGAGGTGTAGTAGGACTCGCAGGTAGCTGGAAACTTAAATATGATTTGGCAGCTGTGAATTTGGTGATTGGGAATTCGCGAATGTGTTAAGTCCGTGATAGTTGAAAACACGAATGTTGAGGGAGACCTGTACTCATCAATGGAGGGATGTAAACATTGTACTCATAAGCTGAAAAGGTACACCAAGTGTTTAGGTAAATACAATGGAGGTAAATGCTCACTGAGGAAGTGTTTTAAATGCAAAGGTATGCATCATACAGCATTATGCCCAAATACTTTTGCTGAACAGCAGAAGACTTCCACTGAATCAGGAAGTCAACAAGCAACAGTATTAAATGTGAGAGATAAGTTTAAAGCAACTGCTCTCCTGGTAGCTCGAGTTGAGCTATCTAATAAATTACACAAAACCAATATGCTAACACTCTTTGATCAAGGCTCACAAAGGTCCTTCATAAGAAGAACAGTGTTGCAGAAACTGAATAAAAAACCCTTTGCCAAAGTATAGTTAGATATAGCTGGGTTTTTCCACGATTCTGGTAAACAGACATATGACCTAGCCAGAATCACTGTTGGTCTAGGAAACAGGAAAAAATAGTAAAAACTGTGGTAGTAGATGATTTGCCTAAGTCTGTGCAGATCCAGGGATTAAAAGAAATAGTTTGCAACACTGAAAGCAGCTAAGGTCAAGTTTAGCCTGTCCTGACATACAGACGGACACTATTAGTCCAATTGATTTAATCATTGGAAGTGATTATTATCACTGTTTTGTGCAAAAATATAGTAAGTAAACATGATGTTCACTTGCTGAAAACAGCAGGAGGCCACATGATATGTGGTCCCATTCCCTCTCAAAGTGGGAAAGAAGCTGATATTGATTCAGTGGAAAATGTACTCGTTAAGAGAATAACCGCTGATCATGTACCACAGCAAAAATTATCATTACTGGAAGAAATTAATGAACAAGTTGATAAGTTGTGGTATTTAGATGTGATAGTTATTGATGTAAATAAACCAAGCCCACAAGAGTCTCAGACTTATAGCCAATATTTGGACATTGTCAAATATAAAGATGGACAGTATTGGGTTGTGTTACCATGGAAATTAAATCTACCCCATCTGCCTAACAATTACACATGGCTTTCAGATAAATGAAAGCACAAATACATAAGCTCAGGAAGAATCCAGAGCTGCTGACTGTCTACGATAATATCATACAAGAACAGTTGGACAATAAATTAACTGAGGAAGTAGTCGAAGATAAGTTGAAGACAGAAGCTCATTGTCTCCCACATTACGGAGTCAGAAAAGATTCTGAAACCACTCCACTATGTGTTGTATACAATTGCAGTGCACATGCAAATAAAGATATAGCAAGTCTTAACTGAGAAGCTTGGAGATTTGCTTATGAAATTTCACTCAAACCATATGCCTACATGGCTGATATTTCCAAAGCTTTCTTAAGAGTAAGACTGCAAGAAATAGATAGAGATTATACTCGATTCTTGTTCCCCTGAAAATCCACATGATCTTCAAAGACCTGTGAAAACTTATCATTTCAAATCAGTATATATGGTGCAACATCCTCTCCATTCTTACTAGAAGCTACTCTAAATACACATTTGATGAAATCTGAAAGTCCCTTCAAAGAAATCTTAAAGAAAAGTTTCTATGTGGACAATCTTCAAGGTACTGTGAATAAAGAGGAGGATTTGAAATCCTTATACAGTGGACTCTCGACAAACGATATTAATCCGTTCCTGAGAGCTCATCGTTAGTCGAAATCATCGTTAGTCAAGTTAATTTTCCCCATTAGAAATAATTGAAATCAAATTAATCTGTTCCTGACACCAGAGTTCAGGTCCTCTTAGTCACTTCCTCCCAAGCCTTATCTATAATGTTTACACAATTGAGGATGCTAAAGTGATCTCTCCAAAACTCTCTTAGAGTCAATTGAGTTTCTGTAGCCACTACGAAGCACCTTTCAAACATAGCTTTTGTGCAGAGTTTTTTGAAGTTTGCAATGACCTGCTGGTCCATGGGCTGCAGGAGAGGAGTGGTATTAGGAGGCAAAAACTTGACCTTAATGAAGCTCATATCCCCAGAAAGTCGCTCTGCCACGTCTGAAGGATGACCAGGAGCATTGTGTAATACCAGAGGTACTTAAGGTCCAATTTATTTTCCAGGAGGAAATTTTTCACAGCGGGGGCAAATGCATGGTGTAACCAGTCACAGAAAAAGTCCCTAGTGACCCATGCCTTACTGTTTGCCCTCCACAGCACACACAAATTAGTCTTGAGGACATTGTTTTTCCTGAACACTCTGGGAGTTTCATTGTTATACACCAATAAAGGCTTAACTTTGCAATCACCACTAGCATTAGCACACATCAATAGAGTAAGCCTGTCTTCATAGGCTTATGTCCTGGGAGTGCCTTTTCCTCCTTAGTAATGAGGTCCTGCTTGGCATTTTCTTCCAAAACAGGCCTGTTTCGTCACAATTAAACACTTGTTCAGGTTTAAGTTCTTCACTCTCTATGTACTCCTTGAATTCCTGCACATATTTTTCAGCTGCTTTGTGGTCCGAACTGGCAGCCTCACCATGCCTTATCACACTATGTATGCCACTACGATTCTTAAATCTCTCAAACTAACCTTTGCTGGCCTTAAATTCATTCACATCACCACTAGTTGCAGACATTTTTTTAATTAAATCATCATGCAACTTCCTAGCCTTTTCACATATGATCGCTTGAGAGATGCTGTCTCCTGCTATCTGTTTTTCGTTTATCCACACCAATAACAGTCTCTCAACATCTTCTATCACTTGCGATCTCAGTTTCAAAAACATAGTTGCATCTTTAGCAAGAACAGCTTCCTTGATTGCCATTTTCTTGGCCACAATAGAAGCTTTCTAGGGCCCATGGTGACTTATTTTGCAGGTGCAATCACTAAAAACACTGTGATAATATAAAATATTCTGATTGTATGTTTGGGTGGGACCGCAGTGGCTGGCTGGCTTGTAAACACTGGCACCCATGGGACAAGTGAGGCGCGCTCAGGCCAGAAGTGGACGCATCTCGAATGGAACGAATCGTGTTGGACGAGTTTTTTAGCGCTAGTCGAGGCAAAATTTTTGTGTTAAAATGTATCGCTAGTCAGATTTAACGTTATACGATGCTATCGTTGGTTGAGGGTCCACTGTACAGAGAAGCTAGAAAGGAGATGAAAGAAGCAAATATGCCTCTAAGGATGTGGAATACTATTTTTTTATTTTTTTATTAACACACTGGCCGATTCCCACCAAGGCAGGGTGGCCTGAAAAAGAAAAACTTTCACCATCATTCACTCCATCACTGTCTTGCCAGAAGGGTGCTTTACACTGCAGTTTTTAAACTGCAACATTAACACCCCTCCTTCAGAGTGCAGGCACTGTACTTCCTATCTCCAGGAATCAAGTCTGGAAGGTGTCCCTGAATCCTTTCATAATTGTTACTTTGCTCACACTCCAACAGCACGTCAAGTATTAAAAGCTATTTGTCTCCATTCACTCCTATCAAACATGCTCACGCATGCCTGCTTGAAGTCCAAGCCCCTCGCACACAAAACCTCCTTTACCCCCTCTCTCCAACCTTTCCTAGGCCAACCTCTACCCCACCTTCCTTCCACTACAGACTGATACACTCTTGAAGTAATTCTGTTTTGCTCCATTCTCTCTACATGTCCGAACCACCTCAACAACCCTTCCTCAGCCCTCTGGACAACTGTTTTGGTAATCCCACACCTCCTAACTTCCAAACTACGAATTCTCAGCTTTATATTCACACCACACATTGCCGTCAGACATGACATCTCCACTGCCTCCAGCCTTCTCCTCGCTGCAACATTAATCACCCATGCTTCACACCCATGTAAGAACATTGGTAAAACTATACTCTCATACATTCCCCTCTTTGCCTCCAATGACAAAGTTCTTTGTCTCCACAGACTCCTAAGTGCACCGCTCACCCTTTTCCCCTCATCAATTCTATGATTCACCTCATCTTTCAGAGACCCATCCGCTGACACATCCACTCCCAAATATCTGAATACATTCACCTCCTCCATACTCTCTCCCTCCAATGTGATATCCAATCTTTCATCACCTAATCTTTTTGTTATCCTCATAACCTTACTCTTTCCTGTATTCACTTTTAATTTTCTTCATTTGCATACCCTACCAAATTCATCCAACAACCTCTGCAACTTCTCTTCAGAATCTCCCAAGAGCACAGTGTCTTCAGCAAAAAGCAACTGTGACAACTCCCACTTTATGTGTGATTCTTTATCTTTTAACTCCACGTCTCTTGCCAAGACCCTCGCATTTACTTCTCTTACAACCCCATCTATAAATATATTAAACAACCACGGTGACATCACACATCCTTGTCTAAGGCCTTCTTTTACTGGGAAATAATATCCCTCTTTCGTACATACTCTAACTTGAGCCTTTCTATCCTCGTAAAAACTCTTCACTGCTGTCAGTAACCTACCTCCTACACCATACACCTGCAACTTCTGCCACATTGCCCCCCTATCCACCCTATCCATAAATGCCACAAAAACCTCCTTAGCCTTATCTAAATACTGTTCACTTATGTTTCACTGTAAACACCTAGTCCACACATCCCCTACCTTTCCTGAAGCCTCCTTGTTCATCTGCTATCCTATTCTCCGTCTTACTCTTAATTCTTTCAATAATAACTCTACCATACACTTTACCAGGTATACTCAACAGACTTAACCCCCTATAATTTTTGCACTCTCTTTTGTCCCCTTTGCCTTTATACAAAAGAACTATGCAAGCTCTCTGCCAATCCCTAGGTACCTTACCCTCTTCCATACATTTATTAAATAATTGCACCAACCACTCAAAAACTATATCCCCACCTGTTAACATTTCTATCTTTATCCCATCAATCCCAGCTGCCTTACCCCCTCTCATTTTACCTACTGCCTCACGAACTTCCCCCACACTCACAGGCTCTTCCTCACTCCTACAAGATGTTATTCCTCCTTGCCCTATACACGAAATCACAGCTTCCCTATCTTCATAACATTTAACAATTCCTCAAAATATTCCCTCCATCTTCCCAATACCTCTAACTCTCCATTTAATAACTCTCCTCTCCTATTTTTAACTGACAAATCCATTTGTTCTCTAGGCTTTTCCCTTAACTTGTTAATCTCACTCCAAAACCTTTTCTTATTTTCAACAAATTTGTTGATAACATCTCACCCACTCTCTCATTGCTCTCTTTTTACATTGTTTCACCACTCTCTTAACCTCTCTCTTTTTCTCCATATACTCTTCCCTCCTTGCATCACTTCTACTTTGTAAAAACTTCTCGTATGCTAACTTTTTCTCCCTTACTACTCTCTTTACATCATCATTCCACCAATCGCTCCTCTTCCCTCCCGCACCACTTTCCTGTAACCACAAACTTCTGCTGAACACTCTAATTCAAAGCAATTAAGGGAACTTATCAAAGAAGATTTCCCTGAAGCTGAAATTCCTGATAGCAACAATATGCTCTGACTTAATAGGAACACGCAGGAAGATGCTTTGAGTCTCAAAGGGCTAAACAATATAAATTTCTAGAAATACAAGATAAATCCCCAAAGAAACCTGTCATGATTAATTCTTTATGACTTTATCTCGACTCAGAAAAGATTATAAGATGTCGAGGAAGAATTCATAAGTCTTCACTACCTAAAGAAGCCATACATCCAATATTGATCCCCAAGAATCATTGGCTAACCAAGCTGATTATGCAAAATGCCCACAGTTACGTGTTACATGGGGGAGTAGCTGACACACTTTGTCATATACGACAATCCTACTGGATTCCTTAAGGTCGACAAAGTATGAAAAAACAAATGAAGGACTGTATTACTTGTCATCACTATGATATGCGAGTATGTCAGTATCCAGGTCCACCTCCATATCCCTCTGAAAGAGTTTGTCATATCACTCCGTTTGAGGTGACAGGTGTAGAGTACACTGGACCAAAAATTGTAACCAAAACAGTTGACAAAGTTCCAATCAAGGTGTACATCTATTTGTTTACTAGTGCTACAACTAGAGCAATACATCTAGAAGTAGCCACTGACATGTCTGCTGAAACCTTTATCAAATTATTCAGAATGTTTGCAGCCAATAGGGCATGTCCCAGACTGATGATTTCAGGAAATGCAACGAACTTTGTTGCGAGTGCTGCTTATATAAGTAAGATGTTTGATCAGCCAGAAGTACAAGAGATGCTGAATCAATGCAGTTGTCGTTGGAGATACATTCCTCCTAAATCTCCATGGCACGGCTGATTTATGAAAGAATGATCGGCATTGTAAAACGTTGTTTAAGGAAGACTCTTCATCATCAGAGAATCGACTTTGAAGAATTCTGTACAGTTATGACCCTAAATAGAAAAGAGAGTCAACAACAAGACCTCTAACTTATGTTACCGATGATCTGGACAATTTAGAAGTGTTAAGTCCATCTCATTTACTCCATGGCAGAAGGCTCGAACCTGTTCCTCCCATGAGTGATAAAGAAATCAGGGGATCCTACTTATTTTGAACCTGAGCAACTCAGATATAAATTCAAACACCTTAACCCTTTGAGGGTCGCCAGGCCCTCTCAAAGACTTGTTCTCAGGGTTGCCAAATTTTCAAAAAAAAAATTAGTTTTTCTTATGAAAAGATAGAGAATCTTTTCCAGATCATAATGACACCAAAAGTATGAAATTTGATGGAAAACTTATGGAATTATGCTCTCGCGAAGTTAGCGGTCTCGACGATGTTTACGCATCTGCGATTTTGCCCACTTTGAGCCCTATTTTCGGCCAATTCCAGTGTACTAGTCAATAAAAATCATAACTATTTCTCTAGAACTCCATTTTTTCTATCAAATGAGTACAAGAAACCACCCATTTACCGATTTCAACTATTCAATAATATGGTCAGAATTTAGCAATTTTGCCAATTTCACACAAATTTCAAAAGATGCCATTTTCCAAATAGGGTCCAGAATAAACAAGAAAGACATTCCTGGCACTAAAATAACATTTCCTCTGTTTATTAGTGATGTCCCCAGGCACCTCGTAGATTTCTTTTGCTTTCCTCTTTGATTTTTTATTCTCACAAAAATAATAAGATTTACTGTTATGCAGACTACTGCATTAGTGTAGAAATGGTATAAATAATATTGACACACTTGTGAAAGAATATTAGAACTCACCAATTGACGTGTATTGGATGCTTTGCATGATTTGTTTACTTTTTGAACTTTGGTAAAAAATCGAACATTTCTGCTTCTTTGTGCTCAATTTCAAGGCACTTTTCATTGTAAAACCAGTCAAAATCATCTTAATTTATGTAATATGTCTTCCATTCTATACAATGAGACCAGGAAAACTAGAATACAATAATAAATACCATACGAAAATACAGTTCAAAGTCATTGTTTTAAACCGAAATCACGGTCAAAGTTTTTTTTTCTCATTACACACTGTGTGCTGCTGGATATTTTATACTGTGCACACTGATCACTTAGACCCATCCTTTCATATGTACGCCTACCAGCTTTGTCTTGCTAGATCTGAGGGCACTAGAATTTAGGCGTACTAGTACGTCAAAAACCCTGGCACATAAGCCGTACTAGTACAGCCGAAACCCCAAAAAGGTTAATAGAGTGACTGAACGTTGGGAGAAAATTTGGCAAGAAGACTATCTCACCTCATTGAGAGAACACTTCTTTGGAGCTGATGTTCCTGAAAATCATATGTCCTTAAGACCTGGTGACATAGTGATTATTGACAATGATGGTCCGAGGTCCCAATGCCCACTTGGAAAAATTGTGACCATATACCCTGATGCAAATGGAATCATCAGGACAGTTCATGTTTTGAGCAAAGGTGTAGTGAATAAGCAGACAATAAATAAACTAGTGCCATTAGAATTACACAGTGTTGTAAACAAAATCAACGATTCTCCAGAAACCACACAGACTAAAGCTGTTCAGAAAAGACAAGCAGCAGTGGTCGCGAGTGGGGAAAATCAAATTAATGTTAAGTGATGAATAGTTCACCTGTAGCGAACCTCCATCGCCCCCCAGTGTGGAGAAATTTTCTCCAGGAGGGGGGTATTAATCCACTTCCTCACCCCCTTTCAGTCCCTTTCAGCCCTGTGGGGCCCAACCCTCTCAGAAGGGGCAAACATCTAGTTTACTGCTATAGCAAGTAATTGATCCCAGATGCAGTACAAGTATGTATAAGAATCAAGCATTCTGCTTTGCTTCATGGAGAAAGTTTGGCAAGGAAGCAAAAAGTACTAGGTCAGCTTTTCCTTCATGTTCTAGGGGTGTTGCAGTTGCGTAGAAGGCTGTGAAGTCAGATTACTTTTGACTCTACTGAGAGAGACACATTGACGTGCCGGGATAACCAACAAAGAACACTGTTCTGCGCGTTTTGCACAAAAGAATCTCAATAAACACTTACAGAGAAGTGTGATCAGCTTCTTTAGTGACATTATGGTGTGAACAATTATTGATGAACAGTGTAACAATGAGTATTGTGATCCAGCAGAGTGTAGTGCAAACATTCTTCAAAGAGCACTATTCTTCAATCAAGACATTGGCTATCCGGGCATAACTATGGGTCAGATACATATACCCAGGTAAGTGTATTAACTCGTGATATACTACTACTGACTGCGCAATTGAGTATAAAGTTGTGAGTTAGTCACTTATCATAAACCCTGGTGATAAGTGGAGCTTTGAGTCCACATAAGTAAGTGTTTTCGGCAATCAGTGTCTGATGTATGCTGACATAACACCCTCTAGATGTAAATTATTATTAATGTATTTACTGTACAACCCGTTGTGAAGTGGATATGACACCTCAAGACCTTGCCTGCAGGGGCGGCTGTGCAGGCGATGAGCTGTCTTTCCAAGCTAAGTTCCCCCTATATTTAGTCTTTAACTTTAGCTGATAAACCATTTCTCAACATATGGTTTTTATGGTTTATTCTCATTTTTTGGTCTAATTTGATAGAATGGAAGATGTATTACAGAAATAGATATGATTTTGATTACTTTCACGATGAAAAGTACCTTGAAATTGGGCTCAATGTAGGAGAAATGGTCCATTGCTTGGCTATGTTTAAGAGTGAACATAATGGGTTGACATTATTTATACAATTATTGCAATAAGGAATAACAGTAAGTCCTATATTTTTTGTGTGAATAAATTCACAAATTATTTAAATAATAATGATATTAATAATGTGTATAATAATAATACATATAATAAAAATAGTATAATAATATAATACAGTAATAATAATAATAGTATAATAATATAATAATATAATATAATAATAATATAATAATACAAAACATCCATACTTATTACTGCACCTATTACATAGAACACTTAACTCTGATATTAACCCTCCCCTCAAACATCTCCTTGCCAACCTCAACAGAACACATGACCATAACACAAGGCACAGATCACTCTTTGATGTTCCTCGTGTCCATCTCACACTATGCAAAAACTCAATGCACATAAAAGGCCCTAAAATCTGGAATTCATTACCTGTAAATATAAAAGAAACACTACCTGTTTATAAATTCAAGTCTCTTCTCAAAGATCACTTACTCACCCAAACCAAATAAATACTGAATAACTGAACCTTATAAATTGTATATCTTAAATGTTTCTCACAATTATATCACATAAATGTTAAACCTAAAACCCAATCTAACTTTATTATTTTTATTAAATACACTACCTAACAGAATACTCCATATGGCTGAATGTACAACAATGCATGCAACCATATGACCTGTCTTTGTAATACTCATTTGTGCTTTATAGTTATCTGTTTACATTAATGTATTATCACTGATTTCATCATTGCTTAGTTAATTTTAAGCCAGCCCGAAATGCTATGCATAGTATAAGTGGCTTTGGCATGCTGCTCTTATCTGTATTTTTTTGTACCTCTGTAAGTATGCACAAATTGTAAATAAATAAATAAATAAATATAATATAGTAATATATAATAGTAATATATATTATATATATATATATTATATATAATATATATATATATATTATATATATTATATATATATATATATATATATATATATATATTATATATATATATATATATATATATATATAATATATATATTTTTATATATATATATATATATATAATTTATAATAATAGACAGCTTCAAAAGTCGTCACTAGATGGCAGTGTTTACCACAACAAAGAAGGAGCGGTTGTGGCCGCCTCCACCTGTTACATAATGACATTTTATTCATTCTAGAGTATATATCAGGTTTCTATGTGATTTATATTGTTTATTATTTCATATTAGGCGAACTATGATAGATAAATAAGCTGTAGAGTTGATGAAAGCAAAATATTCAAGGAGTATGCTGTCCTGTCTCCAGACAAACTCTCGTCGCCGCCGGCACCGCCCATACCACTACATGACACATTTTATTCATTCTAGAGTATATATAGAGTATATATAGAGTATATGTAGAGTATAGAATCAGCCCAAGCCGTATACCTGCCATCTCTAGTTTGTATTAGTTGTATGTCGGGATGACATACGTTAACGTCGCCGAGCTCTCAGTAGTAGTAGTACTGAGAGCTCGGCGACGTTAACGTATCTCGTCCCGACATACAACTAATACAAACTAGAGATGGCAGGTATACGGCTTGGGCTGATTCTATACAATGCCAAAGTGCACAACAATTAAACATTATAACATACATAAGTAGAACATTGGAATGGAAGCTTACGTAACTGAAACTGTAATGCAATACAAGGTCTAATATAGCACAACTCATCGAAGAAACTCAACAAATGAAACTCATCGAATGAAACTCAACGTTGAGATTACACAGTAGAAGTGATAAAAAAAATTTGATCGATCGATCTGTATTCATGTGATCTACGGATTCTGAGGAAGGAATATATACAAAGAAAGAGTGTTTAACAGAAAGGCAGGTTCGGTGCACTCAAATCTAGACTGTTAACTCTCAGAATGTGGAGAGAACATGAACACAAAAAAAAATTCTTGAATACTGATAAGTTGATACTGTAATTATTCATCTATACAGGTTATTTACATTTAACCCCAACTCTGCTAGGGTGAGATTGACATATGAAGAATGGGTGTCATCTCTGGGAGGATCAAACTCTGTAGCACTAGCTAACTCATCCTGTATTTGAGGCAAATCTGAATTGGAAGTTACAAATGATACTTGAGGATTTCTCAATACCTGTCGTGTACGTAGGGAATAATGACATTCAGGCTGATCGTCTGACTGAGTATCAGAGGAAGAGAGTATAGGATCAGGAGGATTGTTAGAGTGTGTCACATTAGTCTCGGTTGGAACATCATTATCATCACATACTAACTTCATATGATCTAAATGCGATTCTTTATACTGACCAGTACTAATCTCTCTAACCTTATACTTATTACCAGTGATATGTTCAACTACTCGATAAGGAGTGTGCAAGTTCGGTACTAGTCCCTCTAGGATTTTCCAGGGGTATATAATGATGTATCTCTCCCTCCTGCGTTCCAGGGAATACAGGTTTAGGAACCTCAAGCGCTCCCAGTAATTGAGGTGTTTTATCTCCGTTATGCGCGCCGTGAAAGTTCTCTGTACATTTTCTAGGTCAGCAATTTCACCTGCCTTGAAAGGTGCTGTTAGTGTGCAGCAATATTCCAGCCTAGATAGAACAAGTGACCTGAAGAGTGTCATCATGGGCTTGGCCTCCCTAGTTTTGAAGGTTCTCATTATCCATCCTGTCATTTTTCTAGCAGATGCGATTGATACAATGTTATGGTCCTTGAAGGTGAGATCCTCTGACATGATCACTCCCAGGTCTTTGACGTTGGTGTTTCGCTCTATTTTGTGGCCAGAATTTGTTTTGTACTCTGATGAAGATTTAATTTCCTCATGTTTACCATATCTGAGTAATTGAAATTTCTCATCGTTGAACTTCATATTGTTTTCTGCAGCCCACTGAAAGATTTGGTTGATGTCCGCCTGGATCTTTGCAGTGTCTGCAATGGAAGACACTGTCATGCAGATTCGGGTGTCATCTGCAAAGGAAGACACGGTGCTGTGGCTGACATCTTTGTCTATGTCGGATATGAGGATGAGGAACAAGATGGGAGCGAGTACTGTGCCTTGTGTTCGGAACAGAGCTTTTCACCGTAGCTGCCTCGGACTTTACTCTGTTGACGACTACTCTCTGTGTTCTGTTAGTGAGGAAATCATAGATCCATCGACCGACTTTTCCTGTTATTCCTTTAGCACGCATTTTGTGCGCTATTACGCCATGGTCACACTTGTCGAAGGCTTTTGCAAAGTCTGTATATATTACATCTGCATTCTTTTTGTCTTCTAGTGCATTTAGGACCTTGTCGTAGTGATCCAATAGTTGAGACAGGACAGGAGCGACCTGTTCTAAACCATGTTGCCCTGGGTTGTGTAACTGATGGGTTTCTAGATGGGTGGTGATCTTGCTTCTTAGGACCCTTTCAAAGATTTTTATGATATGGGATGTTAGTGCTATTGGTCTGTAGTTCTTTGCTGTTGCTTTACTGCCCCCTTTGTGGAGTAGGGCTATGTCTGTTGTTTTTAGTAACTGTGGGACGACCCCCGTGTCCATGCTCCCTCTCCTAGGATGGAAAAGGCTCGTGATAGGGGCTTCTTGCAGTTCTTGATGAACACAGAGTTCCATGAGTCTGGCCCCGGGGAAGAGTGAGGCATGTCATTTTTCGCC
>NC_069471.1:4202631-4361352 GCF_026875155.1 Cherax quadricarinatus | reverse complement strand
TGTAATATACCTCTAGACTTAATAAATTTATTAAATTTTAATTTCTCTAGTTAGTAGCCTACCAGTTGTAATCCTGAAGCACTATTGAATCATATTGAATTCTAATGGATAATTGGACAAGGATACTGACTACTTGTTACGAAAACCCAGTAACAGGCTGGATGCTAGAAGGGCAGTCCTTTCTAGTATTCACTGGAGATCTCTAAGCTTTTAGAATCGCGTTTTTTGTAACACATTTACTTACAGATGTGTTTGGAGCTGCGAGTCAAGTGATTATCCATTTGGTCGGAGTGCCACATGTCACCTTTCGGTGTGGAGAAAGGGGGGGATAGCGGGAGCTAGACACTGACCCTACCTTAACAAGCAATCTGCCAATCAATCTATCATCACCGTATTTTTGCTCGCTACTCCTTTCTATTTTTTTTATATTTTATTTAAAAACATACAATACATTTACTAAACTAGAGTATACAGAATCAGATCCTCGACAGACAACATAAAATTATCATTATCGAAACACTGCGCCATGCAGTAACGTCAAATATATACACTTCAAGCAGCTGATAAATGAATACTGCCATAATACATAATTCCAGTGCAACAAATTATAAATGTGCGAGTAAGACAAAATACAGAATCCCCTTACCCCTCCCCATCTACAAAATCCAATATACACACACAGTAAAATTACATGCCGCAAAAATGCAGAAGTATAACGACCCCCTCCTTACCCCAGTTCACCAAATTATGAAACATTGCACCATTGTTTATTTAACTTATGAAGTAACCAAACCAATTTAAACCTAAGAACATATTATATTAATGACAATAACAACTCTACAGTAGTGACAAAATGCCAACTGCTGTCCTAACATTTTAAATGTATCAAAATTTTCTCAAGGTGGCGCAGAATACAAGGTGTGTCAACACTATGTGCCTTGATTTAGTGTGGGGTGTAGTTACACCTCAGTCTGCACAGGTGATTCTACCTATGATTATTCGCGACATGTATGGCACTGCTGATCAAGATCTGTACAGAGTATTGCTCAATGGGGCTCACCGGATATTCGCCAAGCTACGATCGACGGCAGTGTATGAACGCCTGGTGGAGAAGTATCAAGATGGCTGTGTGGACATTAACTCGGCAATACGAGTTCGTCTCATTTATGTGTCGAGACACTACACCTGGGTGAAGCTATGTAATGTGCCTTTCAAAGCTGACGAGGCAGACCTAAGGAACGCTTTTGAACGTTATGGTACTGTACACCTTGCAACAGCAGGTACTTGGGCAGATGGGGCGTATGCCGGCTTGCTGGAAGGTACGTTCAACCTGAAGATGACGCTGAGGCATTCTATCCCATCGTTTGTCATTCTAGAGGACTTCCGGACACAAGTTATGGTGTATTATGCAAGGCAGCACAAGACTTGCAGCCCAGTGTGGGAGGCAGCAGCGATGACAGGATGAAGACAGCGGGACGGAGCGAGGGCCTGACCCGATGGCAGGGCCTGTCAGCGGGACATCTGTAAATGGCCATAGTTCTTCTTGGAGTGAGGAGGTGGAGAGAGAGTTCCCAACGGTGGGGTCGAGCCCATCAATGCCTGTAGGCTCTATGGTCTCCGCTTTGGTGGAAGAGGAGACCAAGTTGAGTGGCGAGGAACGAGCAGAGGATGTGGCTTCAGAGCAGTGGACAGACAGGTTTTTGGAGACGACGAGAGCTGGGGATGATGTACAGTCAGTGGAAGGACCAGAGGAGAGTGATGACGAGAGGAGAGGCAGTCAGCTGACTGTGGGTGCTGCTTCTATGGGAGTGGTGACCGTGGTCGAGGTGGCGGCGGAGGTACATTGTGAGGCATCTCCCTACCAGAATATGAATGCAAAAAGTGTTCAGCTAAAGAGGGCAGCAACGCTCTCTGATTCCAATGATGTCTTGACCCTGGTGCAGAGGCCGGGGAAGAAACCGTGGGCTGACGTGGTGAGCGGAGGCACCACAGGTGTGTCCGGTCATGTGTTCAACCGGGAGGGGAATCGAGCTTGCAGTGGAGAGCATGGTGGGAAAAGTAGGAAGGCTGGTAATGCGCCTATGAAAGGAGTTCCAGGGCAGCGTGTAAAACCCTTCACGAAGGTTTCAGGTGTATGACTGTAAATGTAAATGGGATGTGTGCGAATGTGAAGCGTTTGTGGCTCCAGGGGTTTTAGAGGCGTTATGCCATAGATATTGTGTTTTTGCAGGAGCATAATTTTAAGGTTGGTCAGGATTTGAATGTGGTGGATATCATGTGTTTTTGGCATATTCGGAACGTTTGAAGGGTGGGGTTGGGATCCTGATTCGTGAGACTAGCCCATTTGTTGTAATTAGATGTTAGGGAGGGGAGGAGGGTAGGGTACTCCGGTTAGATGGATGGTGGAGGGGTGAGCGACTGGCAGTGGTTTGTGTGTATGCGCCAGCGGAGCATGATGTACGGGTGAAGAATGAGTTTGTGCGTGATGTTTTGATTTATTATTTGAGATCTCTTCCCCCGGTAGCAAATCGTAGCGGTGATTGGAATTGTGTAGTACGTAGAAAGGATGTGGAGCCACGGGGGTCAGGATGTTTTTTGGTTAGCCTAAGGGATCTTTTGCTGGGTGTGGGGTTAAGGGATGTTATTGGAGGTGGGGACCTGATGGTTGAGCATACATTTCATAGACAGGGATACACGGCCAGGCTAGTTAGGTTATATGTGACGAGAAGTGTGCAGGTGATGTGCATGCGTATGGTAGATGCTGTGTACACTGATCATAGAGCTGTTTATATGGACTTGACTTGGGCCAGCTTGCGTAAGAGGTATCAAGGGTATTGGAAGTTAAATGTGAGACTTCTTGGGGTGGAGGAGGTGGGGTTAGATTTTAGGACAATGTGGGAGAATTTGTGGGGAGAGGGTAGGGATGTGGTTGATTTGCTGGGGTGGTGGGATGGGGTAGCTAAGGAGAGGATCTGGCAGTTTTATGTGTGATGGGGAAAGTACCAGGGTTGGATGATGTATGGGTTGCAGCAGCATTTCGAGGGTAAGTTGCAAAGTTGTTATGAGAGGAGCGTGCAGGCAGGGCAGTATCCCATGAAGGAAATCGAGTTGTTAAAAGGGAGGATTCGAGATTTGCAGAATGACAGATTTGATGTGGTGAGAGTGCAGGGTGGATTTGAAGAGGCAGTGTGGGGTGATCGCCCATCGGTCTGTGTGTTATGGGGACAGAGGCAGCGCCGTTTGGCTATGGAAATTGATAGGCTGGTGGTACATGAGGACTTAGGTGGATATAGGGCGGGACAGGAGTTAAGAACAATGGAGGCGATGAGTGATTACGTGGATAGGTGGTTTGGACGAAATTTACTGAGCGCAGGGGTGGATGTGAGGGCTTTCGGGGGTTGGGGGAGAATGTATCTTGTGTGTTAAGTGGCAGTGATCGCATGGCATTGGGGGGAATATTGAAGAAGAGGAGGTGTGGAGGGCTTTAGAAGGGATGGCACGAGGTAAGGCACCAGGTTTGGATGGCTTGCCTTGCGAGTTTTATGTGAGCCATTGGAGTGTGTTGAAGTCCTTCTTAGTAGAACTAATGAATGCGATGGAAAGGGAGGAGAGGATTTTTTGCAAAAAAATTTAGGAAATAGGCTGAAGTGTGTGGTGGATAGAGTGGTTGCGAGAGGACAATATGGTGTGTCTGGGAGGATGATGTATGACAGGCATAGTATTATAAAGAATTTTGGGGAAGGGTTGGGAGGGGAGCAGGGGGGGTTTAGCATTAGATTGGCAGGCAGCATATGATAGTGTAGAACATGAGGTGTTGTGGTACATATTAAGGAGGCAGGGTTTTGGGGAGGAGGTGGTGCATTGGCCAGAGACATTGTATACAGGTGTGGGAGTGTGTGCACAGGTAAATGGAAGTAGGGGGAGTGGGTATCCATGGGTCGGGGTATTAGGCAGGGTTGTCCCCTGTCTCAATTGTTGTTTGCTTGTTTAATGTGGAGAAATCAAAATTACTGGTCTTAGGGTATTGGGTTGGAAGAGAGAGATGGGGATGGAATGTATGTTGGAATATGGTGGACAGGATAAAAGTGTGTGGGATAGTGTATATGGGTAGTGCAAGAGAGGCGAGGATAGTTAATTCTGGATTTGTTGTGGATCGAGTGGTGGGGCACTTGGATGGGTTGAGACCAACTCATTTGACAGTACATCAGCGTGCGATTGTTGAGAATTTGTTGTTATACAGTAAAGTCTGGCATGTGGCCCGGTGGCCTGGTGGCTAAAGCTTCCGCTTCACACACGGAGGGCCCGGGTTCGATTCCCGGCGGGAGGAAACATTCCGACACGTTTCCTTACACCTGTTGTCCTGTTCACCTAGCACCAAATAGGTACCTGGGTGTTAGTCGACTGGTGTGGGTCGCATCCTGGGGGACAAGATTAAGGACCCCAATGGAAATAAGTTAGACAGTCCTCGATGACGCACTGACTTTCTTGGGTTATCCTGGGTGGCTAACCCTCCGGGGTTAAAAATCCGAACGAAATCTTATCTTATCTTATCTTATCTTACACCCGTTAGCAGATCCGGATGTTATGAGGCTGTTAAGGAGGTTTTTCCATTTTCTTTGGGGCTCCGGGTGTGAGTGGTTGAGTAGGAATGTGGTTACCCTACCGGTCAACAGAGGAGGATTGGGGTTGATTAATTTACGGTTAAGAGTCAAGTGTATTTATTTAAAGTGAGGGTTATGCAGTGTGCAATGACAAGTGGGGAGGGGCATGAATGACTTACCTGGAGTTTACCTGGAGAGAGTTCCGGGGGTCAACGCCCCCGCGGCCCGGTCTGAGACCAGGCCTCCTGGTGGATCAGAGCCTGATCAACCAGGCTGTTGCTGCTGGCTGCACGCAAACCAACATACGAGCCACAGCCCGGCTGATCCGGAACTGACTTTAGGTGCTTGTCCAGTGCCAGCTTGAAGACTGCCAGGGGTCTGTTGGTAATCCTCCTTATGTGTGCTGGGAGGCAGTTGAACAGTCTCGGGCCCCTGACACTTATTGTATGGTCTCTTAACGTGCTAGTGACACCCCCTGCTTTTCATTGGGGGGATGGTGCATCGTCTGCCAAGTCTTTTGCTTTCGTAATGAGTGATTTTCGTGTGCAAGTTCGGTACTAGTCCCTCTAGGATTTTCCAGGTGTATATAATCATGTATCTCTCCCTCCTGCGTTCCAGGGAATACAGGTTTAGGAACCTCAAGCGCTCCCAATAATTGAGGTGTTTTATCTCCGTTATGCGCGACCGTGAAAGTTCTCTGTACATTTTCTAGGTCGGCAATTTCACCTGCCTTGAAAGGTGCTGTTAGTGTGCACCAATATTCCAGCCTAGATAGAACAAGTGACCTGAAGAGTGTCATCATGGCTTGGCCTCCCTAGTTTTGAAGGTTCTCATTATCCATCCTGTCATTTTTCTAGCAGATGCGATTGATACAATGTTATGATCCTTGAAGGTGAGATCCTCCGACATAATCACTCCCAGGTCTTTGACGTTGGTGTTTCGCTCTATTTTGTGGCCAGAATTTGTTTTGTACTCTGATGAAGATTTAATTTCCTCATGTTTACCATATCTGAGTAATTGAAATTTCTCATCGTTGAACTTCATATTGTTTTCTGCAGCCCACTGAAAGATTTGGTTGATGTCTGCCTGGAGCTTTGCAGTGTCATGCAGATTCGGGTGTCATCTGCAAAGGAAGACACGGTGCTGTGGCTGACATCCTTGTCTATGTCGGATATAAGGATGAGGAACAAGATGGGAGCGAGTACTGTGCCTTGTGGAACAGAGCTTTTCACCGTAGCTGCCTCGGACTTTACTCTGTTGACGACTACTCTCTGTGTTCTGTTAGTGAGGAAATTATAGATCCATCGACCGACTTTTCCTGTTATTCCTTTAGCACGCATTTTGTGTGCTATTACGCCATGGTCACACTTGTCGAAGGCTTTTGCAAAGTCTGTATATATTACATCTGCATTCTTTTTGTCTTCTAGTGCATTTAGGACCTTGTCGTAGTGGTCCAATAGTTGAGACAGACAGGAGCGACCTGTTCTAAACCCATGTTGCCCCGGGTTGTGTAACTGATGGGTTTCTAGATGGGTGGTGATCTTGCTTCTTAGGACCCTTTCAAAGATTTTTATGATATGGGATGTTAGTGCTATTGGTCTGTAGTTCTTTGCTGTTGCTTTACTGCCCCCTTTGTGGAGTGGGGCTATGTCTGTTGTTTTTAGTAACTGTGGGACGACCCCGTGTCCATGCTCCCTCTCCATAGGATGGAAAAGGCTCGTGATAGGGGCTTTTGCAGTTTGATGAACACAGAGTTTCCATGAGTCTGGCCCTGGGGCAGAGTGCAGGGGCATGTCATTTATCGCCTGTTCGAAGTCATTTGGCGTCAGGATAACATCGGTTTAGGCTTGTGTTAACAATTTTGTGGCTCTCTCATAAAAAATTCATTTTGATCTTCGACTCTCAGTCTGGTTAGCGGCTTGCTAAAAACTGAGTCATATTGGGACTTGAGTAGCTCACTCATTTCCTTGCTGTCATCTGTGTAGGACCCATCTTGCTTAAGTAGGGGGCCCAAATACTGGACGTTGTTCCGTTTTTTGATTTGGCATAGGGAAGAAATATTTGGGTTTTTTTTCGATTTCATTTATGGCTTTTATTTTCTTCCCGCGATTCCTGACTCCTAAAGGATTCTTTTAGCTTAAGTTCGATGCTTGCTATTTCTCTGACCATGTCTCCCACGCATTTCAGATATATTGACCTTTTTTTAAGCCGCTCTGTTATTCTTTTCCCGTCGCCTGTAAAGGGAGCGCCTGTCTCTTTCTGTTTTACATCTACTCCTCCTTTTTCTTAGAGGAATAAGCCTTGTGCATACATCGAGTGCCACCGAGTTAATCTGTTCTAGGCATAATTTGGGGTCTGTGTTGCTTAGTTATCTTCCCAGCTTATACGGTTAGGACTTGGTTTACTTGCTCCCACTTTATGTTTTTGTTATTGAAGTTGAATTTGGGGGAATGCTCCCTCGTGACTAATCTCATTATGTCGGTCGGGGGCTCCGCGCATACATGACTGAACCTCAATTATGTAGTGATCTGAGTATATTGTTTTTGATATGGTGATATTTCTTATCAGATCATCATTGTTAGTGAAGATGAGGTCTAGTGTATTCTCCAGTCAGTAGGTCTATTATTTGCTGGTTTAATTGAATTTTGTGCAGAGATTTAAAAGCTCGCGTGAGTGTGAGTTTTCATCAGAGCTGCCTCCTGGTGTTATTACTGCAACAATATTATTTGCTATTTTCCTCCATTTTAGGTGCCTTAAGTTGAAATCCCCCAGGAGCAAGATGTTGGGTGCAGGAGCTGGAAGGTTTTCCAGACAGGGGTCAATTTTTAACAGCTGTTCCTGCAATTGCTTGGGAAATGTTGCATCCGGGGGGCTTTTAGACTATCACAATGACTAGGTTTTGGTTCTCGACCTTTACTGCTAAAACTTCCCACTACATCTTTTGAGGCATTTAGCTTTTCTGTGCAAACAAGTGATTTCTGCAATGTACAGGCCAACCCCCCCCTTTTGCCTGTTCACTCTGTCACATCTGTATAGGTTGTAACCTGGGATCCATATTTCGTTGTCCAAGTGATCCTTTATGTGGGTCTCAGTGAAAGCCGCGAACATTGCCTTTGCCTCTGCAAGCAGTCCATGGATGAAAGGTATTTTGTTGTTTGTTGCTGGCTTTAGACCCTGTATATTTGCAAAGAAGAATGTTATCGGACTGGTGGTATTGTTGGTACTGGGGGGGGGATTTACATGAAGAGATGCGAATGTGGTGGGGAGGGTCAGAGATGAGGGTGTGTGAAGACGTGTTGCGGGCGTTGTTGCATCTACGGGGCCCTAATAAAGTTTGGGTTGGTGTTTTAGAGCGTGCTGTAGGGGCGAAGGTAGTCACGAAGGTTGAGGGTATCTACCCTATATATGCATGGGAGGATATATGGGGGAGGTTACAGTTTATGCATATGCGACCAAATGTGCGAGAGGTGTTTTTCCATTTTCTCCATGGTATACTGCCGTCGGGTGCTGCACATAAGGAAAGAGGGTTGATGGTGGAGGGCGCGTGTCGGGTGTGCAGGGATGAGGAGACGGCATTTCACATAGTGTATTTTTGTGATAATTTAGGTAGTATCAGGGAATAGATGGGTAAGGTTCTGAGGACAGTGGGAGGGGGCAGGATATCAGTATTGAGAGCATTAAGTTTGGACGTGGGAGGCGTAGAGGCGCCTCTGCAACGTGCAATCTCGTATATAACTGAGGATTTTGTTTTTGTATCTTGGGTGATGAGAGAAAATGGGGACTGGGAGGTGCGTAAAAGGGTGTTGGCGACGACCATTTATAGAATGTTGTGTTGTAATCGGGGAATATATGGAAGTCGCTGGGACCAGGCTTTTTCAGCAGGGTATCGTAGTATGAGTGTGAGAGCATTGTTAGCATTGTGAAAGGGGGGGTTGAAGTTCAGGGGATGGAACGGGTTCATCTCCGGGGTTGGGTATGCACAAGGGCTGTGTTGCTGTGTGTATCAGTGTAATGTGTGGTTGTGGTGAATGGGGTTGTGTGAGTGGATGTGGTGGTGCAGTTATATAATGTGTTATATCTGCCTTATGTCAGGGTATACTGCCTTCATTCTTTTGTTGTAGTACTTGATTTACCTTCAGGCTTTGCCCTGGCAAATCGGGTTTTATGTGTTTGTACCGAGCATTTTATTGCTATATTATATAACGTGTATAGCCTGTAGATGAGTGCAGAATGCTTATGACTTTTCTAGTTTTTGGCTGACTCGTAAGACTTGTGGTAAGGCGAGTATGTGTGACTGTAGGGAACTTATGTACTGGGGGGTTAGTTGAGTAAGAGTTTGTACTTTGTTTCATCATGAGATTGTGATGTAGGTCCTCTCATTTATTGATTATTTGTGTAGGTTGTGAGTAATCGATATATTTATCGTAATATTCTTCTTATTCTATTGTGCATTGACAATATGTCACAGTAATATTATGTACATAGTGTATACCTGAAAAGATTATAGCTTTAATTGTGTGGTTTTTTTTTTTACATTATATTATTGACCCTGTTACAGGGGTCACCTGCATGTTAAATCATTGTTGTTGTTCTTGTGTAAATAGGATTAAGATTACCCATCTTTCTTAATGTTATGTTCTGCCATAAGCGATATTTTCTAGTGTATTTGTGTAACCTCTTTGTGTCTGTTAATATTGTGTTTGTTATTTTGCTATTGTACGTCCTGATGAATTGTGATTCATAATGTATTTATATTAATGTATATCACCCTTGTTTAAGGGGTTTTATGTTAAGCTATGTATTGTGTTTTAAATAAAATATTAAAAAAAATGTATCAGAACACATTTTACAGTGTATACATTGTGCTAAACATAGCTCACTGGTGCCTAGACACCAACAGTTCTAACACATTGTCCTCATCGCTCTCGGGCCGTGTGGACCTACTGCACAGATGCTCCTGAGTTACCTGGCTGCAGTGGTGTGAGCTGGTGCTGTCGCGCCTCTGCTGACAATGTAGGAGTACTGCTGTTGTCAAAATGGCGGTTAATCTAAGATGCCGGATTAATACTGTCGGCATAGAACTACTTCGAGGAACGATTACGCCTAGTTCTGCACAAGTCTTATTACCCAAGATCATCCGGGAGACATACGACATACAAGATGGTGACTTATGGAGTTGCATTAAATGGAGCCCAAAGAATTTTCGTAAAACTGCTAACGGCGACGGTCTATGAATTGTTGGTCACCCGGTTTCAGGACGTGAGTCTTACCGTCACACCAGCTGTCTGTGTGAGAATGATTGATGTTTCATGGCATTATACGTGGATCAAGATATGCAACGTTCCCTTTGAGGCGGACGAGGCGGATATCAGGAAAGTTTTTGAGAAGTATGGAATGGTTCATTATGCTCAGCATGGTACGTGGGTGGCAGGCACCTATGCTGGTCTGCAAGAGGGTACTTTCAACCTCAAAATGACTTTGAGACACCCAGTACCGTCCTATGTTTATCTACAAGAATTCAGGATGCAGGTCATGGTTATGTATCCAGGGCAACGACGTACGTGCCGCCTATGTGGTGAGTATGATCACATAGCAGCAACTTGTGACAAGCAGAGGCGTGTGCCTGGACGTGTGGTGGACGTCGCAGCCCCTGCTTCAAAGGTGGCAGGTGTGGAACAACCATCGGACGGAGGGCGTGGTGTTTTTTGGAGTGAGATAGTGGATCAGGCACACAGGGCTGGAGGTGGGTTGGAGTCCCTCACCCAGTTGCCTGAACTGGTGTCTCCTCCTGTGGATAAGGAGGAGCAGCAACTACAGGAGCAGGTTATTGAGATTGAGGAGGAATTGGTGGAGGTTTAGAAAACTTTTTCACCGTCTGATGGGGACATTACATCTGAGCTAGGTGTCATTGGGGAGTCGTCGCTTCCTGTAAGTAGGGGACATGATATTTTGGGAAGTGATGGTGTGTTGGAGTCGCCCCTAAAATCACTAAACCATTGTGAGGTGGAGGTGGAGGTTCATCGTGAGGTAACATCTGATCAAGATATGTGTAACCTGACTGTCACGAGAAAGAGGGCATCTACATCAGATTCTGATGATGTCCTGACACCAGTGCAAAGACCTGGGAAACAGACTGAGGTGGAGTGTGAAGGTAGTGGTGTAGGTGGTGGTAGCCATGATAGGAGGCACCGGAAGAAGGGGGGGGGGAAATAGAGCACTTTGAAGGTGTCAAACATGAATTCAGGCTCTGGAGTAGTAAAGAGTGAGGAGAGGAGGCAGGGGTGGAAATTTTAAAAGGCCTTAGGTGTATGACTGCAAATTTTAATGGTTTATGTGGCAGTATGAAGAGAGATTGGTTTCGTACTTTTCTGAATAAATCTAGAGTGGATGTTGTGTTCCTGCAGGAGCATAATTTTAAAGAGGGTTGGGTGTTGGAAGTGGCAGGGTTTCGAGTAGTAACCCTGCCACATCCCCGTCTAAAAGGCGGTGTGGGTATTTTAATAAGGGAGAAGCGAGGGGGGGGCAGGAGGGAGGGTGTTGCATGTGGACGGGTGGTGGATGGGTAAGCGTGTGTCTTTTGTGAGTGTGTATGTGCTGGCGGAAAATAACATACAGGTAAAGAATGATTTTGAGTGTGAGGATCTTGTGTTTTTCTTACATGCACTGCCAGAGGTGGCAATAGTTGGAGGGGACTGGAATTGTGTAATCAGGGTGGCTGACGTGGACCCAAAAGGGGCTGGATTTATGTCTGTGGCTCTTAGGGAATTGTTAAGGGATGTCAGGTTACATGATGCATTTGGGAGGGCAGTGTGGGAGACTGAACATACGTTCGTTAGGAGTGGATATCCTGCGAGGCTAGATAGAGTGTACCTTACTCAGGGAGTGGATGTGAAATCTTTCAGTACTGTTGAGGCTACTATGTCAGATCATAGGGCAGTGGTGGTGGAGGTAGGGTGGGGGGCGCTTGCAGAAATATACAGAAGTTATTGGAAACTAAATATAAGTGTGTTAGGTGAAGAGGAGAGGTTGGAGAGGTTTTCATTCCTATGGAGAGAGCTTTGTGTGGAAGAACAGGGGTGGACGACATCGTGACATGGTGGGATCGTGTTGCGAAGGAAAAGATTAGAAAGTTTTATGTGAGGGAAGAAAACGTATTAATAATTTAAAATATGGACTGGCTAACTATTTAGAGGAAAGGTTAAGAGGTTGCTATGGACGACGGGTGGTTGGGAATAATTTTCGTATGGATGAAATAGTTGAAATAAAAGGGAGATTGAGGGTGTTACAAAATGAAAGGTTTCAAGCTGTAAGGGTGCAGGCAGGGGTGGAAGAAGTGCTTTGGGGCGACAAGCCGTCTGCGTGTGTTTTGCAGCATCAAAAGCAAAGGCAGGCGGTGATGGCCATCCCAAGTTTAGAGGTAACGGAGACGGTCGGGACTTATAGAGCAGGGCAGGAGATAAGAAACATGAAAAGGATGTGTGCATATGCAGAGGCTTGGTATGAGAAGTATTGGACAAGTGGGGGGGGGGGTGCCAGGGCATTAGATGAGGTGTGTACGTATGTGACTTGTAATTTAGGCAATAGTGACAGAAAGGCTTTAGATGGGATTATTACTGCAGAGGAAATAGAGAATGCATTAAGGGGAATGAGGAAGGGTAAACCTCTGGGTATTGACGGTCTCCCGTCAAAAAAAACCATTTTCCATAACATTACCTTAGACGCTAGGATCCCCATCATAAATCTATACACCACCTCCCATGCCTTGGCTGGTATATGAAGCCGCTGGAATTCCTCCTAAATTACCTTCCAATGAACCCTCATTATTGCCCCGGCATACAATGTTTCTACCCAACCCACCACTTTTGCACCAAAACCCAAGCCAAACAAACACTCGTGCATAAAACCCCTGTTCACACAATCATACGCATTTTCCCAGTCCAAACCAAGAACACCTCCTCCCCCACCCCCCTCCAGGAAATCTTTGACACGTCCATGCCCCTCTCTCATACTTCTCCCAGGGATTCCATACTGTCCCACATGTAATACCAACCCCAGGGCCCTCTTCAAACGATTGCCCAATATCCTCGCAAAAGCCTTATAATCTACACACATTAAAGAAATTGCCTTGTAAGAACTCAGGCCAAACCCGCCACCCTTCTTAGGAACCAACACTACAACACCCGTCCGTTGGGACTGACCCATCCTCCCACCTGCCAACATATTATTTAGAACCCCAACAAATAAATGCCTAATGCAACCCCAATGCATCCTATAAAATTCTATTGGTAAACCATCAATTCCCGGCGTCTTGCCAGTCTGCATCCCAGAAACCACCTCCGCTACTTCCTCCTCATGTATATCCTCCTCCAACCTCTCACGAAGTTTCGTCCCCAGTACATTATGACCCTCCCCCACCAAATCATGTGCACCTATACACAACCGTCCCCTCCATTTTTCCCGAAACCAAGCATCAACATAAGAGCTCATGCTCTCTGTTGTGGCAAAAACTGTACCATCCTGGTATCCCCCCACCCCGGAGCTTGCCACTAATTACAACACGGTAATCACAGCATGATGCTCTCAGAACTTCCGTAACACAAAACCAGATGGCTTGTCGCCCCATAGCACGTCCTCCAATTCTGAACGATAATGTATTCCATTAAACCGTTCATTGCAGATGTCCGCAAGTCTATCCCTTATAGATTCTGCCTCACCCCACCCCCTACATCCCCTGTAGTAGCAACCCTTCAGCTGTGATTCCAAATAATTTTGTAAGCTGTAACGCCACCTCGCTTCCTCCCTCCCCCTGCCTCGGAAAAAGGTCGCAATACAAGGCTTTGCTTTTGACTCCCACCAGTCAATGAGCTGCAGTACCCTATCCCTACCCTCAGTGACCCTACCCCACCATTCTTCGAACCCTGCACCCCCTTCCTCACCCCTAAGCAATCCTACATTCAACTTCCAATAACCTACATGAGCCCTGACCACTCCCTCCCACTGCAAGTCAGCTATTACCCCTCTGTGATCTGAGAAACCTACGTCAACCGTTTGCAAATCCCTGACCTCTATACCCCGCATTACGTAAATCCTGTCTAGTCACGCTGCATATTCTCGCCAGACAAAAGTATGCTCAGGCGCTAAACGACCCCCCTGCTATGTCCACAACCCCAACATCATGCAATGAGTCTCGCAGAACCTTCGGTACACAACCCGCCCACCTTGGTTCCACGTCCCTTTCACGAATCACACAGTTCCAATCCCCACCAATGATTGTTACCGCTGGCAAAGCCCATAAAAAATACAAGTCCTCCCTCACAAAATCTGCTTTAACCCTTACGTTACCCAATGCTGGCATGTACACGCCTATATGACAAACTCGCCTCTCACCCCAGACCCCATCTACTCTCACGACCCTCCCCCCCTCCCAACCCGTGACGCGCAAGGGGCTGGTGTCCCTGATGACTATTGCAACTCCCCCTTTTAACTGCATGGCAGAACTAACATACATCTTGTAAACGTCCAACCTCAAATCACATCCATACCGAAAATTATGTTCCTGTATGAAACACACATCAACCTGGTACCTGCGCAAAAACCAAACCAGCCACACTCGCTTGATCTCCGACCGGAGACCATTCACGTTAAGAGTAACACTCGTGAAAGCTATATAAGTGGTGGCTTTCCTCTATGCCGCTGTAGTTTACTCATGGCGACTTTCCCCGTTAGGTGCCCAGGCACCTCACAGGTCTTTACCTGATGATCACTCTCCCGTGCCCATCTACTGCGTAGCTCTTGGGTCACTGGGCCAGCCTGTAATTCCATTAACTCCTCAGCCACCCATGCCTTTTTTCCTGGGCGCTGTCTTGGTATGAGAACCTCCTCTACCTCTGCCGTTCCAGCCGGTCTCTTTCTGGAGCCCCCACTGACACTCATATCCACGTTCTGGCCTTGCTCCTGATGAATTTCCACTTGCACCACCTGCTGCAAGGTACCTGCACTGGGGTTCCCTTCCCCAGGCGATGGGACAGTCGTGAGTTCCTCACCTGCACTGAAGACACCAGTCACAGCCGTTCCCAAAAACTCCTGGAGTACCTCGTCCATGAAGCGCTCCTGGGGTGCGCTATCCTGACATCCCTGCTCACCTGGCAATGCGTCCATATCCTCTGAATGCTCAGGGAGCGTTACACACCTGTCAGCTGACTGTTCCTCACGGTCTACCTCCTCGCTCCAGCGACCACTCTGCAAGTCAGCTCCGCCGTCCCACTCGGGCCCCAGATCACACAATCGTTGCTCCACTGCCGATGCTTCCGGCCCTCTGGACGATTGTTGCCTGGGACACTGTGCCGCCATATGATCATAAGAGCAACACAGGTGACACGTCCACCACTGACCAGCATAATGCACAAAAACTTGCGTTCTGTGTCCCACCAACGTTATGTATGATGGGATCGGCCGTGCCAACGACATCTTGAGAGCATAGGACCCCTCAGGGATCCCCTCATACGGCCCCTCCTTCCAGACTCCCATCGTCGCCGAATGCACCCGTACATAGCCACTAAAAGCCTCCTTCAGCCCATACACAGTTGCCTTGAAAGGCACATTACGCACCTTCAACCATGTGTAATATTTGGATACATCATGCATAATGACGTCCACTGCCAAGTTGACAGTTATCCTCTTCTCCTGGAATTCATCAACGAGCCTGTCATACAAACTGGCATGATTCAGTTTTACGAAGATTCTTGACATGCCATTCAGCACCACACCATATAATTCCTCTGTTGGTACACCGTAGACGTCTCTGATGATGTTTGGCAATAGGACGTTCATAGTTGCAGTGCTAAGCGTGCCTCTGACCAGTTTTATGCAGACAGTGTTCACTTGGCGTACCCCTCCTTCTGCCATGTGGTCGATGCACTGCCAAAGAAAACCACCAGAGGGCAGGTGTAGCAGTCAAAACGAGCGTCCTCTCACACCAGTGGTTGAGAGGCGAATGTTCCTTTCTATTGAACTTTTCCCTCACAGTGGCCCATGGTTGACTGTATGCTGGAGAGAAATTGTAATGAGGTGACAGTCAGCACAAGCAATAGCAAAGTCATCAGCATAGAGTGATGACCAAATATTGAATGGAAGAAGAGAGGCCAAATCATTTATCGCAAAGAGAAACAGTGTTGTACTCAGAACACATCCCTGGGGGACACCTTCATCTTGGACAACATCCGGGGAGAGTACATTATTAACTCGAACACGGAAATGTCTGCCAGTTAAGAAGTTCTTAAGGAAGGATAGTAGATTGCCTCGGAGGCCTAAGGAGTGGGCTTGGGCCAAAATATTATACCTCCAAGTTGTGTCATATGCCTTCTCAAGGTCAAAAAATATGACAATAACTGAGTGGTTATTTGCAAAGGCATTACAAACGTACATATCCAAGTGTAGTATGGTAGAACGACCCTTACAAAAGCCATATTGACTAGTGGAGAGACTGTTGTGTGTCTCTAAATACTGCATTAAACATTGATTTACCAGACGTTCCATCACTTTGCAAACTGTACTAGTAAGAGCAATGGAGCAACAGTGGGAGGCATCATGTCCCGTAGTACAGTGGACCATCGGCTTATGATATTAATCCATTCCAGTGAGCTCGTCGTTAGATGAAATTATCGTTAGCTGAATTAATTTTCCTCATAAGAAATAATGGAAATCAAATTAATCCATTACTGACATCCCAAATTATGAAAAAAAATTATCACATGAAATATACATATTCGTACACACAAAAAGGAGACATACAGCAAGCCACCTGGCTCTTGTAGCCTGGTGGTTAATGCTCTCGCTTCGCACGGCGAGGGCCTGGGTTCGATTCCCAGCCAGAGTAGAAACATTGGACGTGTTTCTTTCCACCTGTTGTCTATGTTTCTCATCAGTAAAATGGGTACCTGGGTGTTAGTCGACTGGTTCGGGTCGCATCCTGGGACACTGACCTAATTTGCCCGAAATGCAGAGCATAACAAGGGACTTTCTATATAGTAGTATGTCATTGTTGTCAGCTAGGACTGTATACCTTGTACATGTACTTGTAATAAATGAAGATATTATTATTATTATTATTATTTATTATTATTATTGTGTAATTAAGAATAAATGACACTTACCTTTATTGAAGATCTGGTGATGAGTGATGGGATGGGAGGAAAGATGATGATGGACGTTATTATTGTTTGGAAGAGGAACCCCCTTCCATGAGAACTTGAGGTAGCAAGTTCTTTTCTGGGGTGACTTCCCTTCTTTGTTTTTTAATGCCACTAGGACAAGCTTCAGAGTCAGTGGACCTCTGTCTCGCAACAAATCTGTCCATAGAGCTCATTACCTCGTGCTCCTTTAAGATTTGCCTAAAATGGGCCACAACATTGTCATTCTAATAGTCACCAGTATGGGCTGCAATAGATGTGTTAGGGTGATTTTCACCCATAAAGGTTTGGACTTCAATCCACTTTGCACACAATACACAAAGGAGGTGACCAAGCAGACTTGAATAATTATAGACCAATATCTAACTTACCACTCCTCTCAAAAATCTTTGAAAAATTAATTCATAAACGGATATATTCCTACCTAGTCTCACATAACATACTAAGCCCCTGTCAGTTTGGATTCAGGAATAATAAAAGCACAAATGATGCAATCATACACATGCTAGAATTAATATATACCGCTCTCGAAAAGAAAGAAGTCCAGTTGGGAATTTTCATTGATTTATGTAAGGCTTTTGATACAGTCGACCATGAACTGCTGTTCACTAAATTAACACACTATGGTATAAGAGGCCACTCCCTCAACTACCTGAAGTCATACATTAGCAATAGAAGCCAATACGTGTACACAAATGGTGCAAACTCTTCCACACAACCAATCACAGTAGGAGTCCCACAGGGAAGTGTCTTTCGACCACTCCTCTTTCTCATCTACATCAATGACCTACCGAATGCATCACAGCTTCTCAAACCCATATTATTTGCAGATGACCCTACATACGTTGTCTCTCACTCAAACCCAGTCATACTTGCCGACACAGTCAATGCCGAATTACATAAAATATCTACATGGATGATGACAAATAAACTTACATTGAATACTGACAAAGCCTACTTCATTCAGTTTGGAAACAAAGCTGCAAATGTTCCACTTAACATAACTCTAATTGATCACCTGTCACAAGACTCATGGAGGGAAAATTCCTAGGAATCCACCTTGACAATCACCTCAAGTTCCAGACACATATACAACAAATAACCAAGAAAATCTCTAAGACTGTAGGTATACTATTAAAGTTACGATACATGTTCCACAATCAGCTCTCCTTGCACACATGGAATTTGTGCATGGGGATCGACAACATTAAATCACCTAAAACCACTAATAACCCAGCAAAAGGCTGCAGTCAGAATGGTAACAAATTCCCACTCCCGTCAGCATACTCCACCAATATTCAAAAGTCTAAATCTGCTCACCATACAGAGCATACATACTTATTCATGTGCTTATTACATACATAGAACAATATATGCAAACATAAACCCTCCACTCAAACTTTTCATCAACAATCTAAACAGGACACACGACCATAACACAGACACTTTTTGATGTACCCCGTGTCCATACCACACTGTGTAAAAACTCTATGCACATTAAGGGCCCCAAAATTTGGAATTTATTACCAGAAAATACAAAAGTAACCAGGTCTGAAAATGAATTTAAGACTCCTGAAAAGCCACTTGATCACCCTAGACTAAACACACAATACTCAATATTCAACACTGCCAATAAATCCACGAATTACCTAAATCTTAAAACTTCATAGTCAACATAGCTCATATATTGACAAATTACTACATAGAAGTATACATACCTACCAAAACCAGTTTGCTCTTCATCAAATTGTAGCAGTCTCATACTGAAAACTACTGTAAACTACTGAATCATGTTTCATAAGAAACTTTTTTGAATACTTTAAAACTTCCATTGTTTATATAAATTAGATTCACTTATTTTTAATGGAACTATGATAAACTCTATAGTGATAAGTAGTCAGTAAACCATTAAGTTAAGACAGCCCATAATGCAAAGGCATAATAGAGGTTCTATTTGCACTGCAATTCATCATTGTAAAAATACAATCTCGATGTATTATTTGCGAAGAAATAAATGAATCTGAATCTGAATCTGAATCTGAATTTCCGTAATCTTTGAAGAAGGCAACTTCTTCAATTTCTCTCTCCCCTCCTCTGAAGCAATTTCCTCAGTTGTTGCCTCTTGCTGTTGCAAATGCTCTTGCAGGTCATTAGTGGTTAACATGACTCACGAAATCGTAATGACACGATTGCAAACAAACCATACCACGGGCGGGATTGAACCCGCGGTCAGAGAATCTTATTGTGGCTAGCTGGTCCAGTGGCTAACGCGATGGTCTGGAGTTTTGAGACTCTCTGACCGCGGGTTCAATCCCGCCCGTGGTATGGTTTCATTAGTGGTTAGTTCTTCATCATCATCCTCCTCCATCAACTCTTCCACATCCTCCACACTAACCTCCAACCCAAAGGACTTCCTCAATGTCACAATAGATTCCACAACTGGCATAGGCTTCTCAGGGTTAGCCCAAAACCCTTCAAAATCCCTCTCTTCTACACATTCTGGCCACAATTTCTTCCAAGCAGAGTTCAAGGTCCTCTTAGTCACTCCCTCCCAAGCCTTACCTATAAGGTTTACACAACTGAGGATACTAAAGTGATCTCTCCAAAACTCTCTCAGGGTCAATCGAGTGTCTGAGGTCACTTCAAAGCACTTTTGAAACGTAGCTTTTGTGTAGAGATTTTTGAACTTTGAAATAACCTGCTGGTCCATGGGCTGCAGGAGAGGTGGCAAAATTCTCACTTTTATGAAGCTCATGTCCCCAGAAATTCGTTCTGCCAAGCCTGAAGGATGACCAGGAGCATTGTCTAATACCAGAAGGCACTTAAGGTCCAATTTATTTTCCAGGAGGTAATTTTTCACAGTGGGGCCAAACACGTGGTGAAACCAGTCACAGAAAAAGTCCATAGTGACCCATGCCTTACTGTTTGCCCTCCACATTACACACAAATTAGCCTTGAGGACATTGTTTTTCCTGAACACTCTGGGAGTTTCAGAGTAATACACGAGTAAAGGCTTCACTCTGCAATCCATACTAACGTTTCTACACAACAGTAAGGTTAGTCTGTCTTTCATAGGCTTGTGTCCTGGCAGTGCTTTTTCCTCCTATGTAATGTAGGTTCTGTTTGGCATTTTCTTCCAAAACAGGCCTGTTTCGTCACAATTAAACACTTGTTCAGGTTTCAATCCTTCAGCCTCTATGTACTCTTTGAATTATTGCACATATATTTCAGCCGCTTTTTGGTCCGAACTGACAGCCTCACTATGCCTTATCACACTATGTATGCCACTATGATTCTTAAATCTATCAAACCAACCTTTGCTGGCCTTAAATTCACTCACATCACTTGAGAGATGCTATCTCCTGACATCTGTTTTTCGTTTATCCACACCAATAACAATCTCTCAACATCTTCGAGTACAGTGGACCCTCAACTAATGGTGGCATTAAGTAATGGCAAATTCGTCTAGCGGCGCTTCGTAAAAAAAATGTCTCTTCCAATGGCAAAAAAGTCTACTAACGATGTTTGTCCGGAACTGTCCATGCGCCGGGAGCACGGCCTGAGCAGGCCCAGCCACTCCAAGAATCAGTGTGCCATTGTTTACAAGCTGTTGCTGTTGATTCCATGTGCAACTGCCATATTTTGTATTATTTGTTTTTAGTGCTTATAACTGCTAAATAAGCCATCATGGGCCCCAAGAAAGCTTCTAGTGCTAAAAAGGGTGAGAAGCACTCTCGAAATACTATCGCATCACGGTCAGCTGCTGCTGCAATACCATCAGCAGCTGCTGCACTACCATCAACTGTTGTTACAACACCATCAGCTGCTGCTGCTGCTGTACTACCGTAAGCTGTTGCTGCACCATCGTCAGCTGCTGCTGTACCAGTCATCTGCTGCTGTACTACCGTCAGCTGTTGCTGCAACACCATCAGCCGCTGCTGCTGCTGTACTACCATAAGCTGTTGCTGCTGTACTACTGTAAGCTGTTGCTGCACCACTGCCAGCTGCTGCTGTACCACAGTCAGCTGCTGCTGCACTACCATCAGCTGTTGCTGCAACACAATCAGCTGCTGCTACTCCACGGTCAGCTGTACTACTCGAAGATGTGGAGAGACTGTTGTTGGTGTGGCTTATCGAGAACACCAAGAAACAATTAACCCCACAGAGTTAGCCACCCAGGATAACCCAAGAAAGTCAGTGTGTCATCGAGGACTGGGGTCTTTAATCTTGTCCCTCAGGATGCGATTAACACCAGTCGAGAAACACACAGGTGAACAGGAAAAAATGCCTAGAACTAGTGCTCATATTGGTGAATTTAAGGCCAGCAAAGGTTGGTTTGAGAGATTTAAGTATCGTAGTGGCATACACAGCGTGAAAAGGCACGGCGAGGTTGAAAAATTCAAACCCCAACAAGTGTTCAATTGTGACGAAACAGGTCCGTTCTGGAAGAAAATGCCAAACAGGACCTACATTACTCAGAAGGAAAAGGCACTCCCAGGACACAAGCCTATGAAAGACAGGCTAACTTTCTTGTTTTGTTGTGATGCTAGATTGCAAAGTGCAACCTTTACTCATATATTACTGTGAAAATCCCAGTGTCTCATTACTCATCAATACTCTTCAATAAAGGTAAGTGTCATTTTAGTATTTATTTATGTATGTATTGGGCATGTCTCATTGTTTTCTGTGGAGGCAAATATATATTTCATGCAGGAAAAAATATTTTTTTTAATACTTTTAGCTGTCTGCACCAATGACCAAGAATTTTCAAAAAATTATTTTATTTTTTCTTATTAAATAGAAGAGAACCTTATCCTGAAGGTAATAAAACAAAAAGTACAAAATTTTATGGAAAATTGACGAAATTATGTTCTGGCGAATCTCGATGTTTTAGCGATATTTACGCGTCAGCGATTTTACCGAATTTGACTCCCATTTTAGGCCAATTACAGTATTCCAGTCGACCAAATTCTTAGCTATTTCTTGTGCTCATTCTATCCATTGAGCACAAGAAATCGTCAAGTCAACTGTTTCAACTACAAAATAAAGTGATCGGAAGTTGGTAATTTGGCCAATTTAGTGCAAAGTTCAAAATATTCCAATTTCAAAATAGGGTCCAGAATAAACAATGTAAGTATTCCTGGCACTAAACTAGCATTCCCTCTGTTCATTAGCTATATTTTCAGGCTTTACAAATGAATTCCATTTTCATTTTTAATTCACATAATGAATTTTTATTCAAACCAAAAAATGGAAGATTTACTGTCATGCAATATTGTAATAATTATATAAATAATATCAGCACATATGTGAACGTATATTAGACCCACCAGCTGGAGTGTATTAGACGTGTGAGCTCATTTGTTTACTCTTGAACATGGGCAAAAATTTAACATTTCTGATACATTGAGCTTAGTGTCAAGCCATTTTCAGTACTAAAACCAATCAAAATAATCTCCATTTCTATACTATATCTTCCATTCTATCAAACAAGACCATGAAATCGCAAATGCAACTATAAAAAACATACAAAAAAACACTGCAAAGTTGCTGTTTTAATCGAAAATTACAGTCTCAGTCTTTTTTCTCTCATTATGCACTGTGTGCTGCAGGATTTGTTTTATGTGGTACACACATACCACATAGATGTATTCTCTCATATCTAAGCCCAAATTTACCGCTCGCAGCTTATCAGAGTGAGCTCAGCTCATGACGTAGATCTACAGTTTGGACCCTCAACATAAAGCCGTAGATCTACGGCACGGACCCTCAAGGGGTTAATTGGATTTCCATTATTTCTTGTGGGGAAAACTAATTCGACCAATGGCAAATTCGACTAACGGCAAGCTCTCTGGAATGGATTAATGCCATTGGTTGAGGGTCCACTGTATTTGTGATCTCTGTTTCGAAAACATACTTGCACCTTTTGCAACAACAGCTTCCTTGATTGCCTTTCTGTTGGTCAAGATAGCAGCGATGGTTGATTGGGGTTTGTCATTCAACCTGGCCAGCTCAGAGACACACACTCAACTTTTTTATTTTTTTATTATTATCACATTGGCCGATTCCCACCAAGGCAGGGTGGCCCGAAAAAGAAAAACTTTCACCATCATTCACTCCATCACTGTCTTGCCAGAAGGGTGCTTTACACTACAGTTTTTAAACTGCAACATTAACACCCCTCCTTCAGAGTGCAGGCCCTGTACTTCAACTTTTGTACTTTGCAATTATCTCTTTTTTCAATTCCTTACTAATTCTCACCCTTTTTACCACAGGGTTGGCACTAGAACCTTTCTTGGGCCCATGGTGATTTATTTTTCAGTTACAAGCACTAAAAACACTTGGATAATACAAAATGTACTGAATGTATGCATGAATGCAACCGCACTGGCTGGCTTGTAAACACTGGCACACAGGGGTCTTCAATCAACTTGGCATCCACCAGGACGTTGACATGTCCCCAAGGCGGCTCTCCCTTGGGCTGCTAGCAAAGTCGCTGGCTTCTTCGACCTCTTGAGGAGGGTCGATGGTGCTCCTGCAAACAACAAATCCCGGGGCAACTTGCTGCTATTTGGAATGGCTGTCCTGCCGAGGAGGGACAGGCACCTAGCAACGTCTTGTTGGCAATTGATGAATTCCCTACAATGTTTGTTAACTGATTATTACTTTGAAAATTGTTCATGATTGTAATCATGTGTTCACGTTTCATTACCTTTGAAACTTGTCATGAATGTAACCAGCTCTATCTGGAGCTCATTACCTTTGTCAATTCTCATTATTGTAACCAGATCTAGTTCATTACCTTTGCAATTAGCCATGAGTGTGACCAGTCCTACCTGGAGCTCATTACCTTTGTACTTGGTCACGATTGTGACCAGATCTAGTTCATTATCTTTGTAACTTGCTCAGCTATCAAAACTTGGGAGTCCTGTCCCTGGACCTATTATGTACCTCTGCAATCTTTTGACTGCCACCCACAGGATGGGTATGGGGTGCATAATAAACATATTAAACTAAAAAACTAAAACAGGGGGCAGCTATGGTGCGCTCAGGCCACATGTGGATGCGTACCGGACAAATCACATTGGTCGAGTTTTTCATCATTGGCCGGGCCAAAATTTTTATGCTCAAACACTTAGTTGGGTGAATTTATCATTAACGATGCCTTCATTAGCCGAGGGGTCCACTGTACCCGGTTTGTGGAAAGGGAGAACAATGGCAGATTTCCACAGCTGGGGAGGAACTCCTTGTGACCAAATAAGATTGAAGTGTTATAAGAGGACTGCAAGGGCTGACTGATGTAAATGTTGTAAAATCCAAATATGAATGCCATCAGACCCAGCTGCTTTGATCGGCAAGCTGAGAGTGTCGCCTCCATTTCCAGAAGTGTAAAAGGCACATTATAAGATTCTTCTTTGAAAGAAGAAAAGTCTAAGGGTGCTAACTCTCTGGTAGACTTTGAGGAAAGAAACGAGGGGTATAGATGGATCCCCTGAGAGTAACGGACCAGATGATTGCAAGTTTCAATGGCAACTTCAAGAGGGTTTGCTATATCATCACCAGCAACCTGCAGAACAGTAGCTGCATCAGGAGAGTATTTATCACTCAGTTCCCGTACTTTTCTCCAGATTGCACTCATAGACGAAGCCGAGGTGATGGTGGAAACATAATCTCGCCAGCAAGTGCGTTTAGCATCACGGATGACATGGCAAGTGACCACTCGCTTCTGCTTAAAATCAAGAAGTCTTTCTGTGGTTCGATTGTACCGGTACCTGCCCCATGCAGTGCGTTTCAAACGAACTGCCAGAGTACAAGCAGGAGACCACCATGGCAACCACTCCTAAGAATGCCTGCCCAAAGGTTTGGTGTACAGAGTGAGAAGCTGCGGTTAAAACTGACTTCAAGAAGAGGTGTAAAAGCTCATCGATGGAGGATGAAGAAGGAACCTCGCTAAAAGAAGTTAGTTGTGAGTACTGGTCCCAATTTGCTTGATCAAATTGCCAGCATGGGCTACGAAGAGGTGGTGAATATGAAAGAGAAGTTAGAATGTTTGGAAAATGATTGCTGTCATGTGAGTCTGGGAGAACAGACCAGGTGAAGTCTAGTGCAGTGGAAGAAGAGCAGATCAAGAGATCGATGCAAGAGTATGAGTACGAGGATCAAAATGGGTGGGAGTACCCATATTTAAGACATGGAAGGGGTGAGAAGCGAGAAAAGCCTCCAACTGACTGCTATGTGAGTCAGAGTGAGACCTCCCCCAGAGGAAATGATGGGCATTAAAATCGCCAAGTAACAGAAGTGGTGGTGGTAAGGATGAAACAAGAAAGGCAAATTTCTGGAATAGATAATGCCCAAGAAGGAGAGAAATACAAAGAAGAGATTGTATACCACTTATTCAAGTTATATGGGCTGCCGTGTAATGCAGCAAAGTATGAACAAATAGCTGATGGCATTGCATACGAGAAGAGCACTTTCATAAAAGGTCCCAGTAAAAAAAAGGATCCAAAGAATACAATAAATTATAGCCTGAGATGGGATAGATAACAGCGGAGTGTAATTTTGGTTCTTGTAAGCAAATACCATCAGGGGAATACCAGGAGAGCAACATCTGAAGCTCACCCCAATTACCCCTGAGGCTGCAGATATTCCATTGTAAATAGGCCATGACTGACAATGATAAAGGTACCAGAAATCCGCAGGTAAGGGTACCTACGGACTAGAGGGGTTAGAAAAGTCCACAGTTGGTGGCAGCGGAATACGTTTAAGTAGCGAAAGAAAGGAGCGTTGTGAAGAAAGGAGTTGCGCAGATGGAGGAGAGGAAAAATAAGGAACAGGAGGTGGATCAGTGTCCATTGATGGTTTAGTCTCTGCAATATATTCTGAGATAGTTTGAAGTGTTTCGGAACTCAAAGACGTTGTATGTTAAACAATATTGTAGATGGAAGGAGGAGGGTGAGTAAAGATTGGGACAGTAATGGACTGCCCAGACAAGCCAACATGGCTGACATGGCAGGTTGTGTAGCTGGCTAGCTGTGGGATTTTCAAGGATATCTCCTGATCAAAGAGGTTGACCAGGCTAAACAGAACTCAGTGTGAATGTAAAGTAAAAGGACACAAGTGCAACTAATGTGACATTTTATTGTTGCAACGTTTCGCTCTCCAGGAGCTTTGGAGAGCGAAACGTTGCCACAATAAAATGCCACATTAGTTGCACTTATGTCCATTTACTTTACATATTGTCGGTAATTCTACCAACATTATTACAATCAGTGTGAATGCTTTGAGAAGATACCTGAGCAGCGAACGGACATTCCAGTGCATCATTTCAGCATAAAAAGTGGAAGTGTTGTGCAGTTTTTGAGGGTTGGGTGGTGTTGAATCACGACCAGTCAGCGCCACCCCTGCACTCCACTAGGGGGGGAGGGGGCAGCCGTGCATAATAAACAGTGAGCTCTCATAATGCCTCACCCCTGCACCTCTCCCCCGCGGCACCCACCCAACTCTCAGCGCCACCCCAACTGTAGAGGGTACTTCTCCCCTCCCAGCAAACGATGTCAGCAATGCAGGGACAGCATCGTGGAGTTTGAGCACAAAGCAGCCGTCAGGTGTGCCACAGGAAGTGTGTACTCAGTTTCTCAAGCTTCAACATCTGTACACATGAGGGCCTGTGATCTTCAATCAACCTGGCGTCCACCAGGACGTTCACATGTCCCTAGGGCAGCACTCCACTGAGCTGCTAGCGAAGTCGTATGCTTCTTGGACCTCTTTGGGAAGGTCGACGGTGCTACTGCAAGCAGCAGATCCTGACACAACTTGCTGCTGTTTGCAACAGCTGTCTGCCGAGGAGAAATAAGCACCTAGCAACATCTGTTGTTGGGGCAATGGATGAATTCCCTACTATATTTGTTAACTGCTCATTACTCTGTAATTTATTCATGACTGTAGTCATGTCTTAACATGTTTATCATTCATTACCTTTGAAACTTGTCATGATTGTCACCAACTCTACCTGGAGCTCATTACCTTTGTAACTTGGTCATAATTGTGACCAGATCTAGTTCATTACCTTTGTAACTTGCTCAGCTATCAAAACTTTGGAGTCCAGTCCCTGCACCAATTATGTACCTCTGTAATCTTTTCACTACTGCCCACAGGATGGATATGGGGTGCATAATAAAGATATTAAACTAACTGTGGAATATAATTTCCCAAAATTATACTGCATATTTTTTATATTGTAGATATACATGACTAATGCATTACTTTTGCTCTAAAGTGCATTTTGAAGACGAGAACCAAATGGTAAGCTCTGCGCCTGCGCTGATGGGCAGAGGAGAGGTCGAGATGGGGCATCGAGAGACGGGAGTGCTTTGAATGGAGTTAAGAGGCTTGGAAGAAATGGGACCAGGAAATTGGCATCCACGGTGGCCTAAGGATTAATATATGCCTTACTTTGTAATAGGAAGTTTCGTAATTGTTCCTGGTGAAGAGTACAGGAACGTGATTTAAGGGACCTCTGTAATAAAGTGGTAAAATTAGTGAATAATGGTAGATGCCAGGGAAAACGACGCTACACCATGGAGAGTGTTCAGGGGAAAATATCTGTGATTTAATCATCACTCATCAGTTGTGAAAATTTGTGAGGACTGCCTCAAAGTGAGTCGCCTACCCTGGCAAACTCTGTTGACACTGAGCTCTGAGGTGGGTACCTCAGCCTCACAAGTGGCTTATAGGACAGATTTTCACAAATGATTGATGTTACAAGAAACTCGCCTGCATTCACGAATAAAGGACTAACTTACTTGGTGTTGCAGCATATATCCTGATCTTCAACTTCCCTAAGCTTAGCCTTAGCCCCATTGGACTTCCCCTCAGAAACCACGTGCAACCGGGAGCCTTAATTCCTGCAATATTCAATGGTTATTAGTGTCCTGCCTGCACCGCAGAAATTCCTTTATCCAAGAGGGTGTGTATCCCCTAGTATAACTATGCAGACACGGACACTAGCTTCCAGACTGCCAAGAGACACTGGTACTTACTGGGCATGCACTGCCTGCTGCACACCGGGCCCACAGATCAAACTCACTCACAATCTACCCAGACACTGGCCAGAAATCTACGAGATAAAGTGGAGGTCTTGTCTTGCTGTATGGGCCTGACGCAGGTCATCTATGGTACATCGAGGTGCCTCTACCAGATTTCCCCAGGTCTCAAATGTGAAGACACGTGGGGGGCGCCGTCTGCTGATCACGGCATGTCTTGTCCAGTTGGTGTCTGTCTTAAGAAGAACGAGCTGGTCTCTCTTCCAGACCCTCGTCTCTTTGTTCAAACTAGGGCTGCCAGATTTCACTAGCTAACTTATCCTAGTGTTTGCCTACATTATCGGCCTATTACTACCTATGTTAAGGTCTTAGGTCTACATTATTATTATCTACAGTTGCCTTAGTAAACCTAATATTAATATACTAACAGTAAAACTACCTACTCCTTCCCTGAAGGGTAAATCTATAAATAAATAAGTGCCTTCCATCCACGCCACCCCCCGGGGAGAGAAATGTGTTTATGATTGGGGAGAATGCCTTTTGTTTGGGTGAGTTTAAGGGCCACCCATCTCAGCCGTTCCATTACAGCCATGTTGGATTGGTCCTGTGGAACTTTAGGGACCAAATAAATTTCCACATCCTCCCGCCGGCAAAGGTAGGCGCTAAGTCTAGATCAAGTCTGCCTCCCGCAGGCCCCCACTGCGGACCCTGGACACGAGTGCCATCCGGCCACTCTCATCGAGCAGACTCCAGTCTAACTTCAACCGTCCAGTTTCCCCTGCGTGGACGTCTGGGGGTGTAAACTTGTTGGTTCCGGTGGTCTTAGCACCCTTATCTTTAACTTTAACATCTTTCGTATGTCTAGCCTTGACTGAGTGGCTCCGTACTTTCCCACCCAGTGGCCCACATGCCTTGGTAGCCTTTCCTCCCACTGTTATGAGGTTCCCTGGATTTAATTGCAATCTATCTCCCTCTTTACGTACCCTGTAAAAGTGTTTTCCCAAGGCGGCCGAGTGTTCGTCACTTCCTACCTGGTTCAGCTTCCCTGGCAGTTCATAGTGTATACTGGTATTCATTATCACTACTCCCCCACCTATCATTGGGACAGCTTCTCCTCTATCTGGCGTGGCAGGGAATTCAGGTGGAATCCTGCCGCCTATGATGTATCCTACTGGGGATCTGAATAAACCAATTCCTTCCTTAAACGTCCATCATGTAGACAGGAAGTCATCTATATGATTGGCTCCCACCAGGATACCTACATTTCTGACTGTGTCAGTGGTAATTCCCTGGTCTGCCAGCTTCACGTCAAGGTCTTTCAATCGCTTAGCTGCTGCAGCAAGACCTCTCCCTGTAATTGCCATGGGTAATGTCTCTACCACCAAGGCTGTAATGTCTCTGCGATGTCCACCTAATTTGACTGTGACATCCACCACGTCATACTAACATCATACTAACTTTCCTTGTGGCCTTCAACTTTAATTTAGCCACCAACTTCTTTGTTATCAAGGATGCTTGTGCTCCTGGGTCAAAGAATAATCGGGTTGTTTCAGACCTGTGCCCATTCACAACCTTTGCCATGACTGCAGGTAGGGCAGCACCTCCGTGATTCGCACTCGGATTAGAGACTTCACTCCCACTAATCACGCTGGCTACCATTTCAGGCTTGGACTCACTTTCTATCTCTACCTGAGAGATATCCCTACTAGCCTGGGGTTCCCTTAAATTATTGGGACATAGTGCAGTATGGTGCTTACCTTTGCAACAGACTCGACACTCACTGAGCTGGGTGCCACAGTCTCTCGCAAAGTGTTCCCCACAACACTTGAAGCAGAGTCTCAACTCCTTTAGTCTCTGCTGCCTACTGCAACTCGTGCTAGCGTGTTCACCTTCGCAGAACACGCATATTCTGGCATGAGTGCCTCTGAGGTTCTGCTTAGAGGTTCTTACCTTAGACACCTCTTTACCATAGTACACTCCAACGTTAGTCATACGAGCTTTAGACTGATCTCTCGAGATCTTTGAGTGACTTTCTGGGTTTTTATGTGGCGATGGTGGTGACTCTTCTCTCACACCTATACTCAAATGAGAAACGAGATCTCCCAACCCCTCAACGATTTGTTGTATCGTGAACCTATTCGTCTGATATTTTAAGTGCAACTCATGCACTGTAGTGCCAGCCAGTTTCCTCTGAATCACCTGACTGATGAACCATTCCGACTTACCCCAATCATGTAAATCTTTAAGACTATTCGTCAAACTCATAACTTCGATTCGGAACTTCTCCAGGCTCTGACAGTCATGGCGACAAGCCTCTAGATCCAACAACCGATAAAGTATAGCTACCCTTATCTCCTCAGTGTTGCCAAACGTATCCTTTAATTGGTCTTTGGCATGTTGGTAATTGGTGTCGGTGGTTTGGTAATGCCGGACCAAGTCCAAGGCTTTACCCTTGAGCTGTGAATGTAAATATTGTAATTTGACGGCATCTGACAAATCGTCTCTGTCATCTATCTGGGCTTTAAACTGATCCCAGAAAGCAATGTACTCTGTTAAGGTTCCATCAAACGTTGGTAAATTCAACTGGGGCAATCTGGGCAACACATTAGCAGGCGTGCTGTTGTTCGTGTTCCTTGAAACATTTGCTCCCCCTGCTGTACCGGCCTTCAAAGTCTTTATTAACTGCCTGCAGAGTCTCATCTCTGTTTTACACTCTGCCCTTCGTTCGTCATAGTCCGTCCGTGCTACTTCGACTGTATATTCAGACTCACCTGTAGTATAGGCCTCTGTCTCATAAAGGATAAATGATCTCTCAAAGGCCTCCGGTCTTTGCTCCAAAGGTTTCAGGCAACTCTCTAGTTCCTCCCAGTCTACGTCTTGATCTTGACTGACCGTACGACACTCCTCACATGCTTTGCTAAGGCGCCCCTTATAGGCTCCCATAGACCACTTTAATTGACTTAAAGCTGGGACAGCTGGTACTACATCTTCATCTACCATAGTTGCCGTTTAGTTAAGATCACGGTACTAATTTGTACTTCAATTAGCCCACCCCACAGCACGAACGGTATTAGGTGAGAATGAACGTGTCTCAAGGCTTCTCAACAAGCTTAACAATTCCCTTTATTATATTGACTCTACTCTGAATCAAAAATGTACACTGTTAGCTCTCAAATCTCAATCAAAATGTGTATCGACTTGAAAGCTTAACCTAGCACTTTCCTGTACAATGCCAGCAAATAATTACAGGACTTAACCTAGTCTCAGGTACAATTCACAAATCCCACATTAACATGAATCAAAGACAATGAAAATCACACAATAAAAAGTGCAGTATACAAATTAAAATCACTTGGTTAACACAAATAAATTCAACAATTCAACTTGTGAAACAGTAAATAAATAATGTGTGTAAACGGCTTGACCTAGCCTACTCAGTCTAGCATGGATGGTTGGATAAGGTAAATCCTAACCTAACTAGTGTGCTAGCTTAATTTAACCTAGCTTTAGAAATCCCTGTAAATAATAACTAGGTTAAATCAGTCCTAGCTACTATAACTGTTGTAAATATTGCACAAGCCTAGCCTAACTGTGGCTACCTTGCAAATCCACTGTAAGTAATTAACACACAAGTCTCCTACTCTGGATTACTTGTAATCACTGTAAATAATTAAATTCACAAGCTTCTCTAGCCTACCTGGCCTGCCTGTAAATTACTGCAAATAACAACTTCTGTGTATAGTCAGCTTGGCTTAGCCTCTGTGTAACTTTAGGCCTAGGTGTGCTAACTTAACCTAACTCTATTAAACTGGTTCCTAACTGTGGCCTAGCTATGATAGCTTAACCTAGCTATGCCACATCACGGTTTTGAAGGACCACTTTTTATGAAAATTTGTGTGGACTGCCTCCAAGTGAGTCGCCTACCCTGGCAAACTCTGTTGACACCGAGCTCTGAGGTGGGTACCTCAGCCTCACAAGTGGCTTATAGGACAGATTTTCACAAATGATTGATGTTGCAAGAAACTCGCCTGCAAGCACGTATAAAGGACTAACTTACTTGGTGTTGCAGCATATATCCTGATCTTCAACTTCCCTAAGCTTAGCCTCACCCCCATTGGACTTCCCCTCAGAAACCACGTGCAACCGGGAGCCTTAATTCCTGCAATATTCAATGGTTATTAGTGTCCTGCCTGCACCTCAGAAATTCCTATATCCAAGAGGGTGTGTATCCCCTAGTATAACTATGCAGACACGGACACTAGCTTCCAGACTGCCAAGAGACACTGGTACTTACTGGGCATGCACTGCCTGCTGCACACCGGGCCCACAGATCAAACTCACAATCTCCCCAGACACTGGCCAGAAATCTACGAGATAAAGTGGAGGTCTTGTCTTACTGTATGGGCCTGACGCAGGTCATCTATGGTACATCGAGGTGCCTCTACCAGATTTCCCCAGGTCTCAAATGTGAAGACACGTGGGGGCGCCGTCTGCTGATCACGGCACGTCTTGTCCAGTTGGTGTCTGTCTTAAGAAGAACGAGCTGGTCTCTCTTCCAGACCCTCGTCTCTTCGTTCAAACTAGGGCTGCCAGATTTTCCTAGCTAACTTATCCTAGTGTTTGCTTACATTATCGGCCTATTACTACCTATGTTAAGGTCTTAGGTCTACATTATTATTATCTACAGTTGCCTTAGTAAACCTAATATTAATATACTAACAGTAAAACTACCTACTCCTTCCCTGAAGGGTAAATCTATAAATAAATAAGTGCCTACCATCCACGCCACCCCCCAGGGAGAGAAATGTGTTGATGATTGGGGAGAACGCCTTTTGTTTGGGTGAGTTTATGGGTCACCCATCTCAGCCGTTCCATTACGGCCATGTCGGATCAGTCCTGTGGAACTTTAGGGACCAAATAAATTTCCACATCAATCTTAGATCTTAATGTGTCGACCTCTAATGTGTGTAAAATTCACGAGGCATTAAATCGTCTTGTGAATTGTAATGTAATCTGTGAAAATAACACTAAGTTAAGAGAATGTGTGAAGCGAAATGAGTCACCGTTCTCCGAGTGAACACATGTAAATGTGCGAGGGACACAGAGTTTTTACAGAGTCACGGCTCCTAAATTGGGACAATTAAAAGTGATATTAGGTGAAATAAAGAGTTCACCATATTGAAATTCCAGTGTGGGCACCTGGTAACCTGGCGTCTCATTTCTGATATCCATACAGAGTTTAAATTAGTACAGTCGCCTGTATTGGAACAAAACAAGTCAGACAGACAGACAGGAGCGACCTGCTCTAAACCCATGTTGCCCTGGGTTGTGTAATTGATGGGTATCTAGATAGGTGGCGATCTTCCTTCTTAGGACCCTTTCAAAGACTTTTATGATGTGGGATATTAGTGCTATCGGTCTGTAGTTCTTTGCTATTGCTTTACTGCCCCATTTGTGGAGTGGGGCTATGTCTGTTGTTTTTAGTAACTGTGGGACGACCCCCATGTCCATGCTCCCTCTCCATAGGATGGTAAAAGCTCGTGATATGGGCTTCTTGCAGTTCTTGATGAACACGGAGTTCCATGAGTCTGGCCCTGGGGCAGAGTGCATGGACATGTCATTTATCGCCTGTTCGAAGTCATTAGGCATCAGGATAACTTCAGATAGGCTTGTGTTAACCAAATTCTGTGGCTCTCTCATTAAAAATTCATTTTGATCTTCGACTCTCAGTCTGGTAAGCAGCTTGCTAAAAACTGAGTCATATTGGGACTTGAGTAGCTCACTAATTTCCTTGCTGTCATCTGTGTAGGGCCCATCTTGTTTAAGTAGGGGCCCAACAGAGTACAAAAATTGAATCGATTGTGTGGAGGATGATAATTAGCCCAATTAATTGCTAGCACGTGTGTGGCTAGAATTTATACAAGAGTAAAGTGCAAGAATTACTCTTATAAAGAGTCTGCTTAATTTGTATAATCGGTGATTCGTAATTCTATAACCATGACTGGATCTGATGGAGATAATGTGGCTGACAAGTCCATGGATTTTAGAGTAATGAAAGCATCATTACAGGCTATTAAAGGCCATGTGACAAAGGCATACAGTAAGTGCTTGGATTTAATGAATCTAGAAACCGTGAACCCTAATGAATTAAAGTTATATTTAGATGCTCTAGAGAGTAGATTTGAGTGGTACATATTGTGGTTTAAAGACTGTGAAAGAGATCTGCTTGAGAATTGTGTAGATGGAAAGGAAATGAATGTTTTAATTAATCAGCATTACGAATTGGAAGAAAAACTCTTGTAACAGTAAGGCTTTGAATAAATTAAAGGGTGTAAACCAGGCAGTTGATCAACCTATTAATGCAAAGGGTGTGTTTGTCAAAACCTCCAGAGTACGGTCTGGAGGAAATCAGACTAGGTCGGCAAGAATTAATTGTTCAATTGCAGACCAGTCAGCCAAACAGTTCTAAGGTTATAATACATAATGACTCTGAGGAATCTGTCAAGTCTCACTAAGGAAAAATAATCCCAGTGGTAATAATCATAATTAAGGGTTACATAGGCACATATCAAGTAACAGGAATCAGTAATAGTGGTTATTCACATCAAGGTAAGAGGAATAAGTACCTCAGTAAGGGTAACCCAGTTGATAAGAGGTCAGGGAAAGAAAAGAGAGACTGTCTCTTCTGCAAAGGTACTCATTTCACTAAGAACTGTAATGCCTATAGTTCATGGGATGTTAAAGTGGAAAGAATGGAAGAACTTGACAGATGTATCAGATATCTAGGCAATCATAATGTAAAGGATTGTCATGCCAAATTGAACAGTTGTTATCAATGCAACAAGAGAAGGCACCGTACAGTTATGTGCAAGGATGTATATAATTCTAATAATAATCATGGCAATAATGATAATGTTAATAACCCTGACACTACAGTGACTAATGTAAAGGTTGCAGCTAATGGCAATAATGATTGCCGAGCTGAGGTAGCCTTGCCAGTTTTGGATGTAATAATTCAGGATAAAGGGCATAAATCCAAAACTATGCGGCGTCACTCTCCTCAACACTAGTACGCGCCATGTAATATATGGCAGACTTCCGCATAGTAATAATGACTAGAGGAAGTAGTAAATACAGTCACGGTGTGTCTTACTCATAAAAGGTCAACCCAGTACAAGTACAGTGGACCCCCGCCATGCGATGGCATCATATTACGTTAAAACTACCATACAATACATTTTAACACAAAAAATTTGCCTCGCCTCACACAATTCGTACGGGACGCATCCCACGTGTGGCCTCAGGTGCCCCATGGGTGCCAGTGTTTACAAACCAGCAAGTGCGGTTACATCTAAGCGTACATTCGGTACATTTCATATTATCACAGTGTTTAGAGTGATTGTACCTTCAAAATAAGTCACCATGTGTAAAATTCGTGAGTAAAATTCACGAGGTGTTGGAACTTATTCGGTCCGAGAAGTCCCAACAGGGAAAAACACACTGTTCGAGGGCCCTTACACCCACCAAAACACAAACACACTCACCCGTGTTGGCGAAGGTGGTTGGAGGGTACTTCTTAATTGATAGATTTACCCTTCAGGGAAGAAGTAGGTAGTTTATACTGTTAATACACTAATATTAGGATTATTGACACAGACACTGCAAGGCTCCAGGCGGACATCAACCAAATCTTTCAGATGGCTGCAGAAAACAATATGAAGTTAAACGATGAGAAATTTCAATTACTCCGATATGGTAAACACGACGAAATTAAAACTTCATCAGAGTACAAAACAATTTCCAGCCACAAAATAGAGCGAAAAACCAACGTCAAAAACTTGGGAGTGATCATGTCGGAGGATCTCACCTTCAAGGACCATAACATTGTATCAATTGCAGCTGCTAGAAAAATGACAGGATGGATAATGAGAACCTTTAAAACTAGGGATGCCAAGCCCGTGATGACACTCTTCAGGTCGCTTGTTCTATCTAGGCTGGAATATTGCTGCACACTAACAGCACCTTTCAAGGCAGATGAAATTGCTGACCTAGAAAATGTACAGAGAACCTTCATGGTGTGCATAACAGAGATAAAACACCTCAATTACTGGGAGCGCTTGAAGTTCCTGAACCTGTATTCCCTGGAATGCAGGCGGGAGAGATACATGATTATATACACCTGGAAAATCCTGGAGGGACTAGTACCGAACTTGCACACGAAAATCACTCACTACGAAAGCAAAACACTTGGCACAAGATGCAACATCCCCAAATGAAAAGCAGGGGTGTCACTAACACCTTAAGAGACCATACAATAAGTGTCAGGGGCCCGAGACTGTTCAACTGCCTCCCAGCATACATAAGGGGGATTACCAATAGACCCCTGGCAGTCTTCAAGCTGGCACTGACCAGCCGGGCTGTGGCTCGTACGTTGGATTGCGTACAGCCAGCAGTAACAGCCTGGTTCATCAGGCTCTGATCCACGAGGAGGCCTGGTCACAGACCGGGCAGCGGGGGCGTTGACCCCCGGAACTTCTCCAGGTAAACTCCAGATTGTAAAGACACCAAAAGAACAACATTTGATGGAAAACTAATGGAATTACAATCTTGCGAAGTTAGCGACCTCGGCGATATTTACGAATCGGCGATTTCGCCCACTTTGACCCCTATTTTCGGCTAATTCCATTGTTCCAGTCTACTAAACTCATAGCTATTTCTTTAAAACTCGATTTGTTCTATCGACTGAGTACAGTAAACTGCCAATTTACCGATTTCAACTACCCAATAATGTGGTCAGAAAATTGCAATTTGGCCAATTTCAAGAAAATAAAAAAAAATATGACAATTTCAAAATAGGGTCCAGAATGAACAATGCAGACATTTCTGGATCTAAAATAACATTTTATTTGTTCATCAGTCACGTCTCCAGGCCCCTCTGATATTACTCTTGCTTTCTCTTTTGATTTTTTCAAACAAAAAATAGAAGATTTACTGTCATCCAGACTACCGCAATATTGTAATAATTGTATAAATAATGTCAACCCATTCATGACTGCATATTAGAATGGCTAGTTGGACATTTATTGGAAAATTACATCACTTGTTTACTTTTGAACATCGGCAAAAATAACCCGCACATAAAAGAGAGAAGCTTACTACGGCATTTCGGTCCGACTTGGACCATTTACAAAGTCACACTAACCAGAAGTGGAGCAGGACGGCTATATATAGGCAGGAAGAGGAGGAGGTAGTAGTTGTAGTAGTAGTAGTACAAGAATGGTATATAATACCGACAAGATGAAATTAAGACACATGTGCAACACCCAGGCATCCCTATTGTAGACGTTTCGCCATCCAGCCAGCCACTGGATGGCGAAACGTCCACAACAAAGACACCCAGATGCTGCACGTGTGTCTTAATTTCATCAGTAGTAGTAGTAGTAGTAGAAGAGGTAGTAGTAGTGGTAGTGGTAGAAGTGGGGAATAAGGAGGACGAGCCAGTCAAATACAAAGGAAGGGGAGCACTGCAAGAGAGCTAGGTGCCCACAGAGGGAGAGCAAGCACACAAAGGTGCGTGAAAGGGGAAGTGGTGAAATAAATGAAGAAGGAACAGAAACACGAGACAGAAGAGAGAAAGACAACCCAGAGGAGAAAAAGGAAAGAGGAAAGGGGAGGAGGGAGAAGAAGAAAAGAAAAAGAAAAAATGAGGAGTCAGGTTAAGTCATGGGTGTTCTGAAGTTTGGAGCATTTTATAATGTAGTGGGAGAGGAAGGCATCTACAGAGACGAAGCCAGGACTCAGATTCATACAAGGAAAGTTGTGTATTAGAGAGGATTCAACTAGACGGCGACTGTTCAAGTTGGAAGTAGGGAAGACAGTTTTAGCAGAAGACCAGTCAATAGGATGGCTATGATCTCTGACGTGACAGAAAAGAGCATTGTTAGTGTCGGCAAGCCTAACACTATTTTTGTGCTCCCTAAGTCTGTCAGAAAGAGATCGACCAGTTTCTCCGAAGTATTGAAGAGGACAGGAGGAGCAAGAAATAGAGTAGACACCAGGAACATCTGTAGAGGGAAGAGAGGTATGAACGAGATTAGTACGAAGAGTGTTAGTCTGGCGGAAGGTAAGCTTGATGTCTAAGGGACGGAGAGAATTGTTGAGATTAGAAAGACCGGAAATGTATGGAAGGCAGAGGATAGAAGAGTTCCCAGGAGTAGAGAGTTTGGGAGAGAAGAAATTACGTTTAGCACGTGAGAGGGCAGAGTCTATGAAATGGGAAGGGTAGCCAAGACGGGAAAACGAATTATGAAGAGTGGAAATTTCTGCTGCAAGGAACTGAGGATCACAGATGCGGAGGGCATGGAGAAACGGGGTAATAAGAACACTTTTCTTGACAGGGGAAGCATGATAGGAAAAGTAGTGAATGCACATGCCACTGTGCATAGGTTTTCGGTAAACGGAAAAGGAAAAACCTGTATCTGAGAGGTGGACATGGACATCAAGGAAAGGAAGCAAGGAATTAGATTCCCATTCAGCTTTAAACTTAATGGAAGGGGCAAGATTATTAAGAGCTTCAAGAAAAGGTTGGAAGAGACTGGAGTCATGAGGCCACAGAACAAAGATGTCACCCACATAGCAGAGCCAGAGTGAAGGTTGCACATCGAGGGTAGGAAGAACAGTCTCGAAGTATTCCATGTAAAGATTAGCAAGGACAGGAGAGAGAGGAGAGCCCATAGCGACACCGAAGGTTTGAGAATATTTCCCTTGGAAGGAAAAGGAGTTAGAGTCCACACAGAGGCGGATAAGATCAAGAAAGACATCAGTAGGTATAGGGAGATTTGGAAACCCTTCATGGGCCTTCTCTCTAAGGAAATCAAGGACATCATCAAGAGGGACATTGGTGAAGAGGGACTCTCTCCGGCCTCTGTCCTCCTGACTTTGACCTTGTTCAACGGTTTCGTGTCATCTGTCCCTCTCTTCCCTATTTTTATGGCCTTCCCAAAACTCATAAACCTGATATTCCTCTTTGTCCTATCTTATCTTCTAGAGGTTCTGTCTCTTATTCTCTTGCTTCTTGGCTGGCCAAAACCCTCACTCCCTTTCTTTGTACTTTTTCTCCTGCCCGCCTCCGTCACTCTCAAGACTTCATTGAACGGGTTCGCTCTCTCCCAACCTGTAAGATGCGTAGTCTTGACGTTGAGTCCCTCTTCACCAATGTCCCTCTTGATGATGTCCTTGATTTCCTTTGTATTTGACTGGCTCGTCCTCTTTATTCCCCACTTCAACCACTACCACTACTACTACCTCTACTACTACTACTACTACTAATAATAATGAAATTAAGACACATGTGCGGCGTCTGGGTGTCTTTGTTGTGGACGTTTCGCCATCCAGTGGCTGGCTGGATGGCGAAACGTCTATGATAGAGATGCCCGGGTGTTGCGCATGTGTCTCAATTTCATCTTGTCGGTATTATATACCATTCTTGTACTACTACTACTACTACCACTACCTCTTCCTGCCTATATATAGCCGTCCTGCTCCACTTCTGGTTAGTGTGACTTTGTAAATGGTCCAAGTCGGACCGAAACGTCGTCGTAAGCTTCTGTCTTTTATGTGCTGGTTATCTGTGTATCGTTCCAGTCAAGGTATTGTGCCTTTTTTGTTATTTATCGGCAAAAATCAAACATTTCCCCTAATTTGAGCTCCATTTCAAGGTTTTTTTCTTAGTAAAACCAATCAAAATCACCTCTGCTTCTATAATATGTTTTCAATTCTATCAAGTGATACCAAGAAAACGAGAATGCAACCATAAATACTATTCAAAAATAGACCACAAAATCGGCATTTTAATTAAAAAAAACGGAATGAGTTTTTTTCTCATTATGCAGTGCGTGCTCCAGGATTTTTTTATATGGTGCACACTGACCACACAGACCCATTTTTTCACATGTGAGCCTACCAGCTTTCTCCTGCTTGATTTTAAGCCGCTAGAATTATTGAGCATATATGTACGTCTGAAACACTGGCTCGTAAGACATATATATACGGCCAAAACAGTCAAAGGGAAAGGAAGGATGGTAGATTGCCTCGGAGGCCTAAGGAGTAGGCTTGGGCCAAAATATTGTACCTTCAAGTTGTGTCATATGCCTTCTCAAGATAGTTGTGGGAGGCATTATGTCCTGTAGTACCTGGTTTGTGGAAAGGGAGAACAGTGGCAGATTTTCACAGCTGGTGAAGAACTCCTTGTGACCAAAAAAGATTGAAGAGTTGTAAGAGGACTGTTAGGGCCGACTGATGTATATTATCGGCAAGCTCAAATATTTGCTTCAGCATAGAGGCTCTCAACAGGGGAAGAGCAAAAAGCACGAAGGCATAAATGTAATCCCTGGTGATGGATGGCATTAAAGCTAGAGAGAGTAGAAGGAGAGGCTGCTGAATAGATCTGGTCACAATAATCGAGTTTCGATAAAATGAGGGCTGAATATAGGCGAAGGAGAGTTCGACGATCAGCTCACCATGAAAGATGAGCAAGAGTTCAAACTGCTGTGAAAAGAAGGTTCAACCCATCAGTTACACAACCCAGGGCAACATTGGATCACTACGACAAGGTTCTAGATGCATTAGTGACCCACTGATCAGATCAGATCGACTGGTCCGAACCCTTGACTGGTCCGAACCCTTGACTGGTCCAAACCCTTGACTGGTCCGAACCCTTGACTGGTCCGAACCCTTGACTGGTCCGAACCCTTGACTGGTCCGAACCCTTGACTGGTTTCAAACGGTTTCGTTGGACAATAAAGCAGACTGTAAACGGATGGGGTTGCAGGCGCCCTTATAAACACAAACATTAAATATAAATCAAGAACGTGCACGGTAAGCTGTCCAATATACAAAAACAGTTAGAAACAGAAATACAAATAGTTAGACCTTCATTTAAGGAGGTTATTAATAGAATATTCAAGAGATTGCTAGTAGAATTGCAGTAAATCAATCATTCAAATCATTATGAAGCTGTGTGTAGTCTGTGGTCAGTCAAACAAACGGGCTTCCACATGGGCAAATTGTCATTTTTGTGGAAATTGGTGTCACGCCCCTTGTGCAGATATCCAAGAACTAGCTACAAGCAGTGTTAAAACAGGGAAGTGTTTTTGGGTATGCCCAAATGAGATAAATCTGTGGACTAAAATCACAAGGGTATTAAAAGAGGACAACATCAAAGCTGCTTTCATAGAAAACCTGGAAGCTTTCTACAACAGATGGGAACATAAAAAGTCTGGGCTGAATGGTACTGCCCTTGATACTGGCCATGTAGTCAGAAACTGTAAGGCTGGAGGTGATGTCCTGGTAGTCAATAAATGTGAGGCTGATAGTGCAGTCCTGGGAGACAGTAATGGTGAAGCTGGAGGTGCTGTCCTAGGAGACAGTAATGGTGAAGCTGGAGGTGCTGTCCTGGGAGACAGTAATGGTGAAGCTGGAGATGCTGTCCTGGGAGACAGTAATGGTGAAGCTGGAGATTTTGTCCAGGTAGTCGGGAATTATATGCAGGAAGGAATACATATAAATGACCTCATAGGGGACAGGAGCCATAGTAGGGAAACAAGTGTAGTCAAAGATAAGATAAAACCAATATTGCAAACTAGAAATACCGCAGGAAATAGCAAACAAGAGGACTCCACTAGCAATAGTGAGGATATATTACCAAAAACAACTGGTGGGAGTTCCATTGTTGGTGCTAGGGAGGATAGAATAAGACAGGGAAAACATGCACCAACAGGATACGCCCCCGAACCCAAGGCAAACGGAAACCAAGCCTTGCACAACTACCCCTTGGGTATCTGCGGGAGGGGAAAATCGGGAAAAAAACAGAGGGATGTGCAACTAGACCACCCTAAAAAATGCCATCCCCAATGAAAACGGGAAAAAAGCAAACCCTTCCTGAAAGCTTTTTTACCCAAAATGTGTACCTCTTCAGTACGGGAAAGATGTGCTAAAACTTAAATTCCCAGGAACCTTTAAAAGGGGACAAAAGAACAAAACACCAGGCCATGGGAAAACGGGGTAGCCACACCCACTAAGAGGAGGGGTTTTTTAGTCCCAGGAAGGAAAAAAAAAAGGCGGGAAAGGGCAGAAATCGTACACCAAATCCGGGTTTTCCCTGGAGTGGGGAACCCAAAATCGAGGGCCCCTCCACCCCAAAACCCAAACAGATACAGAACTAATGGGGAAAAAAAATCCCCCCAGTCCCAACAATCCCACCATCCGATAACATTCTTTTGCAAATATACGGGGTCTAAGCCACAACAAACAACAAAATCCCTTTTATCCGTGGATGCTTGCGAGGCAAAGGCAATTTGGGCTTTCACTGAGCCACTAAAGGATCACTTGGACAACAAAAATGGACCCCGGTTAAAAACCATACAGATGTGCAGAGTAAAACAGGCAAAAGGGGGGGGGTTTGGCCTTTTCTTCAGAGTCATTGTTTGCACAGAACTGCGTAATCCCTCAAATGATGTAGTGGAATTTTAGCAAAAAGGTGAGAACAAAACCCTAGTCATTGTGGTATCAACAAGCCCGGATGCAAATCCCAGAAATTTCCCGGGAACATTTTTAAAAAAAGACCCTGTCTGGAAAGTTTCCAGCTCCGCCCCCAACATCTTGTCCTGGGGATTTCAACTTAAGGGACCAAAATGGAGGAATATCAAATAATTTGTTGCAGTAAAACACCAGGGGGCGTCTGATAAAACCACACTCCACGGTTTTAATCTCTCACAAAAAATTCAATTTAAACCAGCAAATAATAGGGCCACTAGACTGGAGAATACAAACCTCATCTTCACTAAAATGATGACTGTAAGAAATGTCACCAAATCAAAAACAATTCTCAGCACAAATAAATTTAGGGTTTGACATGTACGCGTGGGGCCCCGACCGAAAAGAACTAGTCACGAGGGGAGCATTCACCAATTCAAATTTAAAACAAAAACATAAATGGGGCCCAAGGGGAAACCAAGTCCCAACCCATATAAATGGGAAGATATATAAAACACAGCCCAAATTTTGCCTAGAACAGATTAATCGGGGGCATCGATGTATGCCCAAGGCTTTTTCCTTAAAAAAAAGGAGGGGAGATGTAAAAAAGAAAGGAAAAAGGTGCTCCCTTTAAGGCGACGGAAAAGAATAACGAGCGGTAAAAGAGGAAAAATACTGAAATGCGTGGGGCATGCAAAAATAGCAAAACATCGAAATTAAGCAAAAGAATCCTTTTAATCAGGATCGTGGAAAAACTAAAAGCCATAAATGAAAACGAAGAAACCCAAAATATTTTTTCCATGCCAAAACAAAATCGAGAACAAAGTCCAGTATTGGGCCCCCCACTTTAAAAAGAGGGTCCTACAAAGAGACAGCAAGGGAAAAAGTGAGCTACCAAGTCCCCAAAAGGCTCGTTTTTTGCAACCGCTAACCCGTGAGAGTCGAAAATCAAAATGAATTTTTTTTTAGAAAGGGCCCCAAAATTTGTTAATCAACCTATCTGATGTTACTGACGACAAATGATTGAAAAAGGGGATAAAATGACATGCCCTGCACTCTGCCCCCCGGGCCAGACTATGGAATCTGTGTTCATCAAAACTGCAAGAAGCCCCCATCACGGTGGTTGGTGGTAAAATCCCCTTCACCCGGAGGGCCCCCGGGTTTGATTCCCGGGGGTGGAACATTTGAACGTTTCCTTACACCGTTGTCCCGTTCACCCAGGAAATAGGTACCTGGGTTTAGTCGACTGGTGTTGGGGGGCCCTCCCGGGGGACAAGATTAAGGACCCCAATGGAAATAAGTTAGACAGTCCTCGATGATGCACTGACTTTCTTGGGTTATCCTGGGTGGCTAACCCTCCGGGGTTAAAAATCCGAACGAAATCTTATCTTATCTTCCATCCTATGGAGAGGGAGCATGGACACGGGGGTCGTCCCACAGTTACTAAAAACAACAGACATAGCCCCACTCCACAAAGGGGGCAGTAAAACAACAGCAAAGAACTACAGACCAATAGCACTAACATCCCATATCATAAAAATCTTTGAAAGGGTCCTAAGAAGCAAGATCACCACCCATCTAGAAACCCATCAGTTACACAACCCAGGGCAACATGGGATTAGAACAGGTCGCTCCTTTCTGTCTCAACTATTGGATCACTACAACAAGGTCCTAAATGCACTAGAAGACAAAAAGAATGCAGATGTATATATACAGACTTTGCAAAGCCTTCGACAAGTGTGACCATGGCGTAATAGCGCACAAAATGCGTGCTAAAGGAATAACAGGAAAAGTCGGTCGATGGATCTTTAATTTCCTCACTAACAGAACACAGAGAGTAGTCGTCAACAGAGTAAAGTCGGAGGCAGCTACGGTTTAAAGCTCTGTTCCACAAGGCACAGTACTCGCTCCCATCTTGTTCCTCATCCTCATATCCGACATAGACAAGGATGTCAGCCACAGCACCGTGTCTTCCTTTGCAGATGACACCCGAATCTGCATGACAGTGTCTTCCATTGCAGACACTGCAAGGCTCCAGGCGGGACATCAACCAAATCTTTCAGTGGGCTGCAGGAAACAATATGAAGTTCAACGATGAGAAATTTCAATTACTCAGATATGGTAAACATGAGGAAATTAAATTTTCATCAGAGTACAAAACAAATTCTGGCCACAAAATAGAGCGAAACACCAACGTTAAAGACCTGGGAGTGATTATGTCGGAGGATCTCACCTTCAAGGACCATAACATTGTATCAATCGCATCTGCTAGAAAAAAAGACAGGATGGATAATGAGAACCTTCAAAACTAGGGAGGCCAAGCCATGATGACACTCTTCAGGTCACTTGTTCTATCTAGGCTGGAATATTGCTGCACACTAACTGCACCTTTCAAGGCAGGTGAAATTGCCGACCTAGAAAATGTACAGAGAACTTTCACGGCGCGCATAACGGAGATAATACATCTCAATTACTGGGAGCACTTGAGGTTCCTAAACCTGTATTCCCTGGAACGCAGGAGGGAGAGATACATGATTATATACACCTGGAAAATCTAGAGGGACTAGTACCGAACTTGCACACGAAAATCACTCACTACGAAAGCAAAAGACTTGGCAGACGATGCACCATCCCCCCAATGAAAAGCAGGGGTGTCTCTAGCACGTTAAGAGACCATACAATAAGCGTCAGGGGCCCGAGACTGTTCAACTGCCTCCCAGCACACATAAGGGAGATTACCAACAGATCCCTGGCAGTCTTCAAGCTGGCACTGGACAAGCACTAAAGTCAGTTCCTGATCAGCCGGGCTGTGGCTCGTACGTTGGTTTGCGTGCAGCCAGCAGCAACAGCCTGGTTGATCAGGCTCTGATCCACCAGGAGGCCTGGTCACAGATCGGGCCGCGGGGGCGTTGACCCCCGGAACTCTCTCCAGGTAAACTCCAGGTAGACAATAAGAATGCAGATGTAATATATACAGACTTTGCAAAAGCCTTCGACAAGTGTGACCATGGCGTAATAGCGCACAAAATGCGTGCTAAAGGAATAACAGGAAAAGTTGGTAGATGGATCTATAATTTCCTCACAAACAGAACACAAAGAGTAGTAGTCAACAGAGTAAAGTCCGAGGTGGCTACGGTGAAAAGCTCTGTTAGACAAGGCACAGTACTCGCTCTCATCTTGTTTCTCATCCTCATATCTGACGTAGACAAGGATGTCAGCCACTGCATCGGGTCTTCCTTTGCAGATGACACCCGAATCTACATGACAGTGTCTTCCATTGCAGACACTGCAAGGCTCCAGGCGGAGATCATCCAAATCTTTCAGTGGGCTGCAGAAAACATTATGAAGTTCAACAATGAGAAATTTTAATTACTCCGATATGGTAAACACGAGGAAATTAAAACTTCATCAGAGTACAAAACAAATTCCGGCCACAAAATAGAGCAAAAAACCAACGTCAAAGACCTTGGAGTAATCATGTCGGAGGATCTCACCTTCAAGGACCATAACATTGTATCAATCACAGCTGCTTGAAAAATGACAGGATGGATAATGAGAACCTTCAAAACTAGGGAGGCCAAGCCCATGATGACACTCTTCAGGTCACTTGTTCTATCTAGGCTGGAATATTGCTGCACACTAACAGCACCTTTCAAGGCAGGTGAAATTGCTGACCTAGAAAATGTACAGAGAACCTTCACGGCATGCATAATGGAGATAAAACACCTGAATTACTGGGAGCACTTGAAGTTCTGAACCTGATTCCCTGGAATGCAGGCGGGAGAGTACATGATTAATACCCCTGGAAAACCCTAGGGGGGATAGTACCAAATTGCCCACAAAAAAATCATCAAAAAACGAAAGCAAAAGACTTGGCAGCGTTTAAAACATCCCCCCCAATGAAAATCGGGGGTCACTAGCACTTTAAGAGAAAACAATAAGTGTCATGGGCCTGAGATGTTCAACGCTAAGCATAATAAGGGGGATTCCAACAGACCACTGGCGTCTTCAACTGGCACTGGACAAGCCCCTAAAGTCGGTACTGCCCACCCGGGCTGTGGCTCGTACATTGGTTTGTTTCATCCAGCAGTAACAGCCGGGTTGATAGGCTTAATCCACCAGGAGGCGTCAAGACCGGGCCCCGCGGGGGGTTGACCCCAAAACTTCTCCAGGTAAACTCCACTATATCAAAGCAACACTTGCGCAACGAGATCAAATAACCTCGAGAACAAGTCCAAAAAACCTTGAGAGAGATTAATCGGGAAGTGTTTTAAAGAAAAAAACTTGAAAAAAAGCTATAGCCCGTAACCCCAGAACAAATAACAACAATAAATATGAAGGTTTTTAAGAACAATCAAGACTGGAATAGAACATCCACACTCGATGAATGATTTCCAAGACGACAAAACTGAACAAGATAAATTGTTGTGAGTTATAATAAAAAAGTCCACACATTCCCCAGTGCTAAAAAAGCACAGTGCAAAGAAATGCTTCAGGATAATACAGAACCCCGTACAAGTATGTGCAAAACAATGAAATAAAGAAACAGTTTGTTAGGAAAAAAAGGAAGTAAACACAGTTTAATATCAGACTTATTCATACTAAAAAAAAGGACCTAATTAAACAGCAATTTCAATGAAAAAAGGAGTGTACATAAATGGTGTCTAACAAAAAACGTCAAAACCTTCTGTTCAGGCTGAGAAAATTTAAACAGGAAAACAAAATACATCAGTGTTTCACTCGAGATGGGAAAATACTAGTAAGGAAAACATCAACAGGACAACAATATACCATCTCAAACGAACATGATTTCTCTACCTTCCTTAGAAAAGCTGACATTTCTTTAACAGATTAGATAAGTGCCCTTAATACATATATACGTGTGGTGCATATAGTGTATGTTACTATTATATTATTGTGCATTATTATTTTTTTTTTCATCGCTAGCTAATGCCAACTACCCCCAATACTTTATACTTCTTTCTAACTGCTATTAATTGCTCATAATTTTATGTTACAAGTCAAATCTTACTCAAAATTAATGTTATTCATGGTTCTTACCTGTCCATTTAATTTTGTTTACCACTACTTGTTTTAGTCTCCTTTACATTTTGTGTGCAATTCGTGTTTATTCCAATTACTTTTTTGCAAGTCCCAAAACTATCTTTTTCTAGCTAGTACCAACTACCTCATATTTTTTTTTACTTTTTATTGTGCAATAAATTGCTCAACTTATCAAATATTACAAATCAGATCTTACTTCTAAACCAATATTATTTCATAGTGACTATCTGTCCATTTAACTTTGTTTACCATTACTTAATTTAGTCCCTTATATATTTTCTCCTTTATTTTAGCTTTATATAACAACCTTAGTTCATATATTCACAATTGTTAAAATAATCAAGGTGCTATTCTCAGGTGCTAAAGTAGAATAAGTTCACAATTTTGCCATTATATTCCAAAACTCATTTATTTGATTACCACTTTATTATTCACCACAACTTATATTAGTCCCTTTTATATTGTTTCCCTAATTTTAACTTTAAAGAATTACCTTTAAAGTACTACCTACTATTATATTCCCAAGCTCCATTATTTGATCATCACTTTATTTGTTCACCACAAATTATTTTAGTCCCTTTTATATTGTCTCCTTTATTTTAGCTTTAAATAACTACCTTACCTCATTTTTTTTTACATATGTTAAAATAATTCACGTGCTATTTTTTTAGCTTTAGAATATTTACTTTGTCTTACACTTAATTCTTACTATAGGTTCACTCTAAATCTTATGATAACAAGCATTGATCCTAACACCAACCTCTTATTGAATGGCTTAAATGAATCAAACAGTAACTGTAATTACTACACAGTAGAACAATCAAAGGCACTTCCCAGCGCCAACAACTACATAACTGTCTTTAACTACAATATCAGATCTTTAAGCAAGCATTACGATGACCTCATAGCATTACTAAATTCCTTGCATGCCAGTATGTCCATCATTACTCTCACCGAAACCTGGCTAAAGCCTGATACTACTAATGTCTATGTCATTCCTGGTTACACAGCCATACACAACTGTAGGCCAGACCAACAAGGGGGTGGCACAGCTATATACTACTGAGACCAACTAGAATGTATCACTAATACTTGCACAATGGATGAACATGGGGAATATATAATAGCTAAATTCAAATCCAAATTCCTACAAAGATCTCTCACAGTGATAAACATCTACAGAGTTCCACAGGAGGGAAGAGTATATGGAGAAAAAGAGAGAGGTTAAGAGAGTGGTGAAGCAATGTAAAAAGAGAGCAAATGAGAGAGTGGGTGAGATGTTATCAACAAATTTTGTTGAAAATAAGAAAACGTTTTGGAGTGAGATTAACAAGTTAAGGAAGCCTAGAGAACAAATGGATTTGTCAGTTAAAAATAGGAGAGGAGAGTTATTAAATGGAGAGTTAGAGGTATTGGGAAGATGGAGGGAATATTTTGAGGAATTGTTAAATGTTGATGAAGATAGGGAAGCTGTGATTTCGTGTATAGGGCAAGGAGGAATAACATTTTGTAGGAGTGAGGAAGAGCCAGTTGTGGGTTTGGAGGAAGTTCGTGAGGCAGTAGGTAAAATGAAAGGGGGTAAGGCAGCTGGGATTGATGGGATAAAGATAGAAATGTTAAAAGCAGGTGGGGATACAGTTTTGGAGTGGTTGGTGCTATTATTTAATAAATGTATGGAAGAGGGTAAGGTACCTAGGGATTGGCAGAGAGCATGCATAGTTACTTTGTATAAAGGCAAAGGGGACAAAAGAGAGTGCAAAAATTATAGGGGGATAAGTCTGTAGAGTATACCTGGTAAAGTGTATGGTAGAGTTATTATTGAAAGAATTAAGAGTAAGACGGAGAATAGGATAGCAGATGAACAAGGAGGCTTTAGGAAAGGTAGGGGGTGTGTGGACCAGGTGTTTACAGTGAAACATATAAGTGAACAGTATTTAGATAAGGCTAAAGAGGTCTTTGTGGCATTTATGGATTTGGAAAAGGCGTATGACAGGGTGGATAGGGGGACAATGTGGCAGATGTTGCAGGTGTATGGTGTAGGAGGTAGGCTACTGAGAGCAGTGAAGAGTTTTTACGAGGATAGTGAGGCTCAAGTTAGAGTATGTAGGAAAGAGGGAAATTATTTCCCAGTAAAAGTAGGCCTTAGACAAGGATGTGTGATGTCACCGTGGTTGTTTAATATATCCTTTGCGGATGATACTAGAATCTGTATGAGGCTGTCATCTGCTGAGGACGCGGTTAACCTCCAAGAAGATATAAACAAAGTTTTCCAGTGGGCAACGGTAAACAATATGATGTTCAATGAGGACAAATTCCAACTACTCCGTTATGGAAAACTGGAGGAGATAATAACTAGAACAGAGTATACTACTGACTCCGGCCATACAATAGAGCGGAAAAATAATGTAAGGGACCTGGGAGTAGTAATGTCTGAGGATCTCACTTTCAAGGATCACAACAGTGCCACGATCGCACGTGCAAAGAAAATGATAGGATGGATAATGAGAACTTTCAAAACGAGGGGATGCCAAGCCCATGATGATCCTTTTCAAATCACTTGTTCTCTCTAGGCTGGAATACTGCTGTACATTAACATCTCTATACAAAGCAGGTGAAATCGCAGATCTAGAGAGTGTACAGAGATCCTTTACTGCACGTATAAGTTCTGTCAAGCACCTTAACTACTGGGAACGCTTGGAAGCACTTGACTTGTACTCGTTGGAACGCAGGAGGGAGAGATATATCATAATCTACACTTGGAAAATCTTGGAAGGAATGGTCCCAAATCTGCACACAGAAATCATTCCCTACGAAAGTAAAAGACTGGGCAGGCGATGCAAAATGCGCCAATAAAATGTAGGGGCGCCATTGGTACACTAAGAGAAAACACCATAAGTGTCCGGGGCCCAAAACTGTTCAACAGCCTCCCATCAAGCATTAGGGGAATTGCCAATAAACCCCTGGCTGCCTTCAAGAGAGAGCTGGACAGATACCTAAAGTCAGTGCCGGATCAGCCGGGCTGTGGCTCGTACGTCGGACTGTGTGCGGCCAGCAGTAACAGCCTAGTTGATCAGGCCCTGATCCATCGGGAGGCCTGGTCATGGACCGGGCCGCGGGGGCGTTGATCCCCGGAATAACCTCCAGGTAACCAGTCAAACATTAGCCGTTTTAGTGACAACCTAGGAAGTATGATAACTGATGCACGCAAGACCAGGACCCACACGTCACTGAATTCACAAACACAATGAGTAACTGCATGTTGCTACCAACAGTAACAAAACCTACAAGAGTTACAGAGACTAGTGTTTCCCTACTAGACCACATCTGGACCAACACCATATCCCCTTTAAAATTAGGCATAATCACAGATAATACCACAGATCACTACCCTACTTTCCTCATAACAAATCTTGGTAAATTATCCCAAGACACTACTAAAGTCACCTTCAGACTTCACAATGAGGCAGCCATTAATAACTTCACAACATGATGAAGATTGAGACACTTATGCAACATATGGGAATCTTTATTCAGGAAACGTTTCGCCACAGAGTGGCTTCATCAGTCCAATACAAAGTAGAAAGGCGTAAGGAGAGGAGGAGTTTGAGGTAATCAGTCCCTCAGCCTGGAGTCGATGTGTTCAGTCCATCAATCTTGTAGAATGTACAGCATAGGGCCGTAGATGTGGCTTATATACTGTAGTGAGGTGAGGTGAAGCAGGAGGAGGTGGGGTTTTTTTGTGTATGTGTCAGATATATATCATTTTGTATGTGTCAGTAAATGGTATGTATGTATTTTGCGTGTTTGTTACACATTCTTATTTTGTATGGGGATTTCAAAATGTTTCTTCTGCACTTGTGATGTGATTATTAGTAATCTTGTTCAGATCCTGTATTGTGGTGGTATTTAATATTTTATACCACCTTGTAATTTATAATGTTTTAAATAAAATATAAAAAAAATCACCCTAAGTCTTAACTCAATAAAGTTCAATTGAAGTTCTTTTCGTATTATTGTTCTCAAACTACTAACTGACAACCCAATATTGTAATCTACTCCCTCTTTGAAAGCATACAGCTTAGCCAATTTATCAGTTCTATCATACATCTGAAGACCAATGTGAGATGGAATCCACAGCATGTGCACTCTGACTCTACTGTCCACAATCTTACCATACCTGTGTCTGGCTTGTGACACAAGCATGCCTCAATTTATACTTAATGATTTGAGAGCATTTATGGATGACAGAGAATCAGTTACAATTAAAGTGTCAACCTTAGATACATGGACGCATTTGAGTGCAAGGAGTATGGCAAACTGTTCTGTTTAAAGGGTAGAGGCCCAGTTATTGATGCGAGCTCCAATTTCTTTATGAGAGTCATTACTCTGTATGACAACAGCAGCACTACCAGCTGCACCAGTGTATGACAACAGCAGCACTACCAGCTGTGCCAGTGTATGACAACATCAGCACTACCAGCTGCACCAGTGTATGACAACAGCATCACTACCAGCTGCACCAGTGTATGACAACAGGAGCACCACCAGCTGCACCAGTGTATGACAACAGCATCACTACCAGCTACACCAGTGTATGACAACAGCATCACTACCAGCTGTGCCAGTGTATGACAACAGCAGCACTACCAGCTGCACCAGTGGACTGGTGAACAGAACCATCAATGTAAATAATTTGTGAAAGATTGTTCGGTGTGACTAAGTTATCAATACAGCTTAAGGCATCATGTTTGGCTTCAAGACGAAGCTTTGGTTGTGATTTAAGAAAAGTTTTGGGGGAAATGGAGGAATGTTAGTTTGGAATGGGGTAATATCTCATGGAGCAGGGAAGTGTCTCTGTTGCCTAACTTTACATAGATCATGTAGCTGGTACATGCGGAGACCAGTTACAGTTTTTTTCGATCCATCTGGAAGGATGTTCTAATTTTATATCATGTCTAAGACAACAATTTAAATCTTCTGATATACATCGCCACACCACCACCCTTCCTGTTGACGCTATCAGTGTGAAATAGTTTTTAACCCTGTTTGTTGCATTCAGAAGGCATTTCCCTATCTTTCAGGTTGAACCAGGTCTCTGTTATACCAATAATATCTATATTACCTACACTTGCAAGTAATCTTAGCTCATCTATCTTATTTCTTAGACTCCTACTATTTGTATAGTAAACCTTAAGGGAGCTAGTCACTCGTTGCCCTCTACTATCTCTCTTTGTTGATCAATTGATTTGCCATTACTAGCAACTTTATTTTGAATATTGTCTTTTAAACATATCCCTGAGGTATCTGGTAATAACTGCTGTTTTTAACCCTAATGCTGCAGCCTGATTGTTTCCCACAAACACCCATACCTCTATAATCTATTAGTTTAAATTCCTAGACAAGTCTTCAATTACCCTCTCAATTGAATTGGCTTATGCAACTACTCCATCCCCAGAGAGATGAAACCCATCCCTTGCATACATAACACGTTTGCCAAAGAATAGGTCCCAGTTATCAATGAATGGGATTGCAAGTTCCTTCCAGTACCTGTCTAGCCAGCAATGTATACCAATTGCCCTACACATCCATTCAATGCCCACTCCCTTCCTAGGGAAGATGCTACATATGACTGGGATCCCTCCCTTAGACTTAACTACTTCTATGGCTAACCTTTACTTATCCAGCAGCTCCTCTCTCCTGCCCTTCCCAATGTCATTACCCCCAGCACTAAGACAGATAATGGGCTTGTTCCCATTACCTGCCATAATATTATCCAACCTGCTGACTATGTCACCAACACCAGCTCCAGGAAGACACACTCTCTGTCTGACCTTTCTGACTCTGTTGCAAAACACACTGTCCATATATCTTACCTGAGAATTGCCAACTATTAAAATATTCTTACCTTGATTAGCAGGGGAATCAGTGGTACCTTCAATCTCACTAACCACTTAAGTACACTCATCTTGGAGAACAGAGAATCGATTTCCTACCTTCTTTCTTCCTGAACTGTGAACCACTTGCCACTTAAAGCGGCTGTCACTATCACTGCTGGTGACCATTCCTTCCTTAGCAGCTAAATCCTTCTCACACTCGCTCCCAAACTCATCTATGTGAAGCTTCAGCCTCCTATTTTCCTCCTGAAGGAGCAGAATCTTCTTCTTCAACACTTAAACCTGAGATTCTAAAACACTATAACAGGCCATGGTGCATGGTAACATATTGGAGATAGGAGGAGGAGGTTGAGTAAAGATTGGGACAGCAATGGACTCTTATTGACCATTTTTATTCCATACTTTTTTAACCTAGTATTTTCAACTACAACTTTTATATCATCCTATCTACCATCTTACTAGCATATTATAACCAAGTCATTGCCATTTTTATTATTATCAATTCTTTTGTTTTTATTATTATTTTGCTACCTTAATTTTATCCTGTCAATTCAAATCTAATTATACTCTAATTCTTGTAAACAACTTATATAAGACCTTAGTGCAATTACAATTGAGAGTCTTGTTCCTTCATTATATTATTAGATTAATCACAGTTTTACTCTAGCTCATTCTAGCTCAATACATAGTCATTACCAAATTCACTATACTAGACCATAGTGCAATTACTAGTGAGAGACTGGTGCTATTTGTAATTTGTATTTTTATATTATTAGACTAAAGTTGTTGTACTATAGCTCTTTCTACCTCAATACATAGTCAATACCAAATTCACTATATTAGACCATAGTGCAATTACTAGTGAGAGACTGGTGCTACTTTTAATTTGTATTTTTTAATTTGTATTTTTATATTATTAGATTAAATTCAGTTGTACCATAGCTCATTCTACCTCAAGACATAGTCAATACCAAATTCACTATATTAGACCACAGTGCAATTACTAGTGAGAGACTAGTGCTATTTTTAATTTGTACTTTTATATTATTAGATTAAACCTATTGTACTTTAGCTCACTCTAGCTCAAAACAGAGACTCCACAAAAGTCATTATTAGACCTTAGTGCAATTACAAGTGAGAGTCTTGTTCTATTTTTAATTTGTATTTTTATATTACTAGTTTATACCTAGTTGTACTTTAGTTCATTCCAGCACAACACACAGACAACATCAACTTCATTATGTGTAGTAGTGACTATACCCTACATGACCAAAATACTCTAGCTATATACTTGTCCAAACTTCCAACCACTACAGATATCAGTAGTAGAACTCAACACACAACTCAGGATATAAATAACCATAATTTTAAACCTAGAAGATGATTGATCACGTTGACCCTGATCTAAACCTCCATAATCTGACACCCAATCAAAACCTATTGGAAAGTAACTGCCGTTATTACACAGCATCACAAGCCACCACTATCCTAAACAATGCTAAAAGTCTATCAGTACTAAACTACAACATCAGGTCCTTAAGCAAACACTATGATGACCTCCTAGCACTCCTTGAATCACTAAAGACACCCTTCTCCTGCATTATTCTTACTGAGACCTGGCTTAAGCAGGACACAATAGATATCTACCCTCTACCAGGATACACAGCAATTCACAACTGCAGAACAAACCAAGTTGGGGGTGGTATTGCAATCTATTACTCTAACCAATTATCTTGTCTTAGCACCACTTGCTTTAGTGATGAATATGGGGAATACATTTTTGCTAATTTTACTGTAAAAAACCTTAAGACGCCTATAACAATTGGTGCCATTTACCGGATACCTCACACAAACATCCCAAATTTCAGTGAGAAATTAAAGTCACTAATAACAAACAGACAAATGAATAAGCACCACCTTCTCTTAGCTGGAGACTTCAACATCAACCTTGGCTTACTAGATGATCAGCCTGTAACTGATTTCATCAACAATATGAACAACACACTTCTCATACCAACAATAACTAAACCAACCAGGCTCACTGAGACAAGTGCAACCATAATAGACCACATATGGACCAATATACTAGCCCCCCTTAAATCAGGGATAATCACAGATAGCACTACAGACCACTACCCTACCTTCCTCCTGACAAACATTAGTAAACCACCACTTGAATACAACAAAGTCTCATTTAGACTCCATGACGAGGCCTCAGTAAGGAAGTTCACAGCTGACCTAGAGACTGTTGATTGGCCTACAGAATTCTCCAAGGCCAATGGTATTGATGACTGGACAGACATCTTTCTTAACAAATTACTTAGACTATACAACAAACATTGTCCTATAAAAACAAAACAGATCACAAACAAACGGCTTGGTTGCCATGGCTAACCAGCACCATTCTGAAATCCATTGACAAGAAACACCAATATGAAAAGCAATATAGACAGGGCTTAATACACAAAGATATTCTTAAACACTATTCATCAGCTCTCACCAAAGTAATAAAAAAAGCCAAACAACTATACTACTCCAGTAGATTCACAGACACTAGAGGAGATATAAAAAAGACCTGGAAAACACTCTCTCAGATTCTAGGGACCCACAAACTGAGAAAAACCAAGAATATTGTCCTAACTAAACCTAATGAAACACACTACATCCCACTGACACAGCTAACAAGATAAACGACTTCTTCTCAAACATAGGATCTAATCTCGCCAGTAAAATCCCACATACCAATGCCCATGCCGGGGACTACCTAGATGGAAATTTCCCTAATTCCTTCTATCTGCACCAACTGAGCCCACGGAAGTCATTGAGATCATAAAGTCACTTAAAAATAACTCGGGGAATCTGTCTCAAGTCCCACCATTACTGTACAAGCGAGCGGCCCATGTCCTTTCGCATGCTATTTCATTACTTTTTAACAAGTCAATAGAGACTAGCACCTTCCCGAAACTACTCAAGATGGCAAGGGTTACACCAATACATAAAGGTGGTGACCCTACAGACTTAAACAACTATAGGCCAATATCTAACTTACCATTGCTATCCAAAATCTTTGAGAAACTCGTGCACAGGAGACTGTATTCATTTATAATGGCTCAAAACATACTCAACCCCTGCCAGTTTGGATTCAGGAAAAATAAAAGCACTAATGATGCAATCATAAACATGCTAGATCTGCTTTACACAGCATTGGAAAATAAGGAATATCCACTAGGAATTTTTATTGACCTAAGAAAAGCTTTTGACACAGTAAACCACGAAATCCTACTCCACAAACTTGACCACTACGGTATAAGAGGCCATGCGCTTGCTTATTTCAAATCTTACATTACTAATAGGTATCAGTACGTCACCATTAAAGACACAGCATCAGCAACACGGCCACTTGATACTGGAGTTCCGCAGGGAAGTGTCCTTGGTCCCCTGCTCTTCCTCATATACATCAATGACCTTCCAAACGTATCCCAACACCTGAAACCCATTCTCTTTGCTGATGACACGACTTATGTCATCTCTCACCCTAATCTTGCCACCCTTAACACCATTGTGAATGAGGAGCTGATTAAAATTTCGACTTGGATGACAGCCAATAAACTTACGCTTAACACTGACAAAACTTACTATATTATGTTTGGTAGCAGAGCAGGAGATGCACAAATTAACATTAAGATTGACAACACTCTAATTACCAAAAATAATGGGGGAAAATTCTTTGGCTTATACCTTGACAATAACCTGAATTTCAGCACCCATATCCAGCATATAGCCAAAAAAGTATCCAAAACGGTTGGGATCCTCTCCAAGATACGATACTACGTGCCGCAAAATGCCCTTCTCACACTATACCACTCACTTATTTATCCATACCTCACCTATGCTATTTGTGCTTGGGGATCAACTGCAGCAACACACCTAAAGCCAATAATAACCCAACAAAAAGCTGCAGTAAGAATAATCACTAAATCCCATCCCTGGCAGCACCCCCCCCACTCTTCAAAGATCTAAACTTACTCCCAGTTCAGTACATCCACACTTACTACTGTGCAATCTATATCTACAGGGCCTTAAACTCTAATATCAACCTTGACCTAAAACGCTTTCTTGATAGTTGTGACAGAACCCACAGGCATAACACCAGAAACAAACATCTCTACGACATTCCCCGTGTCCGACTAAACCTTTACAAAAATTCAATGTATGTCAAAGGCCCTAAAATCTGGAATACCCTACCTGAGAACTCTAGAACTGCAGACACATTCATCACCTTCAAAACTACCATTAGAAAACATCTTATCTCCCTGATACACCCCGTCAACTAACTTCACGAATACCACCTGGTGGTTCACACTTACACTCGCTCACTCATTTGACCATAAACAGAAATATTAATCTCAGTCTTAAAATAATGAATCCTGTGATACTCCAATACTGAAACTATATACTGTGCCAAAACAAAAGCATTCACATTGCTAAACTCACAAAATAGTATTTAGTCACTTAGCCATAATACCAACTTACCTCATAATTTGTAATATTTTACATTTAAGAATAAAACTAAGTATGCCCGAAATGCCTAGCCATGCTAAGCGTTCTAGTGGTACACTCTGTAATCTCAATTTTACTACATGTAAACCAAACAATAACCAAATTTCTGTAAACTCAGCATTGTAATCCTTATAGAGAATAAACTTTGAATTTGAATTTGAATTTGAATCAAAGTAGGGGGGTGACAAAAGGGTGGAGGACACTGGAGAAGAAGTGTGGGAAGTGACAGAAGAGGGAGAGAAACTTGGGAGGGGGCAGAAGAGGAAGAGAAATGGGAGGGGATAAAGGAGGAAGCCACCATCCAAGGAGGAGGGTGAACCTTCACACTTGTAACAGAGCTAAGGAGAGGTGAAGAACCAATAGACTGGAAAGGTAAATTGTGGAGGGAGAAGGGAAGGGGTAAAATGAGATTTGAGCAATGGGGATATCCGCTTGGAATCTTTATTGACCTAAGAAAAGCTTTCGACACAATAGACCATGGCATCCTACTTCACAAACTTGACCATTATGATATAAGGGGCCATGCACTTGCATTTTTCAAATCCTTCCTTACTAATAGGTATCAGTATGTCACCATTAAAGACAGCCTCATCCACACAGCCACTTGATACTGGAGTTCCACAGGGAAGTGTCCTTGGTTCCCTGCTCTTCCTCATTTACATCAATGATCTTCCAAACGTATCCCAACACCTCACCCATTCTCTTTGCTGACAACACGACTAATGTCATCTTCCACCTTAATCTTGCCACCTTAAAGACCATTGTTAACAAGGAGCTGCTCAAAATATTGACTTGGATGACAGCCAATAAACTTACACTTAACACTGACAAAACTTACTATATTATGTTTGGTAGCAGAGCAGGTGTTTCACAACTTAACATTAAGATCAACAACACTATAACTGCCAGACATAATGAAGGGAAATTCCTAGGCCTATATCTCGACAACAACCTGAATTTCAGCACCCATATCCAACACAACAAAAAAAGCATCCAAAACAGTTGGGATCCTCTCCAAGATACAATACAACATGCCGCAAACTACCCTTCTCACACTAAACCATTCAATCATTTATCCATATCTCACCTATGCTATTTGTGCTTGGGGATCAACTGAAGCAACACACCTAAAGCCAATAATAACCCAACAAAAAGCTGCAGTAAGAACAATCACTAAATCCCATCCCTGGCAACATCCCCCCACTCTTCATAGATCTAAACTTACACCCTGTTCAGAACATTCACACTTTCTACTGTGAAATCTACATCTACAGGACCTTAAATTCCAATATTAACCTTGACCTAAAATGCTTTCTTGATAGTTGTGACAGAACCTACAGGCATAACACCAGACACAAACATCTCTATGACATTCTCCATGTCTGACTAAACCTTTACAAAAATTAAAAGTATGTCAATGGACCTAAAATCTGGAACACCCTACCTGAAAACTCTAGAACAGCAGACACATTCATCACTTTCAAAACTACCATTAGATTAAACTGCAGCTTAATACTGACAAATGCAAAGTTCTAAATGTTGGACAGGTAAATAACCATGCCACATATAAACTAAATAATGTAGATCTTAATGCTACTAATTGTGATAAGGATTTAGGAGTTCTGGTTAGCAGCAATCTAAAATCAAGACAACAGTGCATTAGTGTTCACAATAAAGCTAACAGAATTCTTGGCTTCATATCTAGAAGTATAAATAATAGAAGTCCTCAGGTTGTTCTTCAACTCTATATATCCTTGGTTAGGCCTCATTTAGACTATGCTGCTCAGTTCTGGTCACCGTATTACAGAATGGATATAAATGCTCTGGAAAACGTACAGAGGAGGATGACAAAGATGATCCCATGTATCAGAATTCTTCCCTTATGGGGGATGGGATGAGGGCCCTAAAATCTGCATTCTCTCAAAAGGCGTAAAATTTAAAGGGGGGATATGATTGAGGTGATAAATGGAAAACAGGAATTTAAATAAAGGAGATGTAAATAGCGTGCTGAAAATTTCCAGCCAAGACAGGACTCGCATCAGTGGTTTCAAGTTGGAAAATTTCAGATTCAGAAAGGATATAGGAAAGCACTGGTTTGGTAATAGAGTTGTGGATGAGTGGAACAAACTCCCGAGTACAGTTATTCAGGCTAAAACGTTGTGTAGTTTTAAAAATAGGTTAGATAAATACATGAGTGGGTGTGGGTGGGTGTGAGTTGGACCTGACTAGCTTGTGCTGCTGGGTCTGGTGCAGTGCTCCATCCTTGAGTGGAGATGATCAGACTGGGTGGGTCATTGGGCTAATCTGGGGGAGGGGTTATTAGTCTAATCTCTGGGGGGACATGGACCTGCTCCAGATGGGTCAGTAGGCCTGGTGCAGTGTTCCTTCTTTCTAATGTTTTTATCTCCCTGATACACCCCGTCAGCTAACTACATGCAAACACCTGGTGGTTCATACTTACACTCAACGACTTGACTATAAACACAGAAATACGAATCTTAATCTTAATATAATGAATCCTAACTAGTCATAAGTTTGCCTGTGATACTCCAATATAGAAACTAGGTATTGTGCCAAAACAAAAGCATTCACATTGCTAAACACAAACTATAATGTAGTCACTTAGCCGCCTTAATACCAACTTACTCCATAATCTGTAATAATTTACAATTAAGAATTAATCTAAGTCTGCCCGAAATGCCTACCCATGCTAGGTGCCCTAGGGGCCCCCCTCGAAATTAGATTTTATAACAAAAACCCAGACAATACCCAAAACTAAAAACTCTGCATTGAAACCCTTAAGAGAATAAATTTAAATTGATTGATTTTATTAATTATAATCAAGGGGGAAGCGCAAAAACCCAAGGATTATACAGTCCCTGGGCGGATGTGGAGGGCATTCAGGCTTAATTCGGGGAAACTGGTGCATAGACCCAATTTCCCTAAATCAAAAGCATCTCCCCAAACATCAAAAAAACCTTTCCCCTTTGGGGGATTGATTTCTGAGGGGCGATTGGGGGGTGTTGTAAAAAGTCTTGTCGATCCCGGGGGTTGTGAGAGAAAAAAAGAAGTGAATCAGACGAGGTTTGAAGTAGGGACATCTGACCCTAGAACAGAAAAAAGAATTAGAGACAGGGTGACTGGGAAGGGTTAACCACAGAGGGGGTTGCAGAAGATGGCCCCCCAGAGGGGGGGGACGTTTGGAAACACAGAATAAGAAAATTGTGAAGTCTTCCATGGGGCATGCATGAGAAACTGCCATAGCAAAAGGGGAAACCTTCTGTCTATGAGGCAACAGTTTTTTCGCATTTTAAAATAGATTGGCAACTGCGAGAGTAAAAAGGGGGAAAGCTTCCTGACAATTAAGCAAGAGGGAGGGCGACTACAAGAAATTTAGAATTTCATCAACCACAGAGGGGATTAACGATCTGCAATATTTCAGGGACCAAATCGCCGGAATTTCCACTGTTGCAGTTGGGATCACTTTTTGAACTTTTAAAAACTGTCCTGCTACAAAAAAAGAGGCGGGGGGTTCCCCGCAGGGAAAGATAATGAGCTCCATGCAAGGTATTTTTCTTGCCAGGGGAGGAAGGACATAAGGGGCTACTTGAGGCGGGGAAGTCCTTGGGGGTTCCGCTGCTCGAGAAGTCATCGCCACTGTTGTGAAAATTTTGTTGAACAATGGTATGAAGCAGAAAGACAAAGCCACTAAAAAATTAAGGGAATGATGTTTTTTTGGGGTGTAATAAAAAGTATCAATATGTAAAGAAGAGAAAGGTCCCCCCGCTTAGTTAGCATTCTGGACATTAAGATGAGTTTTTACCCCTCTTGAAGATGGAAATATATATTTCCCACCAACATGGAGTAGGAATACCTTGCCAATTCTATGGTCAGAAAGATAGGCAGTAGAGGAAGTTGGTCGAAAAGTAAAGAATTTAATCCATTGTGCAGTTCGAAACTGATTGTGGAAAGGGAGTATGTGATGGGTCGGTCATTTCTGAGGAGAACGAGAAGGAAGAGAAGTAGCTACAGGTAACTGTCGTGTGCGTTTAGGAGTGGGACCGGAGTTGGTCTGACGTGGGATGGGCCGGTGATTCAAAAATTGCCATACCATAGAGGGAGAGGCCGGAGGCATAGTCAAAGGAGAGTGGAGTTCACACAAATCGAAGGAGTCAGTCGAAACCCTGGTACCTGTAGCGGGTGATGAAACAGCACCAATAAGGGTCAGAACAGGGTGCAATACCAGTAAGGGGCCTCAGGGGAGCAGATTCATGGACTAGGGCTTCCATGGTTAGGTTGCTTTTTTCTTTTTTGTTTTTAAGAAAAAGAAAGAAAAGAAATAAAAAAAAATAAAAAGGGGGACGGAGAGGAATAGTTTCTAGGAGGAATGAAAGGGTGGAAATCGCCCTCTGTGCCCAAGAGGACCTCAACACTGCAAGTAGTGCAGATGTGGCATGGAACCTGTACACTACCCTACCCTTCATGCTAGTAAACCAACAATCCAAGATAGCAACCTCACATCTGCCGAGCTACCTCGGTGCACAAAAGAGAGGGAGGCCGGATATCCACCACAAAGCATACCTCCTTTGGCCACCACCCCTGGAATCTGAAAGGCAGCTTCCAGAGATACACCTGTCGCCTGAAAGACACCCAAACCCCCCATGGGAGACCAGAGAGGGATCGGGACATCCCCAGGTGATCCAGATTCCACGGTAAACTACACCACTGCCAGAACCTCAACAGAATGGGATTGACCCCAGTACCCTTCCCCCTACCTAGGAACCAGTGTGCCTGTGGGAAGAATCCCACAGGCCAAAAAGAGAAAGGGAATAAGGGAGGGACAGTAAGGAGGAGGAGGAAAGGGAAAAGGGAGGGTGGGATAGGGAAGGGGGGAATGGGGGTAATTAGATTCAGTCTGAGGAAGGAGACCAACAGGTCTAATTCCTCAGACCAAGAGCCTCTTCACCATGCCAAGGAGCCCCCCTTGAAGGGGGCATGGGACCAAGGAAACGAGAATACAACCATAAATACATACCATACAAAAATACTCTAGAAAGTTGCTGTTTTAAACCAAAAACACAGTCTTTTTTTTCTCATTATGCACTGCGTGATTCAGGATATTTTTTTATAATGTGCACACTGACCACACAGACCTATTCTTTCATATGTAGGTCTGCCAGCATTCTTCCACCAGGTTTGAACAGGCCAGAATTTAGGCCTACAAGTACATGACCTACCCTGGCTGCAATGATGTACAGTGGACCCCCGGTATACGATGGGATTGGTATACGTTAAATCTGGTATTTGATACATTTTAACGCAAAAAATTTGCCTCGGTTCACTTTAAAAAACCCGGTATACGCGATTTGTCTGAGATGCATCCACATGTGGCCTGAACTGCCCAGTGCGTGCCAGTGTTTACAAGCGAGCCCGCCCGCCAGTGTGCTAGCATCTAAGCATGCATTCGGTACATTCCATATTATCACAGTGTTTTTGGTGCTTGTTTCTGCAAAGTAAGTCACCATGGGCCCCAAGAAAGCTTCTAGTGCCAACCCTTTGAGAAAAAGGGTGCTAATAACTATAGAAATGAAGAAAGAGATAATTGAAATGTACGAGAGTGGAGTGCATGTGTTGGAGCTGGCCAAGTTATATAAAAAACCCCAATCAACCATCGCTACTATAGTGGCCAGGAAAACGGCAATCAAGGAAGCTGTTCTTGCAAAAGGTGCAACTGTGATTGCGAAACAGCGACCGCAAGTGTTAGATGTTGAGAGACTGTTATTGGTGTGGGTAAATGAAAAACAGATAGCAGGAGATAGCATCTCTCAAGTGATAATTTGTGAAAAGGCTAGGCAGTTGCATGACGATTTGGTAAAGAAATTGCCTGCAAATAGTGCTGATGTGAGTGAATTTAAGGCCAGCAAAGGTTGGTTTAAAAGATTTAAGATTCGTAGTGCATACATAGTGTGATTAGACATGGTGAGGTTGCCAGTTCGGACCAAAAAGCAGCTGAAACATATGTGAAGGAATTCAAGGATTACATGGACAGTGAAGACTTGAAACCTGAACAAGTGTTTAATTGCTATGAAACAGGCCTGTTTTGGAAGAAATTGCCAAGCAGGGCCTACATTACTCAGGAGGAAAAGGCACTCCCAGGACATAAGCCTATGAAAGACGGGCTTACTCTTTTATTGTGCTAACGCTAGTGGTGATTCCAAAGTGAAGCCTTTATTGGTGTATCACTCAGAAACTCCCAGACGGTTCAGGCAAAAGAATATCCTCAAGGCCAATTTGTGTGTGCTGTGGAGGGTAAACAGTAAGGCATGGGTCACTAGGGGCTTTTCCTATGACTGGTTACACCATGCATTTGCCCCCACTATGAAAAATTACCTAATTGAAAAGAAATTAGACCTTAAGTGCCTCCTGGTATTAGACAATGCCCCTGGTCATCCTTCAGACTTGGCAGAGCGACTTCATTAAGGTCAAGTTTTTGCCTCCTAATACCACTCCTCTCATGCAGCCCATGGACCAGCAGGTCATTTCCAATTTCAAGAAACTGTACACAAAAGCTATGTTTCAAAAGTGCTATGAAGTGACCACAGACACTCGATTGACTCTAAAAGAGTTTTGGAAGGATCACTTTATATCCTCAATTGCATAATAAATCTTATAGGTAATTATTATTAATATTATTATTATTATTATAATCAAAAAGAAGCACAAAGCCACAAGGGCTATACAGCGCTGCAGGGTAGGGAAGCAACGGTATTGGGCAGCAGAAGGGGGAGAGTGATGATCAGTAGGTTACAGAAAACAGCAGGGCAGGGGATAGTGCAGGGGTAGAGGGTAACAAGAGATTGAGGCAGAAAGGGCTGAAGCATCAGAGTTTGTGAAGTAAGTCAGTTATTGTTAAAAGTCAATGAGAGAGTCCAGATGAAAGGCGGGTCCATCAGCGAGAAGGGAAGGTAAAGAGAGAGCAGCGGAGCGAAGATGATGATGGAGGTAAATTCTGCGTGCTCGTTAATAGTGGGCAGTCCAACAGAATGTGGCTGACTGATAATGGAGCATGGCAATTCTCCAGAGGAGCAGGGAGCCTCTCCATGAGATATCCATGAGTAAGACGTGTGGCCAATGTGAAGACGGGAGAGAGTAGTCTCCCATCCTCGACACTGGTGATAAGAAGACAACCAGTAACCTATACTTGGTTTAACAGATTGAAGTTTGTTACCGAGCATAGAAGACCAACGTTGTTGCCAACGGGTGTTAAGGTGGGTAGCTATTGCAGCAAAATAGTCTGTAAATGGAATACCTCTATATGAAACTGGTAGATCTACTGCTGACTGCACAGCAGTGTCTGCCTGTTCATTGCCCTGTATGTCAACATGATCAGGGACCCAACAAAAAACAATATCTTTATGCTTGGTAAAGATGCAGCATAGCCAAAGTTGGATATGGAGGACTAAGGGGTGATGTGCATCAAATTTCTGTATAGCCTATAAAGCACTAAGGGAGTATGAGACACCCACAAATGATGACACAGGCATAGACGCAATACAGATAAGTGTTGCAAGAACGGCATACAATTCAGCAGTAAAAATACTAGCCGAAGATAGTAAATGCCCTCGTACGACGCTGTCCGGAAACACTGCTGCGAATCCTATGCCATCAGAAGACTTAGAGCCATCTGTGTACACAGCAATGGCATGAGAATGAGAGTGGAAGTGGTCAAGAAAAAGAGAGCGATAAGCGACCGTAGACAGTTGGGCTTTCGAGCAAGGGAGGGAGAAAGAACAGACTCGAACAGCTGGAACTTCCCATGGGGATAGGGAAAAGTGAGATGCTACGTCAACATAGAAAAGTGGTAATTGAAGAGAAGGCAAGAACGAATGAAGGCGAAGAGAGAAGGGATGGAGTAAACAGGGGCAGTGAACAAATAAAGAATGTCTACCAATATCAGTGACCATTCTATAAATGGAAGGATTGCGGAGATCATGAGAGCGTACATAGTAGTGAAGGCAATGGGCATCACAGCAATCGGATAAGGATGGAACGTTCGCTTCTGCATAGAGGCTCTCAACAGGGGAAGAGCGAAAAGCACCAAGGCATAAACGTAATCCCTGGTGATGAATGGGGTTAGGGTTAGAGAGAGTAGCAGGAGAGGCCGCTGAATAGATCTGGTCACAATAATCAAGTTTTGATAAAATGATGGTGGAATGTAGGAGAAGGACAGTTTGACGATCAGCTCCCCATGAATGATAAGCAAGGATTTTAAAAAGGTTCAGCCAGCTGTGACAAGTTGCCTTCAGAGAGGTAAGGTGAGGTTTCCAGGATAACCTACGGTCAAAGCGGAGGCCCAGAAACCTGACTGTATCACGATCAGGGATACAGGAGCCATAGAGGTACAAAGGATGATCGGAGATGACAGAGCGTCTAGTGAAAGTAATTTGGTGAGTTTTGGTGCTGGAAAAACTAAACCCATGCGTGGTGGCCCAATTGGAAACACGGTCGACTGCATGCTGGAGAGAAACTGTAATAAGGTGACAATCAGCGCCTGCACAGGCAATAGCGAAGACATCAACATAGAGTGATGACCAAATATTTGATGGAAGACTAGAGGCCAAATCATTTATAGCAAGGAGAAAAAGTGTTGTGCTCAGAACACATCCCTGGGGGACACCTTCAGCTTGGATAAAGTCCGGGGAGAGCACATTATTAACCTGAACACGGAAATGCCTGTCAGTTAAAAACTTCTTAAGGAAGGATTGTTGATTGCCTCGGAGGCCTAAGGAGTGGGCTTTGGCCAAAATATTGTACCTCCATGTTGTGTCATATGCCTACTCAAGGTAAAAAAATATGGCAATAATTGAGTGGTTATTTGCAAAGGCATTATGAACATAAGTATCCAAGCGTAATAAGGGGTCTATGGTAGAACGTCCCTTACAAAAGCCATATTGACGAGTTGAGAGACTATTGTGTGTCTCTAAATACCACACTAAACGTCTGTTTACCAGGCGTTCCATCACTTTGCAAAGTGCACTGGTAAGAGCAATGGAACGATAGTGGGAGGCTTCATGTCCTGTAGTGCCTGGTTTGCAGAAAGGAAGAACAATGGCAGATTTCCACAGTTGTGGAAGAACTCCTTGTGACCAAAAATGACTGAAAAGGCGTAACAGGACTGCAAGGGCTGACTGATGTAAATGTTGTATCATATGAACATGAATGTCGTCGGGCCCAGCTGCCGATGATTGGCAAGCTGAGAGTGTTGCATCCAGTTCTTGAAGTGTAAAAGGCACATTATACTGTTCTTCTTTGAGAGAAGAAAAGTCCAACGGTGCCAACTCTCTGGCAGACTTTGAGCAAAGAAACGAGGGGCATAGATGGAGCCCCTGAGAAATACGGACCAGATGATTGCCAAATTCATTGGCAACATCTAGTGGATTTGCTATATGAACACTGGTAACCCGCAGAACAGGAGCCAGGTCAGGAGAATATTTACCACTCAGTTTTAGTACTTTTATCCAGACTGCACTCATAGAGGAAGCAGAGGTGATGGTGGAGACATAATCTTGCCAGCAAGTGTGTTTAGCATCACGGATGACACGGCAAGCGATCGCACGCTTCTGCTTAAAATCAAGAAGTCTCTTAGTGGTTCTATTGTACCAGTACCTGCCCCATGCAGCACATTTCAAATGTACTGCATGAGCACAAGCAGGAGACCACAAAGGCACGCATTTCTGAGAATGCCTGCCCGAAGTCTGGGGTATAGAATGAGAAGCTGCAGTTAAAATGGAGGACGAGAAGAGGTGCAAAAACTCATCAATGGAGAACAAAGAAGGAACCTCACTAAAAACAGTTAGTTGTGAGTAAAGGATCCAATTTGCCTGATCAAATTGCCAGCATGGGATACGAAGAGGTGGTGAATATGAATGGGAAGTAAGAATGATTGGGAAATGATCGCTGTCAAGTAAATCAGGGAGAACAGACCAGGTGAAGTCTAATGCGGTGGAGGAAGAGCAGACTGAGATATCGATGCAAGAGAGAGTGTGAGTCCGAGGATCAAAATGGGTGTGAGTACCTGTATTTAAAACATGGAGGGGGTGGGTAGCAAGAAAAGCCTCTAACTGAATGCCACGGGAATCACAGTGAGACCCCCAGAGGAAATGATGGGCATTAAAATCGCCAAGTAACAGAAGCGGTGGCAGTAATGATGAAACAAGAAAGGCAATATCCAGAATAGATAATGCCCAAGAAGGAGAGAGATATAAAGAACAGAGCGTATACCACCTATGCAAGTGGATACATGCTGCTGTGTAATGGAGCGAAGTACGAACAAATAGCTGATGGTACAGAATATCAGTGCGTAGAAGAAGGGCACTTTCATTAAAGGTCCCATCAGGAAAAGGATCTGAAAAATACAATAAATTATAGCCTGAGATGGGATAGATAACAGCAGAGTGTAATTTTGGGTTCTGTAAGCAAACACCAACAGGGGAAAACTGGGAGAGCAACATCTGAAGCTCACCCCGATTACCCGAGGCCGCGTATATTCCACTGTAAATAGGCCATGATTGGCAATGATAAAGATACCTGAAATCTGCAGGTAAGGGCTCCTACAGACTAGAGGGGTTAGAAAAGTCCACATGCGGAGGCAGTGGAAAACGTTCAAGCAGCGAAGGAACGGTGCACTGTGAAGAAAGGAGTTGTGCAGATGGAGGAGAAGAGAGAGAAGGAACAGAGGGTGGATCAGTGTCCATTGATGGTTTGATCTCTGCAATATATTCAGAGATTGCTTCAAGTGTTTTGGAATTCAGAGACGTCGCATGGGAGACAATATTGGAGATGGTAGGGGGAGGATGAGTAAAGATTGGAACTGTAATGGACTGTACCAAGGTAGGGGAGGGCGAAAAGGTGGAGGGAACTGGAGAAGAAGCATGGAAGGGAACAGAAGAGGCAGAAACCTGGGAGGTGGCAGAAGAGGAAGAAACTTGGGAGGGAGCAGGGTAGGAAGGCACAGTATGAGGAGGAGGGTGAACCTCTACACTTGCAACAGAGCCAGTGAGAGGGAAAGAACCAGGTACAGAGACAGGGAAGGTAAAATGAGGAGGTGGAAGATGGGAAGGAGGGGTTAAAGGACCTTTTTTTGACTTTTGAGAAGTAGAGGGATGATTGGGAGGAGGTGTCGTACGAGATCTCGTCGATACTGAGGCTTGTGAGGGAGAACACTAAGTGAGAACAGACTGAGGTGTTGAAGTAGGGATGTCTGAGCCGAGGACAGCAAAAGAATTAGATACAGGAGTGACTATGGGAGAGGTAACCACAGAGGTGGCTGCAGAAGATGGGACCCCAGAAGTGGGGGGACGTTTTGAAACACGGGAATAAGAAACACGAGGTAGTCTCCCTTGGAGGCGGAGATGAGAAACTGCCATTGCATAAGGGAGACCTTCTGCCTCTTTCAGGTAATGGATTTCCCACTCATTTAAGCAGACTTGACAATGGCGAGAGTACGAAGGGTGAGCTTCATGGCAATTAAGGCAAGAGGGAGGTTGATTGCAAGATGTATTAGAATGGTCATCGGAACCACAGACTGGGCATTCGGCGATAGATCTGCAATATTTTGCTTGATTGCCAAATCGCCAGCAATTTCTACACTGTTTCGGTGTAGGGATCACCTTTCGAACATGTAACTGATGTCCTGCTACATAAACTGAGGATGTTAGTTCACGGCTGTCAAAAGTTAAATGAGCCACATTGCTAGGGTATCGTCTCCGCCCGCGGGCAAGAAGAACATAAGTGTCTACCTTGAGGATTGGAAGATCTTGAAGCTCCAGCTGTTCAAGAATGTCAGTGCCACATGTCTGGAAATTTTGTTGAACTATGGTATGGGGCAGAATGACAGTACCCCTATAAGAAGTGAGGGAATGATGTTTTTCAATAGTGACAGGAACAGTGTCGATATGGGAAAGAGAAAGATCATGAACCTGGGTAGCATTCTGTACAGTGATGATGCACATACCGCTCTTAAGAGCATGAAAAGAAATATCTTTACCAACATGGCAAAGGAGTGCCTTGCGAATACTGTGGTCGGAAAGATAGGCAGTAGAGGAAGTCAGTCATAAAGTGAAGAATTTAGTCCATTGTGCATTCTGAAACTGAGCGAGGAAAGGTAGTGCAGGACATGTCAATCTTTTCTGAGAAGAATGAGAAGGTGGAGAAGTATCATCAGCAGGTAATTGTCATTGGCATTTAGGCGTGGGACCAGAATTGGTCCGACGTGGAATGGGCCTGCGATTTGAAAATTGCCGCACCATAGAGGGAGAGGCCGGAAGCATAGTCAAAGGAGAGCGGAAGTCAGATAAATCGAAGAAGTCAGTCGAGACCTCAGTACCTGAAGTGGGTGAGGAAACAGCACCTGCAAGAGGTACAGAGGCATTAGGAGTGTCCGAAGAGTGGTCCAACTATGAGGCGGGGTCAGAACGGGGTGCGGTATCAAGAAGGGGCCTGGGGGTAGCAGGTTCTTGGACAAGGGCTGCCATGGTTAGGTTACTTCTTTCTTTTTGTTTTCAAGAAAAAAAATAAAAATAAAAATAAAAAAAAGAATAAAAAAAGGGGGGACCGGGGAGGGATAGTTCTTAGGAGGAATGAAAGGGCCAGAAATCTCCCTCCGTGCCCAAGAGGACCTCAGCACCACAAGTAGCACAGATGCAGCATGGAACCCATGCCATACCCTACCCATCATGCCAGTAAACTGGCAATCCAGGATAGCAACCTCACATCTGCCGAGCTACCTCGGTGGACAAAAGAGAGGGTGGCCGGATATCTGCCACAAAGCAAACCTCCTTCGGTCACCACCCCTGGAATCCGAAAGGTGGCTTCCAGAGATACACCCGTCGCCCGAGAGACACCCAAAGCCTCCCTCCGGGATACCAGAGAGGGATCGGGACATCCCCAGGCAATCCAGATTCCACGGCAAACTATGCCACCACCAAAAACCTCAACGGAATGGGATGGACCCCGGTACCCTTTCCCCTACCTAGGAACTAGCGTGCCTGTGGAAAAAAAAAACCCAAAGGCCAAAAAGAAAAGGCAAAAGGGAGGAGTGGGAGGAGGAGGAAAGGAAAAATGGAAGGATGGGATAGGGAAGGGGGGATTGGGGGGTAATTAGGTTCGGTCTGAGGAAGGAGGCTGGCAGGTCTAATTCCTCAGACCAAGAGCCTCTTCACCATGCCAAGGAGCCCCCCCTTGAAGAGGACCTTATAGGTAAGGCTTGGGAGGAAGTGACTAAGAGGACCTTGAACTCTGCTTGGAAAAAACTGTGGCCAGAATGTGTAGACAAAAGGGATTTTGAGGCTAACCCTGAGAAGTGTATGCCAGTTGAGGAATCCATTGTGGCATTGAGGAAGCCCTTGGGGTTGGAGGTTAGTGGGGAGGATGTGGAAGAGTTAGTGGAGGAGGACAATGACGAACTAACCACTGATGAGCTGCTAGATCATCTTCAGCAGCAAGAGGCCAGACCTGAGGAAACTGCTTCGGAGAAGGGAACAGAGAAATTGAGGAAGTTGCCTCCATCAAAGATTAAGGAAATGTGTGCAATGTTGCTTAAAGTGCAAACCTTTTTTGATGAAAATCACCCTGACACAGCTACTGCTAGCCATGTTGGCAACCTGTACAATGACAATGTTGTGAACCACTTTAGGAAAGTCATCAAGGAACGGGAGGTACAGGCCTCTATGGACAGATATGTTGTGTGACATAAGTCCAGTGACTCTCAAGCGGGTCCTAGTGGCATTAAAAGAAGAAGGGAAGTAACCCCAGGAAAGGACTTGCTACCTCAAGTCCTAATGGAAGGGGATTCCCCTTCTAAACACTAACACCATCAACACTTTCCCCTCCTCCCATCCCATCAATCATCACCAGATCTTCAATGAAGGTAAGTGTCAGTTTGTGTGTATTAAAATTAATATTTCATGTGGTAAAAAATTTTTCTTTTTCAGACTTTTGGGTGTCTTGCACAGATTAATTTGATTTCCATTAATTCTTATGGGGAAAATTGATTCGGTTTGCGATAATTTTGGTTTACGATGAGCTCTCAGGAATGGATTAATATCACAAACCATGGGTCCACCGTACTTGTACGTGACTAACCCTCAAAGGGTTATTATTATTATAATCAAAAAGAAGAGCTAAGCCACAAGGGCTATACAGCACTGCAGGGTAGGGAAGGAAGCGAGGGTATTGGATGGTAGAAGGGAGGAGGGATGATCAGTAGGTTACAGAAAACAGTGGGGCAGGGGATAGTACGGGGGTAGAGGGTAGCAAGAGATTGAAGTAGAAAGGGCTGAAGGTATCAGAATTTGTGAAGTAAGTCAGTTGTTGTCAAAAAGTCAATGAGAGAGTCTGGATGAAAGGTGGGTCCATCAGCGGGAAGGGAAGGTAAAGAGAGAGCAGCAGAGCAAAGACGACGACGGAGGTAAATTCTGCGTGCTCGTTGATAAAGCGGGCAGTCCAACAGAATGTGGCTGACTGATAAAGGAACTTGGCAATTCTCACAGAGAGGAGCAGGGTGCCTCTCCATGAGATATCCATGAGTAAGACGAGTATGGCCAATGCGAAAATGGGAGAGAGTAGTCTCCCAACCTCGACACTGGTGATAAGAAGACAGCCAGTAACCTATACTCGGTTTAATAGATTGAAGTTTGTTGCCGAGCATAGTAGACCAACGTTGTTGCCAACGGGTGTGAAGTTGGGAAGATATTGCAGCAAAATAGTCCGTAAATGGAATACCTCTACATGAAACTGGTAGGTTATGTACTGCTGACCACGCAGCAGTGTCTGCCTGTTCATTGCCCTGTACGTCAACATGACCAGGGACCCAACAAAAAACAATATCTTTATGCTTGGTAAAGATGCAGCGTAGCCAAAGTTGGATACGGAGGACTAATGCGTGAGGTGTATCAAATTTCTGTATAGCCTGTAAAGCACTAAGGGAGTCTGAGACAACCACAAATGATGACACAGGCATAGATGCAATACGGATAAGTGCTGTAAGGATGGCATACAATTCAGCAGTAAAAATACTAGCCGAAGATAGTAAATGCCCTTGTACGATGCTGTCTGGAAACACTGCTGCAAATCCTATGCCGTCAGAAGACTTAGAGCCATCTGTGTACACAGCAATGGCGTGAGAATGAGAGTGAAAGTGGTCAAGAAAAAGAGCGGGAAGCGACCATAGACAGTTGGGCTTTCGAGCAAGGGAGAGAGAAAGAACAGACTCGAACAGCTGGAACTTCCCAGGGAGGTAGGGAAAAGTGAGATGCTACATGTACATAGAAAGGTGGTAATTGAAGAGAAGACAAGAGCGAATGAAGGCGAAGAGAGAAGGGACGGAGTAAACAGGGGCGGCGAACAAATAAAGAATGTCTACTAATATCAGTGACCATTCTATAAATTGAAGGATTGTGGAGATCATGAGAGCGTACATAGTAGCGAAGGCAATGGGCATCACGGCGATCGGATAAGGATGGAACGTTCGCTTCTGCATAGAGGCTCTCGACAGGGGAAGAGCGAAAAGCACCAAGGCATAAACGTAATCCTTGGTGATGAGTGGGGTTAAGGCTAGAGAGAGTAGCAGGAGATGCCGCTGAATAGATCTGGTCACCATAATCAAGTTTCGATAAAATAAGGGTGGAATGTAGGCGAAGGAGGGTTCGACGATCAGCTCCCCATGAAAGATGAGCAAGGGTTTTAAGAAGGTTCAGCCGGCTGTGACAAGTTGCCTTCAGAGAGGTAATGTGAGGTTTCCAGGATAACCTACGATCAAAGAGGAGGCCCAGAAACTTGACTGTATCATGTTCAGGGATACGGGAGCCATAGAGGTACACAGGATGATCGGAGATGACAGAGCGTCTAGTGAAAGTAATTTTGTGGGTTTTAGTGCTGGAAAATTTAAACCCACGTATGGTGGCCCAATTGGAAACACGGTCGACTGCATGCTGGAGAAACTGTAATAAGGTGACAGTCAGTGCCTGCACAGGCAATAGAGAAGTCATCAACATAGAGTGATGACCAAATATTTGATGGAAGACTAGATGCCAAATCATTTATAGCAAGGAGAAAAAGTGTTGTGCTCAGAACACGTCCCTGGGGGACACCTTCAGCTTGGATAAAGTCCGGGGAGAGCACATTATTAACCCGAACATGGAAATGCCTGTCAGTTAAAAAGTTCCTAAGGAAGGATGGTAGATTGCCTCGAAGGCCTAAGGAGTGGGCTTGGGCTAAAATATTATACCTCCAAGTTGAGTCATATGCCTTCTCAAGGTCAAAAAATATGGCAATAACTGAGTGGTTATTCGCAAAAGGCATTATGAACATAAGTATCCAAGCGTAGTAAGGGGTCTATGGTAGAACGTCCCTTACGAAAGCCATATTGATGAGTGGAGAGACTGTTGTGTGTCTCTAAATACCTCATTAAACGTCTATTTACTACGCGTTCCATCACTTTGCAAACTGCACTGGTAAGAGCAATGGGATGATAGTGGGAGGTTTCATGTCCCGTAGTGCCTGGTTTGCAGAAAGGGAGAACAATGGCGGATTTCCACAGCTGTGGAAGAACTCCTTGTGACCAAATAAGATTGTAAAGGCGTAATAGGACTGCAAGAGCTGACTGATGTAAATGTTGTAGCATACGAATTTGAATGTTGTCGGGCCCAGCTGCCGATGATCGGCAAGCTGAGAGTGTTGCCTGCAGTTCTTGAAGTGTAAAAGGCACATTATACTGTTCTTCTCTGAGAGAAGAAAAGTCCAAGGGTGCTAAAATCTCTGGCAGACTTTGAGGAAAGAAATGAGGGACATAGATGGAGTCCCTGAGAAATACGGACCAGATGATTGCCAATTTCATTGGCAACATCTAGTGGGTTTGCTATATCAACACCGGCAACCCGCAGAACAGGAGCCGGGTCAGGAGAATATTTACCACTCAGTTTTCATACTTTTTTCCAGACTGCACTCATAGAGGAAGCAGAGGTGATGGTGGAGACATAATCTCGCCAGCAAGTGCATTTAGCGTCACGGATGACACGGCGAGCGATCGCACGCTTCTGCTTAAAATCAAGAAGTCTCTCTGTGGTTCTATTGTACCGGTACCTGCCCCATGCAGCACGTTTCAAACGTACTGCATGAGCACTAGCAGAAGACCACCAAGGCACGCATTTCTGAGAATGCCTGTCCGAAGTTTGGGGTATAGAATGAGAAGCTGCGGTTAAAACGGAGGACGAGAAGAGGTGTAAAAGCTCATCGATGGAGGACGAAGAAGGGACCTCTCTAAAAACAGTTAGGTGTGAGTAAAGGTTCCAATTTGCCTGATCAAATTTCCAGCGTGGGATGCGAAGAGGTGGTGAATATGAAGGGGAAGTAAGAATGATTGGGAAATGATCGCTGTCATGTAAGTCCGGAAGAACAGACCAAGTGAAGTCTAATGCGACGGAGGAAGAGCAGACTGAGAGATCGATGCAAGAGAGTGAGTGAGTCCGAGGATCAAAATGGGTGTGAGTGCCTGTATTTAAAACATGGAGGGGGTGGGTGGCAAGAAAAGCCTCTAACTGAATGCCACGGGAATCACAGTGAGACCCCCCCCTAGAGGAAATGGTGGGCATTAAAATCACCAAGTAACAGAATCAGTGGTGGTAATGACGAAACAAGAAAGGCAATATCCAGAATAGATAATGCCCGAGAAGGAGAGAGATATAAAGAACAGAGCGTATACCACCTATGCAAGTGGATATGGGCTGCTGTGTAATGCAGCGAAGTACGAACAAATAGCTGATGGTACGGAATATCAGTGCGTAGAAGAAGGGCACTTTCATTAAAGGTCCCATCAGGAAAAGGATCTGAGGAATACAATAAATTATAGCCTGAGATAGGAGAGATAACAGCAGAGTGTAATTTTGGTTCCTGTAAGCAAACACCAACAGGGGAAACCTGTGAGAGTAACATCTGAAGCTCACCCCGAATACCCCTGAGGCCGCGTATATTCCACTGTAAATAGGCCATGATTGGCAATGATAAAGATACCTGAAATCCGCAGGTAAGGGTTCCTACGGACAAGAGGGGTTAGAAAAGTCCACATGCGGAGGCAGTGGAAAACGTTCAAGCAGCGAAGGAACGGTGCGCTGTGAAGAAAGGAGTTGCACAGATGGAGTAGAGGAGAGAGAACGAGCGGAGGGTGGATCAGTGTCCATTGAAGGTTTGGTCTCTGCAATATATTCAGAGATTGCTTCAAGTGTTTCAGAATTCAGAGACGTCGTATGGGAGACAATATTGGAAATGGTAGGGGGAGGATGAGTAAAGATTGGAACTGTAATGGACTGTACCAAGGTAGGGGGGGGCGAAAGGGTGGAGGGAACTGGAGAAGCGTGGAAGAGGACAGAAGTGGCAGAAACCTGGGAGGTGGCAGAAGAGGAAGAAACCTGGGAGGGAACAGGGGAGGAAGGTACAGTATGAGGAGGAGGGTGAACCTCTACACTTGTAACAGAGCCAGTGAGAGGGGAAGAACCAGGTACAGAGACAGGGAAGGGAAAATGAGGAGGTGGAAGATGGTAGGTGTTAACGGACCTTTTTTGACTTTGAGAAGTAGAGGGACGATTGGGAGGAGGTGTCATACGAGATCTCGTCACTACTGAGGCTTGTGAGGGAGAACACGAAGAAGTGAGATCAGACTGAGACGTTGAAGTAGGGACGTCTGAGCCGAGGACAGCAAAAGAATTAGCTACAGGAGTGACTATAGGAGAGGTAACCACAGAGGTGGGTGCAGAAGATGGGATACCAGAAGTGGGGGGACGTTTTGAAACACGGGAATAAGAAACACGAGGTAGTCTCCCTTGGAGGCGGAGATGAGAAACTGCCATGGCATAAGGGAGACCTTCTGCCTCTTTGAGGTAATGGATTTCCCGCTCGTTTAAGTAGACTTGACAATGGCAAGAGTACAAAGGGTGAGCCTCATTACAATTAAGGCAAGAGGGAGGTCGATTGCAAGACGTATTAGAATGGTCATCGGCACCACAGACTGGGCATTCGGCGATAGATTTGCAATATTTCGCTGGATGGCCAAATCGCCAGCAATTTCTACACTGTTGTGGTGTAGGAATCACCTTTCACACTTGTAACCGATGTCCTGCTACATAAACTGAGGTTGGGAGTTCACGGCTGTCAAAAGTTAAACGAGCCCCATTGCTAGGGTATCGTCTCCGCCTGTGGGCAGGAAGAACGTAAGTGTCTACCTTGAGGATTGGAAGATCTTGGAGTTCCAGCTGTTCAAGAATGTCAGTGCCACATGTCTGGAAATTTTGTTGAACTATGGTATGGGGCAGAATGACGGTACCACTACAAGAATTGAGGGAATGATGCTTTTCAATAGTTACAGGAACAGTATCGATATGGGAAAGACGAGAAAGCTCATGAGCCTGGGTAGCATTCTGTACAGTGACGATGCGCATACCGCTCTTAAGAGCATGAAAAGAAATATCTTTACCAACATGGCGTAGGAGTGCCTTGCCAATACTGTGGTCAGAAAGATAGGCAGTAGAGGAAGTCGGTCGCAAAGTGAAGAATTTAGTCCATTGTGCAGTCTGAAACTGAGCCTGGAAAGGTAGTGAAGGACGTGTCGATCTTTTCTGAGAAGAACGAGAAGGTGGAGAAGTATCATCAGCAGGTAATTGTCATTGGCGTTTAGGCGTGGGACCAGAGTTGGTCCCACGTGGAACGGGCCGGCGATTCGAAAATTGCCGCACCGTAGAGGGAGAGGCCGGAAGCATAGTCAGAGGAGAGCGAAGGTCAGATAAATCAAAGGAGTCAGTCGAGGCCTCAGTACCTGAAGCGGGTGAAGAAACAGCACCGGCAAGAGGTACAGAGGCATGAGGAGTGTCCGAAGAGTGGTCCAAAGACGAGGCGGGGTCAGAACGGGGTGCAGTATCAAGAAGGGACCCGGGGGTACCAGGTTCATGGACTAGGGCTGCCATGGTTAGGTTACTTCTTTCTTTTTGTTTTTAAGAAAAAAAAAGAAAGAAGAAAAGAAAATAAAAATAAAAAAAAGAATAAAAAAAGGGGGGACCGGGGAGGGATAGTTCCTAGGAGGAATGAAAGGGCCAGAAATCTCCCTCCGCGCCAAAGAGGACCTCAGCACCACAAGTAGCGCAGATGCAGCATGGAACCCATGCCATACCCTACCCATCATGCCAGTAAACTGGCAATCCGGGATAGCAACCTCACATCTGCCGAGCTACCTCGGTGGACAAAAGAGAGGGCGGCCGGAAATCTGCCACAAAGCATACCTCCTTCGGCCACCACCCCCGGAATCCGAAAGGTGGCTTCCAGAGATACACCCGTCTCCCGAGAGACACCCAAAGCCACCCACCGGGATACCGGAGAGGGATCAGGACATCCCCAGGCAATCAAGATTCCACGGCAAACTACGCCACCACCAAGAACCTCAACGGAATGGGATGGACCCCGGTACCCTTTCCCCTACCTAGGAACTAGCGTGCCTGTGGGAAAAAAAAAAAAAGGCCAAAAAGGAAGGGCAAAAGGGAGGGGTGGGGAGGAGGAAAGGAAAAAGGGGAGGATGGGGAGGATGGGATAGGGAATGGGGGATTGGGGGGTAATTAGGTTCGGTCTGAGGAGGTAGACCGACAGGTCTAATTCCTCAGACCAAGAGCCTCATCACCATGCCAAGGAGCCCCCCTTGAAGAGGACCTTATAGGTAAGGCTTGGGAGGAAGTGACTAAGAGGACCATGAACTCTGCTTGGAAAAAACTGTGGCCAGAATGTGTAGACAAGGGATTTTGAGGCTAACCCTGAGAAGTGTATGCCAGTTGAGGAATCCATTGTGGCATTGGGGAAGCCCTTGGGGTTGGAGGTTAGTGGGAAGGATGTGGAAGAGTTAGTGGAGGAGGACAATGACGAACTAACCACTGATGAGCTGCTAGATCATCTTCAGCAGCAAGAGGCCAGACCTGAGGAAACTGCTTCGGAGAAGGGGACAGAGAAATTGAGGAAGTTGCCTCCTTCAAAGATTAAGGAAATGTGTGCAATGTGGCTTAAAGTGCAAACCTTTTTTGATGAAAATCACCCTGACACAGCTACTGCTAGCCATGTTGGCAACCTGTACAATGACAATGTTGTGAACCACTTTAGGAAATTCATAAAGGAACGGGAGGTACAGGCCTCTATGGACAGATATGTTGTGTGACGTAAGTCCAGTGACTCTCAAGCAGGTCCTAGTGGCATTAAAAGAAGGGAAGTAACACCGGAAAAGGACTTGCTACCTCAAGTCCTAATGGAAGGGGATTCCCCTTCTAAACACTAACACAATCAACACTCTCCCCTCCTCCCATCCCATCAATCATCACCAGATCTTCAATAAAGGTAAGTGTCAGTTTGTGTGTATTAAAATTAATATTTCATGTGGTAAAAAAATTTTCTTTTTCATACTTTTGGGTGTCTTGCACGGATTAATTTGATTTCCATTATTTCTTATGGGGAAAATTGATTCGGTTTGCAATAATTTTGGTTTACGATGAGCTCTCAGGAACGGATTAATATCACAAACCATGGGTCCACCGTACTTGTACGTGACTGACCCTCAAAGGGTTAAACAGTGATATGGTTTCTCTTGTGAATGAAATATCATGTGTTATAGTACATATGATTTTTGTGAGAAATATTTGAAACACAGTGAACACTGATATGATTTATTTTGTGAATGGACTCTCATGTGTCTTATTAGATTTGAATTAGAGGGAAAGTCTTTCAAACACTCTGAACACTGATATGGTTTATCTTATATTGTTTGGAAAAGCAAAGTTCTCATGTGTGTTTTTTATAAATGTTTGTTTTTTGTGAAAAGGCTTTCAAACACTCGGAACACTGATATGGTTTTTCTTGTGAATGAACTCTCATGTGTGTTATTAAATGTGATTTTTGTGAAAAGGCTTTCAAACATTCTGAACACTGATATGGTTTTTCTTGTGAATGAACTCTCATGTGATTTATTAAATTTGGTTTTTGTGAAAAGTCTTTCAAACACTCTGAACACTGATATGGTTTTTCTTGTGAATGAACTTTCATGTGTTGTATTAAATGTGATTTTTGATAAAAGTCTTTCAAACACTCTGAACACTTAAATGGCTTTTCTTGTGAATGAACTTTCATGTGTCTTATTACACTTGATTTACATAAAAAGTCTTTCAAACACTCTGAACACTGATATGTTTTTTCTTGTGAATGAACTCTCATGTGTTTTATTAAATATGATTTACGTGAAAAGTTTTTCAAACACTCTGAACACTGATAAGTGTTATTACTTGAAGGAACTTTCATACACTTCATTTTGTTACTTACCTGTCAAGTCACTTTAATAATGAATACTGCTGTTATATATTTTGTTTACCAAACTCTTGCATATTACATGTTATTTAAAAGTTCTCCTAAAATATTGAAGAAAAGATCATTTATACATATTGTTTTCTTATACATGATTATTATCTCTTGATTATTGCTCAAATTACTTTATGTTCAGAATTTTTTTAAACTTAATGAACATTACTTAATTAATATCCAAAGACTTAACATACACACTAAATAAATGGAATAGTGAGCAATGTATTGGTACAAGTCTAAGTAATTTACTGAATATATTATAAGTGGTTTATTACTTTATATAAACTGTAAATAATCAAGTTATCAATATGTTCTTTCTTAGTAATACTCTTATCTCTTTTTGTTTGTATGAGTAAACTACATCAACATGAGTATATTCATCAACTATCACACACATCATAATACATTAAAACAGCATACAACAACATGAGGGTATACAATACCAGCTGGATATATCATTGGTAAATATATAAATAACAGCACATATCAAAAATGTATACATTAACAGTAGCACACACCCTTAATATCTGCATATTATACATCATAGCAGTGTTCACAATTACCATTTTTAATTCACAGATGCCTTAAATATGCCGAGCAACAAGTTTTGTCTAGACATAAGAAAATGTGTTTGTGTGGTGAGTGTGCACAGTATAAAAATAATCCTGCCACACAGGACATGATGGTAACAGCTAACCTTTATCTCTGTGTTTCAATTAAAATAAAAATTTTAGGCCATTTTTGGTTTGTTTTAGACTATTTAAATCACCAACAGAAAAACTAGAAAATTACCTAAATCAGGAAAAAATGGGAGAAATAGACCTTAAAAATGACAGAAATTATTTTAGGCAATTATGATCCAGGAAAAATAAAGCACTAAATTTTGGATTCTCATATACACCATGTGTTGTATGTGAGAAGCCTGGAGATATTATTACTGATAAAGTGGAAAGGTACTTTAGAGGCAGGAACTCCAGTAGTGTTTTTACACCAAAATTTGTTTTACATTTTGTAAAATTGGCAAAATTCCAAATTCAGAGACCTTAATAGGGTAACTTTTATAGTCAAATAAACAAATTTTTGCAATAAATTTATAGTGAGGAAGATATACTAGCAAAATATCTGAGCACTGAAACTGGCCTAAAACAAGCAACAAATTTGAGGAAATTGCTGTTATTTTACCCAACTTCTAACTTATATAACTTTAATTTTTCTGGCATCATTATTACCTTATGATAATATTCTTTACCCTTTCAGATGACAAAATAATTTCAATGTTTTGAAAAACGTATTGACACTGAAGGTCTTTCAATATGAGGGATGTAGACAGTTTAAGTGTTAACTACAAAACACTTCTGAGGATGGTAAACTTAAAGATAATAAAGAGACTACTGAAATATATGTAGGAAAATATAATGAAAAATATTTCCTATGTTGTCAGTAACTTCATAAAGACATTACCAATAATGAGGAAGATGGAAGGAAAATGTGAAGATAAAATACTTGAAGTAGAGAGGACAATATAGATGATATAATATCTTACCCACAGTCATTAATGGAAGATAAAATACTTGAAGAAGAGAGGACAATATAGATGATATAATATCTTACCCACAGTCATTAATGGAAGAAATTAACAGATGATACATTACAACATTTTTCCAACAGTCAATAAATATAATTCCTAAACCTCATAGTTCTGTGTACTATATTTAGAAAATTTTTTATCATAACATATTCAGTTGCCTTTGTTATTACTTCATAATGGTTGATAAATTACTGATTTATTAGACTATAAAAAATATATTACAAAATAATTTACAAACTTTAATAAAACTCAATACATAGGTTTTATAGAGACAATGAACAAATATTTATGTAAGCTATTAAGCTGTAAAGAGGTAATAAATTTTAGTGTAAAACATGTTGATAATACATGTAAAGTGTTATATTAACATCAGTACAGTATTATAGTAAGTTGACTTATGTTCACTGGTTGTTGAAGGTGTAGTTGTAATTGTCAGAATAATGTGGTCATCTTAAAGTCTGGATATTCAGGACAAATTCACAACAATGTAGTCACCATTACCACATTGTTGACACAGTTTCTCCAGTATATCTACCACTTATAACACTTTCATTGTATTGGATGATGACACTAAGTATAATTCTTGTGTTCAGATGAACTGCAAAAGGAAAGATAAAAAATTAATCAACAACTGTAGATTTAACAAATATGATCTCATTATAAATGCAATTTTTTCTCAGCTGGTTTTCAACCAAATGTAAAGATGAGTAACAGTAAATGCAACAGCTGGCTATGTAGTTTTTTAATAAACCAGCTGTATTCTACCAAATTGCTATTAATGTAATCAAAAAGAAGCACTAAACCACAAGGGCTATACAGCACTGCAGGGCAGGGAAGGAACTGAGGGTATCGGGTGGCAAAAAGGGAAAAAGGATGATTAGTAGGTTACAAACAACAGAGGGACACAAGGGTAGTGTGGGGGGAGAGGGTAGCAAGAGATTGAGGTAGAAAGGGCTGAGAGAGTGCTAAAGGTATCGTCATCAGAGTTTGTGGAGTAAATCATTTGTTGTTAAAAAGTCAATGAGAGAGTCCCGATTAAAGGAAGGTCCATCAGCAAGAAGGGAGGGTAAAGTGAGAGCAGCAGAGCGGGGACGATGGTGGAGGTAAATTCTGCGTGCTTGTTGATAGAGTGGGCAGTCTAACAGAATACGGCTAACTGATACTGGAACCTGACAATACTCACAGAGAGGAACAGGGCGCCTCTCCATGAGATACCCATGACTAAGACAAGTGTTGCCATTGCGAAGATGGAAGAGAGTAGTTTCCCAACCTCAACACTGATGGCTAGAAGATGGCCAGTAACCTATACATACTCAGTTTAATAGAATGAAGTTTGTTATTGAGCAGATCAGACCAACGTTGTTACCAACAGGCGTGAAGGTGGGTAGCTATTACAGCAAAATAGCCCGTGAATGGAACAACTCGATATGAAACTGGAAGGTCTTGTCCTGCTGACTGCACAGCAGTGCCTGCCTGTTCATTGCCCTGTACATCAACATGACCAGGGACTCAACAAAATACAATATCTTTATGCTTGTTAGAGATACGGCATAACCAACTTTGGATATGGAGAACTATGGGGTGAGGTGTATCAAATTTTTGTATAGCCTGTAAAGCACTAAGGGAGTCTGAAACAACCACAAATGATGACATAAGCATAGATGCAATACAGATAAGTGCTGCAAGAATGGCATATAATTTAGCTGTAAAAATGATCTGAGTATAGTAAATGTCCTTGCACGACACTGTCCGGAAACACTGCTGCAAATCTGACACTTTCCCAAGACTTAGAGCCATCTGTGTACACTGCAATGGCATGACAATGAGAGCAGAAGTGGTCAAGAAAAAGAGAGCGGGAAGCTACCATAGGCAGTTGGGCTCTCGCGCAAGGGAGTGAGAAAGAACAGACTCAAACAGCTGGAACTTCCCAAGGGGGCACGGAAGAGTGAGATGCTACAGGAACATAGAAAGGTGGTAAATGAAGGGAAGACAAGAGAGAATGTAGGCGAAGAGAAAACAAATGAAACAAACAGGGGCGACGAACAAATAAAGAATGTCACTAACATCGGTGACTATTCTATATATGGAAGGATTATGGAGACCATGAGAGCGAACATAGTAGCAAAGGCAATGGGTATCATGGTGATCAGACAAGTATGGAATATTCACTTTACATAGAGGCTCTCAATAGGGAAAGAGCAAAAAGCACCAAGGCATGAACATAATCCCTGGTGATGGATGGGATTAAGGCTCGAGAGAGTAGCAGGAGAGGCTGCTGAATAGATCTTGTCACCATAATCGAGTTTCGATAAAATGATGGCTGAATGTAGGCAAAGGAGAGTTCGATGATCAGCTCCCCATGAGAGGTGAGCAAGGGTTTTAACCTCTAAATGGTCCAAATGTATATATACGTTCTTATGCGTAGCGCCCCAAACACATATATACATTTTATTTTTCCTGCCTCCAAATTTGGCACGATTGGCCTGAGATGTCTGATCAGCATAGAATTGGTCTTAAAACTTTGTGTGCACAGTATTAAAAAAATTTGAGCCCCAGCTAGAGCAACCAGTGCTGCAAACACCAAGGATTCACTGAAGTAATGTCATATTAACACTTCTCTTTTAAGAGGAAAGTGATGTTAACCCTAAGTTTAGGGTCTGTCAATCTCTGTCTCTGTCTATCTGCCTCTGTCTCTGTCTATCTGTCTCTGTGTCTGTCTCTGGCTTTGTCTATCTGTCACTGTCTATCTTTTTCAATCTGTCTTTGTCTATCTCTGTCTCACAGGTACACATAAATACAAGAATACATAGTATAAATTACCTAGGATAACCCAAAAATCCAGACAAAATGCTATACTCTGCTTGAAGATATGAGTAAACATGATGGCACTGTCTAGTGGCTCTTTATGAGACAGAGAACTAGATGGATAGACATTATTATTATTATTATAATCAAAAAGAAGCGCTAAACCACAAGGGCTATACAGTGCTGCAGGGCAGGAAGGAAGCAAGGGCATCAGGTGGCAAAAGGGAGAGGGATGATTACTAGGTTATGGGGAACAGCAGGGCAGTGGATAGTGAAGGAGTAGAGGATAGCAGGAGACTGAGGTAGAAAGGGCTGAGGGGAGTGCATAAGGTATCACCATCAGAGTTTGTGGAGTAAATCAGTCATTGTCAAGAAGTCAATGAGAGAGTCAGGATTAAAGGAGGGTCCATCAGCAAGAATGGAAGGTAAAGAAATAGTAGAGTGAAGACGACGTTGGAGGTAAATTCTGCGTGCTCGTTGATAGAGAGGGCATTCTAACAGAATGTGGCTAACCGATACTGGAACCTGACACTTCTCACAGAGAGGAACAGGGTGCCTCTCCATGAGATACCCACGAATAAGACGAGTGTGGCCAATGCGAAGATGGGAGAAAGTAGTCTCCCAACCTTGACACTGGTGACAAGAAGATGGCCAATAACCTATACTCGGTTTAACCCTTTGAGGGTCGACAGGCCCTCTCCAAAACTCATTCTCAGGGTCGGCCAAATTTCAAAAAAAAAAAAAACATTATTTTTTTCTTATGAAAAAATAGTTTTTTTCTAAACATTATAGGCTAAACAAAAAATTTTTACCGTTAATACTTACCGAGATATGGAGGCGATGAAGTTTGCCAAAATTGAACAACATCTGGTAACATCGCCGACTGCCGTCACCCGGTATTTTTCTATTTACTTTTTTATGTACTATTTTCAATTATTTTTCAATTTTTCTTTTTCTGAGTAACTTTTTTGGCCTCTGAGGCCAACATGATCAGTATTTTGTAAGTGTTTTCTTTTTCAATGCTATACAATAAGGGCATAAACTTCGTTGTCATTGTTTTGTTTATAAAAACTATTTACATAAATAAATGATATGAAATGTTGTTTATTACTATTTTTCTATATTTTATATACACATATACAGTCACAGGGAATGTTTCTAGAAGTTCTGCAGCCTGTGGAAGTCTTTGAAACATGGTGTCATGCACAGTGGTGTTTTACATTCCTCACACATAAAACGAGTGTCTCTGCATTGTTGTGGGCGTTTTTTTGTATGTGAACAGATGTAACACCTCTTCTGAGCCTTTTTCTTGAAAGCAGTAGCAGGCACTTTTACCAGGAAGTGATCACCATGATTCAGACGAGCAGGTAGTTGTTGATAATTTGGTGGGCGGTCAATTGCAGGTGCTGTTCCTTGGTACTTGAATATTATTTGTCTGATGACAGACAAACAGAATTCGCCGTACTGTGGTTTGTTTCTGGTCCTCATCTTATACATATTATAAGCATTGAGCATGGAAATGTCCAGAAGATGGAAAAAGAGTTTTATGTACCACTTATAACTCTTGCGAACACAATCAGCAAACCCAATCTGCATGTCACATTTGTCCACTGAACGCATGTTGAAGGTGTAATCAATCACTGCTGCAGGTTTTAGAATGGGTTCATTGCTCTCTCTATGCTGCCTGCCACTGTCTGCCATTTCATTAGGGTGAACTGATGACAACAGTGTGACATCTCGTTTGTCATGCCACCGAAATGCCATGATGTCATTGGCAGCAAACGCCTGCACCTCACCTCTACGAGTGACAGCGTCAAACCTGGGCATGTGTTTCCGATTTGCACACACTGTGCCACACACATCTGTCATGTTCACTTGCAAAAAATCACTGAGTGAGGGGCTTGTGTACCAGTTATCAGTATATAATATATGCCCCTTACCAAGGTTTGGTTCTATCATTGTTCTAACCACATCACCTGAGATGCCCAATAACTTCCTGGTACAGTGGACCCCCGCATAGCGATTTTAATCCGTGCAAGAGGGCTCATTGTTATGCGAAATGATCGGTATGCGAATGAATTTTCCCCATAAGAAATAATGGAAATCAAATTAATCCGTGCAAGACACCCAAAAGTATGAAAAAAAAAAAAATTTTACCACATGAAATATACATTTTCCTACACACAAAGAGAAGGATACATGCACAATAGTAGAGTAGTACATGCACAATATATATTGTGCATGTACTACTCTACTAAATGAAGAATAAATGACACTTACCTTTATTGAAGATGCAGCAATGACTGATGAGACACTGTGTCCTGGGAGTGCCTTTTCCTCCTGAGTACTGTAGGTCCTGTTTGGCATTTTCTTCCAGAACAGGCCTTATCACACTGTGTATGCCACTACGATTCTTAAATCTCTCAAACCAACCTTTGCTGGCTTTAAATTCACCAATATGAGCACTAGTTCCAGGCATTTTTTCCTGTTCACCTGGGTGTTAGTCGACTGGTGTGGGTTGCATCCTGGGAGACAGATTAAGGACCCCAAAGGAAATAAGTTAGACAGTCTTCGATGACACTGACTTTTTTGGGTTATCCTGGGTGGCAAATCCTCTGGGGTTAATTGTTTCTTGGTATTCTCAATAAGCCACACCAACAACGGTGCTACAGCAGCAGCAGCAGCAGCAGCTGACAGTGCTACAGCAGCAGCAGACGATGCTACAGCAGCAGCAGACGATGCTACAGCAGCAGCAGATGATGCTACAGCAGCAGCAGCAGCTGACGGTGGTACAGCAGCAGCAGCAGCTGACAGTGCTACAGCAGCAGCAGACGATGCTACAGCAGCAGCAGACGATGCTACAGCAGCAGCAGACGGTACTACAGCAGCAGCAGCAGCTGACGGTGGTACAGCAGCAGCAGCAGCTGACAGTGCTACAGCAGCAGCAGACGATGCTACAGCAGCAGCAGACGATGCTATAGCAGCAGCAGACGGTACTACAGCAGCAGCAGACAGTACTACAACAGCAGCAGCAGCAGCTGACGGTGGTACAACAGCAGCAGCAGCTGACAGTGCTACAGCAGCAGCAGATGATGCTACAGCAGCAGCAGATGGTACTACAGCAGCAGCAGCAGCAGCTGACGGTGGTACAGCAGCAGCAGCAGCTGTACCACCAATAGTAGCGATGGTTGATTGGGGTTTATTATACAACCTGGCCAGCTCGGAGACACGCACTCCACTTTCATACTTATCAATGATCTTTTTCTTCATCTCTATAGTAATTCTCACCCTTATTGCTGTAGGGTTGGCACTAGAAGCTTTCTTGGGGCCCATGGTCACTTATTTTGCAGATAAAATCACCAAAAACACTGTAATAATATGAAATGTTCTGATTGTATGCTTGGATGTTACCGCGGAGGCTGGCTGGTAAACAATGCCACCGGCGGCACATGTGAGGCTGGCTAAGGGCGCACATTGGACACGTCTCGGACGAACAGCGGTGAGCGGGTTTTTGAGCGGTATGCGAGGCAAAATTTTTGCGATAAAAGCGAGCGGTATGCGGATTAAACGTTATGTGATGCCAACGGTATGCGGGGGTCCACTGTATTTTGCAATGTATAACTTCTAGTGTACACAATATCCAATACCAGACCACTGTAACAATCACAAAGCACAAACAACTTTATACCAAAGCGTTTGCTCTTGCCTGGTATGTACTGCTTGAAAGAAAGTCTTCCTTTGAACAGAATCAAAGACTTGTAAATTACAAGCTTCCTGAAGGGATAAAAATGCATACTGAATTTCTCTTTCAGATATACAAACACATTCCTAATCTTATATAACCTGTCGTTTCTGTCAGGCCTGGTTTTGTCTGAGAAGTGAAGCATACGTAACATTAGCACAAATCGATTCACTGGCATTATATCACTGAAACCTGGGGTTGCAATCAGGCGGTCTGTTGACCAGTATGATTTCACTTTGTGCTTATACACATGTGGCATAAGCATTATTGTGGCAAAGAAAAGATACACCTCAGCCACAGTTGCCTCCTTCCACTGGTGTAGACATGATTTTGGTGAAAGTAATGTGTTTGCCATGGTGTACTCGTAGTATGTGTTGCTTTCCATGACAATACTTTCCATCAGTGGTTCGTCAAAGAATAACTCGAAACATTCCAGTTCAGTGGCATTGTTCCCAAGTGTACAAGATGGCTGTGTTCCACTTCGGCTGTCATCAAACTGGTGGGTATTTGGAACAAAATTGACAGCTTCCTGCCAATCCCAGGTGTGGTCTGCTGGTGGGTACTGGACAATGACAGGTGGTTGTGGTTGTGGAGGTTGTGGTTGTGGAGGTTGTGGGGTGGGGGATGGTGGCCTTTGTTGTAGATCAGCTGAGGCAGCGGTGTGGGTGGCAGCATGGGTGGCAGCATGGCCCACTGCTTGTGCCTCACCGCCGGCACCACTACCACCACGCACATTTTCCATCCCAATTGCAACAGTATCATTGTCATTTTCACTTTCTGTTCCTGTTGTACAGCCATGCGATGTACTCCGAGATGCACTCCTTCCCTTGGAATAGCATATGGCACACTACCAGAGCGCATATATCATCATATATACTGACGCTTCACAGGGGAATATTGCACTTCACTATCACTACTGGAACTAGTTTGAAGAGCTTGTAGTTCATATTCACTATCACTATCATCACCCATGCTCTCATCTGAGTCTGGGATTTGGGAAAATAGAAGTTTCCTCTTGGATTCTGGTACAACTGAACGTGAACAAGACGGCCCAGCACCAGAGGTGGAAGGCTGAGGGTCGTCTGGGTTTTCCTCACTATTACCGATATTATGGCCATTAGTTTCGGTCAAAACCTCACCAAAACCTTGAAACTCATCTTCACTGGCACTTCCATCTGTATTAGAACTGTCACTGGGGAACAAAAGCATCCCAATTCGCAGAGGAGAGAGAAGCTTCTTACCGCGAGGCATGGTGGATATTGTTTACTAAGATGGCATTCCCACAATGCACCACTGGGTCCCAGATTTTTTTTCTACTGTGCACACCGACCACACAGACCCATTCTCTCACATGTAGGCCTACCAGCCTTTTCCCGCGAAATTTGACGGCGCTAGAATTTGTGCGTACTAGTACGTCAAAAACCTCTGCGCGTAAGACGTACTAGTACGTCCGAAACCCTCAAAGGGTTAATAGACTGAAGTTTGTTACCGAGCAGAGTAGACCAATGTTGTTGTCAATGGGTGTTAAGGTGGGTAGCTATTGCAGCAAAATAGTCCGTAAAAGGAACACCTCTATATGAAACTGGTAGGTCATGTACTGACCACAAACGATGACACAGGCATAGATGCAATATGGATAAGTGCTGCAAGAATGGCATACAATTCAGCAGTAAAAATGCTAGCCGATGAGAGTAAATGTCCTCGTATGATGTTGTCCGGAAACACTGCTGCGAATCCGACACTGTCAAAAGACTTAGAGCCATCTGTGTACATTGCGATGGCATTAGAATGAGAGTGGAAGTGGTGAAGAAAAAGAGAGCAGGAAGCTACCATAGGCAGTTGGGCTTTTGAGCAAGGGAGTGAGAAAGAACAGACTCGAACAGCTGGAACTTCTCACGGGGGTAGGGAAAAGTGAGTTGCTACATGAACATAGAAAGGTTGTGACTGAAGGGAAGACAAGAGCAAATGTAGGTGAAGAGAGAAGGGACAGAGCAAACAGGGGCGGTGAACAAATAAAGAATGTCTACTAATATTGGTGACCATTCTAAATGGAAGGATTGCAGAGATCATGAGAGCGTACATAGCAGCAACAGCAATGGCCATCACGGCGATCGGACAAGGATGGAACGTTTGCTTCTGCATAGAGGCTCTCAACAGGGGAAGAGCAAAAAGCACCAAGGCATAAATGTAATCATTCTTGATGGATGCGGTTAAGGCTAGAGAGAGTAGCAGGAGAGGCTGCTGAATAGATCTGGTCACCATAATCGAGTTTCGATAAAATGAGGGTGGAATGTACGCGAAGGAGAGTTCAACGATCAACTCCCCATGAAAGATGAGCAAGGGTTTTAAGAATGTTCAGCCAGCTGTGACAAGTTGAGGTTTCTAGGATAATCTATGGTCAAAGGCCTAGAAACTTGACTATCACGTTCAGGGATACGGGAGCCATAGAGGTACAAAGGAAGATCAGAGATGACAGAACGTCTAGTGAAAGTAATTTGGTGAGTTTTGATATTAGAAAATTTAAACCCATGTTTGGGGGCCCAATGGGAAACACTGTCAACCAGATGCTGGAGAGAAACTGTAATGAGGTGACTGTCAGTGCCTGCACAAGCAATAGCGAAGTCATCAACTTAGAGTTATGACCAAATATTGGATGAAAGACTAGAGGCCAAATCATTTATAGCAAGGAGAAAAAGTGTTGTGCTCAAAACACATCCCTGGGGGACACCTTCAGCTTGGATAAATTTCCAGGGAGAGCAAATTATTAACCCAAACACGGAAATGTCTGTCCAGTTAAAAAGTTCTTAAGGAAGGATGGTATATTCCCTTGGAGGCTTAGGGTGGGCTGAGCCAAAATATTATACCTACAAGTTGGTCATATGCCTTCTCAAGGTCAAAAAACATGGCAATAACTGACTGGTTATTCACAAAGGCATTACGAACAATGTATCTAAGCGTAGTAAGGTGTGGGGGGGAAAAGTTCAAAAAATGGGAGTAGCGAGTGAGTATAGGGTAATGATAGTTCGTTTGCCAGCTGCTTGTTAAGGTAGGATCATCTAGTTTCCCACTATCCCCCCCCCCCTTTTTTCTCCACCCTGAAAGGTGATGTGTGGGGTTTCCGACCAACAGTAATCGCTTGACTCACAGCTCCCAGCACAACTGTAAGTAAAAGCTCTGCTCCTATTCTAGTGGAATATTGGTGAAAGCTTTACTTTTTAACAATAATAAACTTAGTCCTTACTGCCTTGATTTCAATGTGTTACTTTAACATCACCATTTTTTTTTAAGTATCTTACACTTACCATGGAGAATGATTTCTTAAGCAGTGGGTAACCCTTGTCTCTTTTCTAGCTTGGAATGTCAGCTTGGGTCATCTGGCAACCAAAGAAAGTGTGTTGAAGGAGACTGACTTCATTTCAGTTGTGAGAGTCCCTTTTGATCTACCTACCTTATTTAAATTTTACTTGAGCACAGGACACTACCCTTTATCTTTGCAGTGGTGAAGAACCTGCATTCCTATCATCTGGACAGACTATTCAAGGCTATAGACTCTGTGAAGAACTAGTCATTGGGTTGTCACTCAACACCTGTGACCCCCCCCATCATCATTAACAGCTACAATTTCTAGAAGACGGTGTCAACATCAATCAGACATCCCAATTTACTTGTACCCTATTAGCGTTGAATTCCCAATGTCATTTTTTCATTTCATTTTCAATTTTCTTTCAGGTAGGATAAAAATTTCATTTTGAAATATTTAATATTTCCATTCCTAAATAATAAAGTTTTCATCATTGTATGTTATTATTTCTTTTTCTATTCATTAATTTTCCTGAGGGGGGAGCCAGCCTTTGGTAATACTTACTGGAGTTGCTACAGGGCTGAGAAGCCTTCACAAGTGGCGACCCTTGCCAGGATTACTCTACTCAAGCAAGATTCGGCTCCATCTCGAGTTTTACCACTGGAACTTCAATGCCACATACCACAGATGGTTACCACCCGCCATGAGTAATCATTCTCAATGGTAGGACTACAGTACAGGTATTTAAAAGATTTGGTGATTGTTTATAGTCTCAATTTAAATTTTAAATCAAGTCAAGGGAGGATATACTAGTTAATTCTGCCACCTATGTTTTTGAGCCTGAAAAAAAGATTTAGAGGAACAGGGCTCTAGGGACCTGAGATTTTCCAGTGACAAGTTGTTTCATTGAGTTTTTATGTATTTTATCAAGGGAACTGTCGTAGGACACTCTTAATTTGTTGGTGAGAAGATTGGATGGTCAAGGACCCCATTCTACTTGCTGTTTGCTCGGACCCGGCATAGAACCCTCCCATTTTCATTAATACATATTGTTTAATCGAAACAGTGATCAAGCCCTTCGGTTTATTTACAGTTTGAGCGGAGTAGGAATTGAGCCCTCCATTTTCTTTGATACACGTTTCATTCTCCCCTGGTAGTTTAGTTATTCTTGCAAGTATGGAGGAATGCCAGTTTTGGATGAATGCTGGAAGTAAGTTAAGAATAACAGGGAAAAATTTAGAATCCTTCATTAGTGCTAAGATCCAGGAAAGAATTGAAAAGGAGAGAGAAAGAATAGAAAGAGAGGAGAAAAAGGAGAGAGAAAGAATAGAGAGAGAACCAAGAAAGACAGAAAGAAAAGAGAGAGGATAAAAAGGAGAGAGAGAGAATTGAAAGAGAGGATAAAAAGGAGAGAGATCGAATTGATAGAGAAAATCAAGAGAGAAAGAGAGAAGACAAAAAGGAGTGTGATAGACTTGATTGTGAGGAGAGAGCTAGAGTACATGAGGAACAAGCTAAAATACGTGAAGAACAAGTTAAATTAAGAGAACTTGGGGAAAGAGCAAAAGATAGAGAAATTGAGGAAAGAGCAAAAGATAGAGGACTTGAGGAAAAAGCTAGAGAACGTGAATTAAGAGAAAGGGAAAAAGACCACGAGGTGGAGAAATCATGCCTTGAATTGGAAAATAAAAAGTTAACTTTCTCATGCAGCTAGCGCACATATTCCAACACCTAATTTACCACCCTTCATAGAGGGGGAAGACATAACTTCATAAATTATTAGGTTTGAAAATACTGCCACCCTCTGTGAATGGCCAGCTGATACCTGGGCTACCAGGTTAGGTATGTTATTTTCCAGTACAGCTTTGAATATCTATGCAACTTTGTCGCAGGATATCATATGTAATTATAACTTACTTAAGAAGGCAATCCTTAATGCATACCAAAAGACCACAAATTCTTATAGGCCAAAACTTTCAGCAGCTACAGGTAACACTCTTTCGTTTGTTCGGCTTTTGGATAGAGAGCTCAGAAATTGATCACAGTTATGAATCTCTTAGAGACTTCATGGTTGCTGACCAGTTCCTGACAGCTCTTCCTCACCAGATACGAACATTCATAAGAGAACATAAACTGATTAAAGCTGAGGAAGTTGCTGAGGCTGCTGACTTGTAGGCTGAGGCTCACAATTCCTATAAAGGCCTAAAGGATCGATCCCGAAGGGCAATGGTTCACCTGAACTCCAGTGATGGCCAAATTGCAAGTACTGCTGCAACATGCAAGGAACCTATACTGACATAAAAACTGATGGTGACGACAACAAAATCGACTAAATATGACAAAAGAGGGGCCGGCATTCAAGTACCAGGCCTGCTGCCAGACGTGAGCCAGACATGAGACATTTTCCACTACAATGAAATAACTGACCTCCATATCAACTGCACCAGTGTTCAACGGGAAGACAACATGGCAGAAAACCTGATCAACAAAACTCCAAGGAAATGATAGGTCTGTAGGGCATTCTTCCTCAGTGCCAAACTAGGAAAAGAATTGAGCATTTAAACATGGCTGACCGGCATCCAAACACCAGATACTGCCAGACGTACAACTAGCGAAGTGAAATTCTCATCTTTACTGACGTTCATCTGTTGACAGTAGCATCATATCTGTACCATCATCATATCGCCTGTACCAGTGCTAATGAGAGGGAAACACAGGAGACACTGTCAAATCAACAATACAAAACTCCAAGGTAATAGGACGGTTATCCCTCAGTGACAGTCGTGGTAAAGAAGTGAATAGTTAAACAGTCAAGGCTAATGTTTTAGTAGCTGACCTATATTCAGCTGACCAGTGTACAGTGAGAGAATCATAGCAGAAAATGCCAAATATATCTTTAAACTCAAGGAAAGTCAGGTTATAGGTGGCATTTATTTCCCTCAGTGTTTTAACCCTTTCAGGGTCCAAGGCCCAAATCTGGAGTCATGCACCAGTGTCCAAGAATTTTCACAAAAAAAATTTGTTATTTTTTCTATGAAATTGAGTGAGAATCTTTTTGTGAAGGATAAAACAAGATTACGAATTTGGTGGAAAATTGACGACATTATGCTCGCGAAGTTTGATGTGTCAGCGATATTTACGAATCGGCTATTTTGCCGACTTTGACTCCATTTTAGGCCAAATTACATTATTCCAATCAACCAAATTCTTAGCTTTTCACTAGTATTACTTCTATCATCGAGTGAGCCAAAAATCGCAAGTCAATTGTTTTTAACTACAAATAAAGTGATCGGGAAATTGTTAATTTGGCCAATTTAACACAAAGTTCAAAAAATTCCAAATTTCAAATAGGGTCCAGAATGAACAATGTAGGCATTCTGGCACTAAACTAACATTTCCTCTGTTCTTGTTATGTTTTTAGGCTTTACAAATTAAATTCCATTTGATTTTATTCACTAATGAATTTTTTTACACCAAAAAAATAGAAGATTTATTAGCAATACTGTAATAATTGATAAATATCATCACCTATTGTGATGTATATAGACCACCAGCTTTGTGTATTAAGAGTGAGGTCGTTTGTTTTATCTGAAAAATCGGCAAAAAATTAACATTTCTGCTACTTGAGCTCAGTTAAAGCCATTTCAGGCTAAAACAATCAAAATCATCTCTATTTCTGAATATGTCTTTCCCTTCTATCAATGGACAAGAAATCGCAAATACAATATAAAAAACATACGAAAAAACATGCAAAGTTGCTTTAATCGAAAATATGATTTCATTTTTTTCTCCTCATTATACACAGGTGCTGCATGACGTTTTATGGGTGAACCCTACCACATTTGTGTTTCTCTCTATCAGGCCCAAATGTACCCCTCACGTTTTTTAAAGGATGAGCTCATGGGGGTGCTACGGGTTTTGGGCCCCGAACAAAGCCCCTAGTTACGGGACGGGCCCGAAAGGGTTTTTAAAAATGGCAGGTCAAAAATCCAGGTCAGGGGCAACAACAAAACACAAAACCCGGGTAAAAGGAATTGAGGGGGGTTTGGAAGGATAAAAACCCTTGATTAAACCTTTTTGGGCTACCAGTATGGAAAGGAGTTAGAAGTTAATAGGTGAAGCCAGACTGTGAAGTGAGGTGGGAAGGGGTGTGTGTAATAAGGGGTTAACTGAAAGGGGTTTGTGAAGTTAAGGGAAAAGTGAGCAGTGAAGAGGGTTTTGAAGAAGAAAATTTACTAGTAATTCAGTGGTGATTGCTAAAGCATAGACTAGGGTGTACTAGGTGACTGGAAAAGAGAAATAAATATTATTGTATATGAGTAAAAGAGCAAACAGTGAAAATTGCAGGCATTAGGGGGTACAGGCTGCCATAATTATATTTATCTTTCTTCTTCAATTCCATGAAAGAAATCAGTCATGGGGGCTGGAAAAGGTGAATGGAGTAGCAGCGCCCTGGACAGTAAAAGCCCAACAGTTGCCATCCTACCAGAAAAGTAAATGTCACTATCGCCGCAACGTATGGCAACACCGCATACCCAAACAAAAACAGTGGCACACAGCTCTTATTGTAGTGCTCTTAAGTGGTGATATTCAAATTAATCCAGGACCTCAGACTATTGTGCAGAGGCAAAACAGACAGATAAATAAAGGTGATAATGATGGTCTAGTAGCTAGGAATGATAACCTTAACTCCATATGTAATGCATACATAGGTCAATGTCAGACAATACAGCCATTATTATCTCAAACACTACAAAACAGGTGCATACACTGTGCTAAAGTAAACATGAAAAACAGAAAAGGCACCTTATGCAAAATGTGTAAGGGGTGGGTGCATGATGGATGTATGTACAATTATAGCAACAGTGCCAGAATTCATTTCGTGTGTAACAAATGCACTTTGGCAGAGTTACCCTTAAGCAATGATGACATTGATTTACCTAATTTTAATACAAATGACCCATTGCCATGTATTGATGATTATAATTGTTTTATGAAAACAGGCCTTCACTTTATTAATGTCAATGCAAGATCACTTCTTCCTAAATTGGCAGAGATTAAGATTCTAGCAAACAAAATTAGGGCGGCAGTTATAACCATCTCTGAATCCTGGTTGGATGATATGGTGACTGATGATGAGGTCAAAATAGAAGGTTACAATATAAAATGCTTAGATAGGAACAGAGAGGGTGGTGGAGTATGTGCCTACATTAGAAATGACTTAGCTTACAACCCAAGACCTGATTTAAATAACAATAAACTGGAGATTCTATGGTTTGAAGTGCTGCTTCCCAAGACCAAACCCATCTTAGTAGGAACTAGTTACCGCCCTCCCACCCAGGACCAGTTCTTAGAAGACTTTTCCAGAGTATTGTCCGGACTTGAAAACAAATGCGAGACAATAATACTGGGCGACTTCAATATCTGTTTTCAGCAGCAAAATAATGGGCTATGCAAAAGGTATAAGCAAATTCTAGGTTTAAATAGTTACACTCAACTAATTAATACACCAACCCAGATCACACAGTTCTCAGCCACCCTAATTGACCACATATCGCGCTGAGAACATTAGTCAGTCAGGCATCATTACCACAGGTCTTAGTGATCATTTCATCATTTACTGCACTAGGAAAATCACTAGGGATAGGATAGGCCTACACAGGGCAATAAAAATGAAGTCAACTAGAAACTACAGTAAAGAAACACTGGTAAATAGGCTACACAATTGTGACTGGACAGAGATAACAAGCTGCACGGACGTAAACGATGTCTGGGAAAAATTCAAAACAATGTTCAGTACCATCCTTGATAATATTGCACCAGTTAAAGAGGTTAGGATTAAACAAAGAACTGAACCCTGGATGACTACTGAGATATTAGATAATATGAAATTCAGAGACCAGCTGCTAAAAAGATTTAAAGCAAACAGACAGGATATTGCAGCACAAAATAAATTCCAAAGGGTGAGGATCAGAGTACAGAGACTTATAAAAGGAGCAAAGGCAAAGCACTATTGCTCAAAAACTGAAGAGCATAAGCATAACCCCAGAAAACTCTGGTAACAACTAAAACAGTTGGGGTATAGCCATAAGCCAGTATATAGGTCTAACATAGTACTCACTATTGATAATGAGGTATGCCACGAAACATCTAAGGTGGCAAATTGCTTTAATTCCTACTACACATCTGTTGCATCAACACTAGTAAGTAAACTACCAGCTGCATCAAATACCTTTAACACAGACTCTGATAAATTTCAAACATACTATACCAATAAAGGGGTAACCCCAAACAGTTGTCAACTAGCAAGTGAATCTCATGACTTTATTCAAAAAGAACTAAGCAGGTTAAACCCAACTAAGAGCACAGGCCCTGATAACATCCCGTCTAAGTTCCTAAAAGATGGTTCTTCTGAACTGTCAATCCCTATTGCTCACATAATAAATCTATCAATCACCACTAATACCATACCAGAGGGGTTCAAGGAGGCCAGAGTTACTCCTATCTTCCAGAAAAATAGTAGGTCTGATGTCAGCAACTATAGGCCTGTTAGTATACTCAGTATAATATCCAAAATTCTAGAGAGGGCGGTGTACTCTCAAGTAGATAAGTACCTTAATGACAACAACATTCTCCATAGCTATCCATCAGGCTTTAGAAGATCTTACTCAACCGACAAATCCCTAATTAATCTGATGGATTACCTGAGAACTGAAATGTCAAAGGGGAACCTCATAGGTATGGTAACCTTAGACCTGCAAAAAGTCCTTCGATACTGTCAACCACAATATATTATGTAAGAAACTTCAAGCTATCAGTATAGGTTCTGTAGACTGGTTTAAGTCCTACCTTAGCAAAAGGAGACAAATTGTCAAAATTAACAAAACGGAATCAGAACCCCTGCCGATAGCATACGGAGTTTCCCAAGGTAGTGTTCTGGGTCCCTTATTATTCTTATGTTATGTCAATGACATGCCTATCAGTGTCAAGTGCAAACTTCTACTGTATGCAGATGACAGTGCCCTGTTAGTGTCAGGCAAAATCCCACAAGATATAGCTAATGTTTTAACACTGGAACTGGAGTCCTGCAGCAAATGGTTAGTAGACAACAAACTATCATTACACCTCAGGAAAACTGAAGCCATTCTCTTTGGCACAAAACATAAACTGAGAAGGGTAAATAATTTTAAATGTCCATGTAAGGGGGGCCCATGACTTTGGTTTCATTAGTAAAATTATCTGGGAATCCCCTTGACCCATGTAGTCAGGAAAAACTGATGGGGAACAGGGGTAGTAAAGAAAGCGAATGCCAGACTGAAGTTCCTGTATAGACAAGCACAGTGTCTACCTACTGAGGCTCGCAGGACCCTAAAGTCTAGCCCTTATACAATGCCATATGGATTACGCTTGCCCCTCATGGACTCTGCCTTGACAAAAAACGAGACAGCTGCAAATCACCTAGAACAAATCATAAGATTTCATCCTGAGGCTGGACCAAGGAACATGTAGGCCAGATGAATTTACAGCAGTTGGATATGCTGAACGTTGAAGACAGAGTAAAACAACTGAAGCTTAAAACTTGTTTATAAAATGCTCACAAACCCGTGTCCAGAATATTTGCTGTCAATTTGTCAAGGTTGGGAACCAAAGCAATCATAGTACTTGGGGGAGAGAGCACAACTTTGTAGTACCCACAGTCAGTGGCCAGGCTTCAAACACCTTTTATTGTACAGCAATAAAGGAATGGAACAGGCTACCCGCACATGTCAAAGCCAGTCATAGCATGAACCAGTTCAAGAAGAGTGCCAAAAGGTGTCTGATGAATGTAGCTACAGAAAGGGAGGGGAATGATTTTCTATTTTTTTAGCTAACATACGTGTAAATTTTACCTTATTCCTAGTAATGACCCTCGTATTGTAGATAGTCTTAATGACCCTCATGTAGTATATAGTCTTTTTAGTATGATAATAAGGTATCTTCATTATAGAATAATAATAAAATATTATAACCTTTATATTATAATGATAAGGTAAAAGGACCCCAATGGAAATAAGTCACTCTGACTTTTTTGGGTTATCCTAGGTTCTCTACACATATGCTGCTATGTATGATAATTCTATGTAACTGTATTTGTATATACCTGAATAAACTTACTTACTTACTAACCAAAGGTTAAGAAGCCTACAGTAGAAAAAAAGTCACCAGCTATTATACCAACATGTCATCGGTGTGGTGGTATCGAACATAAACGTCCAGATTGTCCTTCCAAGAAAATAGAGAAAGTTGGTAGATGTTTTGTTGACGGTAATGACCAAGCACCCTTCTGTTCAGGAAAAGTTAATGGTATACAAATCTCAGACATATTACGTGACACTGGATGTACGTGCATCGTAATTTCAGACAAACTGTTCGCTTACTTTAAAACCTCTCGTGTGTCCTCTATTCTTTCAGACTACTTGGGTCGTGAAAAGACTTTCCCTGCAATACGTTGTTACTTGAAAACTAGATGGTTCACTGGTTGGACTAATGCGGTACTAGCCCCAATTACTTGTTCTATAATAGTGGGTAATGTTAAAGGTGCTATTCTTCCTTCGGAGGCGGACCTTTCAACACTTCCCATGGACCTAAGTTTTCCAGCTCCTCTTCCTTGCAAGTTAAATATGCTCCTTAACAATTCTGCACCGGAAGCTGCATTGTCTCATTTAGGGGTTGAAACCGATGATACTGCTCTCAATAGTGAGGTAGCAGGATCACCTGTCCACTCATCAGGTGAAAGTATGGGTATTGCCTACGGCACTCTCAATGTCTTGACTAGGGCTCAGACCAAAGCCCGGAATTCTCCTACCGTAAGCCCTCTCATTGTCCCAGATTTTATGTCCAAAGATGACTTTTTCAATTTAAAGCGGGATTGCCCTTCACTTCGGGATTGTCATAATCAAGCTTTTAACAACAAAGTTATCCACGGGAGATACGTATCTCATAAGTTTGAATATATTAAAGGTATCTTATATAAATCTGTATTTAAATCTCATTCTTTAGCAATAGATTATTCCCTCCTTGTTGTTCCTAAACCATGCCGAGAGACTGTTCTTCAAATGGCTCATGATTTGCCAGTGACCGAACACTTGGCCCATTGTAAGACATGGCATAAACTCAACTACACTTATTTTTGGTCAAGCATGTACTCACAGGTTACCAAGAAGTATAGCTCTTACAATAGGTGTCAGGTGCTTACTGCACAAAATACACACACTCCTAGTTCCTGTATATTTATTAAATCTAAAACTTCTTCCTGCAGAAACGAGATGCTCCACCATAGAAAAGGAATGTTTAGCCCTTGTGTGGGGTATCTCCAAACTTAAATACTACTTACTGGGTAAAGAATTAATTTTAGAAACAGATCACAGGTAGTAGGTTGGTAGACAGCAACCACCCAGGGAAGTACTACCGTCCTGCCAGATGACTGTGAAACAAAAACCTGTAACTGTTTTGCATGATGGTAGGATTGCTGGTTTCTTTTTCTGTCTCATAAACACGCTAAGATAACAGGGATATCTTGCTACTCCTACTTACACTTTGGTCACACTTCATAGACACGCACATGCATATATATATATACATACATCTAGGTTTTTCTCCTTTTTCTAAATAGCTCTTGTTCTTTTTTATTTCTTCTATTGTCCATGGGAAGTGGAAAAGAATCTTTCCTCCGTAAGCCATGCGTGTCGTATGAGGCGACTAAAATGCCGGGAGCAATGGGCTAGTAACCCCTTCTCCTGTATACAATTACTAAAAAAGAGAAGAAGAAAAACTTTATAAAACTGGGTTGCTTAAATGTGCGTGGATGTAGTGCGGATGACAAGAAACAGATGATTGCTGATGTTATGAATGAAAAGAAGTTGGATGTCCTGGCCCTAAGCGAAACAAAGCTGAAGGGGGTAGGAGAGTTTCAGTGGGGGGAAATAAATGGGATTAAATCTGGAGTATCTGAGAGAGTTAGAGCAAAGGAAGGGGTAGCAGTAATGTTAAATGATCAGTTATGGAAGGAGAAAAGAGAATATGAATGTGTAAATTCAAGAATTATGTGATTAAAGTAAAGGTTGGATGCGAGAAGTGGGTCATAATAAGCGTGTATGCACCTGGAGAAGAGAGGAATGCAGAGGAGAGAGAGAGATTTTGGGAGATGTTAAGTGAATGTATAGGAGCCTTTGAACCAAGTGAGAGAGTAATTGTGGTAGGGGACTTGAATGCTAAAGTAGGAGAAACTTTTAGAGAGGGTGTGGTAGGTAAGTTTGGGGTGCCAGGTGTAAATGATAATGGGAGCCCTTTGATTGAACTTTGTATAGAAAGGGGTTTAGTTATAGGTAATACATATTTTAAGAAAAAGAGGATAAATAAGTATACACGATATGATGTAGGCGAAATGACAGTAGTTTGTTGGATTATGTATTGGTAGATAAAAGACTGTTGAGTAGACTTCAGGATGTACATGTTTATAGAGGGGCCACAGATATATCAGATCACTTTCTAGTTGTAGCTACACTGAGAGTAAAAGGTAGATGGGATACAAGGAGAATAGAAGCATCAGGGAAGAGAGAGGTGAAGGTTTATAAACTAAAAGAGGAGGCAGTTTAGGGTAAGATTATAAACAGCTATTGGAGGATAGATGGGCTAATGAGAGCATAGGCAATGGGGTCGAAGAGGTATGGGGTAGGTTTAAAAATGGTAGTGTTAGAGTGTTTCAGCAGAAGTTTGTGGTTACAGGAAAGTGGGTGCAGGAGGGAAGAGGAGCGATTGGTGGAATGATGATGTAAAGAGAGTAGTAAGGGAGAAAAAGTTAGCATATGAGAAATTTTTACAAAGTAGAAGTGATGCAAGGAGGAAGAGTATATGGAGAAAAAGAGAGAAGTTAAGAGAGTGGTGAAGCAATGTAAAAAGAGAGCAAATGAGAGAGTGGGTGAGATGTTATCAACAAATTTTGTTGAAAATAAGAAAAGTTTTGGAGTGAGATTAACAAGTTAAGAAAGCCTAGAGAACAAATGGATTTGTCTGTTAAAAATAGGAGAGGAGAGTTATTAAATGGGAGAGTTAGAGGTATTGGGAAGATGGAAGGAATATTTTGAGGAATTGTTAAATGTTGATGAAGATAGGGAAGCTGTGATTTCGTGTATAGGGCAAGGAGGAATAACATCTTGTAGGAGTGAGGAAGAGCCAGTTGTGAGTGTGGGGGAAGTTCGTGAGGCAGTAGGTAAAATGAAAGGGGGTAAGGCAGCCGGGATTGATGGGATAAAGAAGAAAATGTTAAAAGCAGGTGGGGATGTAGTTTTGGAGTGGTTGGTGCAATTATTTAATAAATGTATGGAAGAGGGTAAGGTACCTAGGGATTGGCAGAGAGCATGCATAGTTCCTTTGTAATAAAGGCAAAGGGGATAAAAGAGAGTGCAAAAATATAGGGGGATAAGTCTGTTGAGTGTACCTGGTAAAGTGTATGGTAGAGTTACAATTGAAAGAATTAAGAGTAAGACGGAGAATAGGATAGCAGATGAACAAGGAGGCTTTAGGAAAGGTAGGGGTGTTGTGGACCAGGTGTTTACAGTGAAACATATAAGTGAACAGTATTTAGATAAGGCTAAAGAGGTCTTTGTGGCATTTATGGATTTGGAAAAGGCGTATGACAGGGTGGATAGGGGGGCAATGTGGCAGATGTTGCAAGTGTATGGTGTAGGAGGTAGGTTACTGAAAGCAGTGAAGAGTTTTTACGAGGATAGTGAGGCTCAAGTTAGAGTATGTAGGAAAGAGGGAAATTTTTTCCCAGTAAAAGTAGGCCTTAGACAAGGATGTGTGATGTCACCGTGGTTGTTTAATATATTTATAGATGGGGTTGTAAGAGAAGTAAATGCGAGGGTCTTGGCAAGAGGCGTGGAGTTAAAAGATAAAGAATCACACACAAAGTGGGAGTTGTCACAGCTGCTCTTTGCTGATGACACTGTGCTCTTGGGAGATTCTGAAGAGAAGTTGCAGAGATTGGTGGATGAATTTGGTAGGGTGTGCAAAAGAAGAAATTAAAGGTGAATACAGGAAAGAGTAAGGTTATGAGGATAACAAAAAGATTAGGTGATGAAAGATTGAATATCAGATTGGAGGGAGAGAGTATGGAGGAGGTGAACGTATTCAGATATTTGGGAGTGGGACGTGTCAGCGGATGGGTCTATGAAAGATGAGGTGAATCATAGAATTGATGAGGGAAAAAGAGTGAGTGGTGCACTTAGGAGTCTGTGGAGACAAAGAACTTTGTCCTTGGAGCAAAGAGGGGAATGTATGAGAGTATAGTTTTACCAACGCTCTTATATGGGTGTGAAGCGTGGGTGATGAATGTTGCAGCGAGGAGAAGGCTGGAGGCAGTGGAGATGTCATGTCTGAGGGCAATGTGTGTGTGAATATAATGCAGAGAATTCGTAGTTTGGAAGTTAGGAGGAGGTGCGGGATTACCAAAACTGTTGTCCAGAGGGCTGAGGAAGGGTTGTTGAGGTGGTTCGGACATGTAGAGAGAAATGGAGCGAAACAGAATGACTTCAAGAGTGTATCATCTGTAGTGGAAGGAAGGCGGGGTAGGGGTCGGCCTAGGAAGGGTTGGAGGGAGGGGGTAAAGGAGGTTTTGTGTGCGAGGGGCTTGGACTTCCAGCAGGCATGCGTGAGCGTGTTTGATAGGAGTGAATGGAGACAAATGGTTTTTAATACTTGACGTGCTGTTGGAGTGTGAGCAAAGTAACATTTATGAAGGGATTCAGGAAACCGGCAGGCCGGACTTGAGTCCTGGAGATGGGAAGTACAGTGCCTGCACTCTGAAGGAGGGGTGTTAATGTTGCAGTTTAAAAACTGTAGTGTAAAGCACCCTTCTGGCAAGACAGTGATGGAGTGAATGATGGTGAAAGTTTTTCTTTTTCGGGCCACCCTGCCTTGGTGGGAATCGGCCGGTGTGATAATAAAAAAAATAATATAAAATAATATCACAAACCTTTGACATATCTAGAAACTTTTAAGGGAACCAACAATCACCTCTTGAGGTGAACACTGGCACTCCAAGCTTTTAAGTTTCATATTGTGTATATCAATGGTTCATCCAATTATTTCTCTGACTGGTTAAGTCGTGACAGTCAGTAGATGATTTGGTACCTTACGCGACTTTCCCAGTATAGAACTTTTTCCTCGCCTATTCTTCTTATACTCCTTGACTATAAGTCTTGGTATGGGGGAGTGTGAGGGAAAAGTTCAACAGATAGGAGTAGCGAGCGAGTATATGGTAACAATAGTTTGACTGCCAGCTGCTTGTTAAGGTAGGGTCAGTCTAGCTCCCGCTAGCCCCCCCCTTTTTCTCCACCCTGAAAGGTGATGTGTGGGGCTCTGACCAAACAGTAATCACTTGACTCACAGCTCCCAGCACAACTGTAAGTAAAAGCTCTGCTCCTATTCTAGTGTATATATTGGTTGAAAGCTTTACTTTTGAACAATAATAAACTTAGTCCTTACTGCCTTGATTTCCATGTGTTACTTTAACATCACCATTTTTTTTAAGTATCTTACACTTACCATGGAGAGTGATTTCTTAAGCAGTGGGTAACCCTTGTCTCTTTTCTAGCTTGGAATGTCAGCTTGGGTCATCTGGCAACCAAAGAAAGTGTGTTGAAGGAGACTGACTTCATTTCAGTTGTGAGACGTCCCTTTTGATCTACCTACCTGATTAATTGTACTTGAGCACAGGACACTACCCTTCATCTTTGCAGTGGTGAAGAACCTGCATTCCTATCATCTGGATAGACTATTCAAGGCTATAGACTCTGTGAAGAACTAGTTGTTGGGTTGTCACTCAACACCTGTGACCCCCCCATCATCATTAACAGCTACAATTTCTACAAGACGGTGTCAACATCAACCAGACATCCCAATTTACTTGTACATATTAGTGCTGAATTCTAATGTCATTTTTTCATTTCATTTTTCTTTCAAGTAGGATAAAAATTTCCTATTTAAATATTTAATATTTCCATTCCTAAACAATAAAGAGTTTATCATTGTATGTTATTTCTTTTTCTATTCATAAATTTTCCTGAGGAGGAGCAAGCCTTGGTAATACTTACTGGAGTTGTTACAGGGCTGAGTAAGCCTTCACATTAGGGTCTATTGTAGAACGGTCAATATGAAAGCCATAATGATGAGTGGAGAGACTGTTGCATGTCTCTAAATGCCACATTAAACGTCTATTTACCAATCGTTCCATCACGTTGAAAGCTGCACTGTTAAGAGCAATGGGACGATAGTGAGAGGCTTCATGTCCCGTAGTATCCGGTTTGTGGAAAGGGAGAACAATGACAGATTTCCATAGCTGTGGAAGAACTCCTTGTGACCAAATAAGATTGAAAAGGTGTAAGAAAACTGCAAGGGCTGTCTGATGTAAATGTTGTACAATACGAATATGCATGTCGTTAGGCCCAGCTGCCGATGATTGGCAAGTTGAGAGTGTTGCCTATAGTTCCTGAAGTGCAAAAGGTGCATTATACTCTTCTTCTCTGAGAGAAAAAAAGCCCAATGCTGGTAACTCTCTGGCAGACTTTGAGGAAAGAAACAAGGGGCATAGATGGAGCCCCAGAGAAATACAGACCAGATGATTGCCAATTTCAATGGCAACATCTAGAGGGTTTGCTATATCAACACATGCAACCCGCAGAACAGGAGCCGGGTCAGGAGAATATTTACCACTCAGTTTCCGTACTTTTTTCCAGATTGCACTCATAGAAGAAGCAGAGGTGATGGTGGAAACATAATCTTGCCAACAAGTGCGTTTAGCATCACAGATGACACGGCGAGCAATCGCACGCTTCTGCTTAAAGTCAAGAAGTCTCTCAGTGGTTCTATTGAACTGGTACCTGCCCCACACAGTGTGTTTCAAACGTACTGCATTGGGCACAAGCAGGAGACCACCAAGGCACACATTTCTGAGAATGCCTGCCCAAGGTTTTGGGTATAGAATGAGAAGCTGAGGTTATAACTTAAGATGAGAAGAGGTGTAAAAGCTCATCAATGGAGGATGAAGAAGGAACCTCACTAAAAGCAGTTAGTTGTGAGTAAAGGTTCCAATTTGTCTTATCAAACTGCCAGCGTGGGATACGAAGAGGTGGTGAATATGAAGGGAAAGTAAGAATGATTGGGAAATGATTGCTGTCATGTAAATCCGGGAGAACAGGCCAGGTGAAGTCTAGTGCAGCGGAGGAAGTGCAGGCTGAGAGATCAATGCAAGAGAGAGTATGAGTACAAGGATCAAAATGGGCACGAGTACCTGTACTTAAAACATGGACGGGGTGGGAAGCAAGAAAAGCCACTAACTGAATGCCATGGGAATCACAGCGAGACCCCGCAGAGGAAATGATGGGCATTAGAATCACCAAGTAACAGAAATGGTAGCAGTAAAGACGAAACAAAAAAGCAAATATCCGGGGTAATGCCCGAGAAGGAGAGAGATACAAAGAACAGTGTATACAACCTATGCAAGTGGCTACAGGCTGCTGTGTAATGCAGCAAAGTACAAACAAATAGCTGATGGTACGGAATATCAGTGCGTAGAAGAAGGGCACTTTCATTAAAGGTCCTATCAGGAAAAGAATTGGAAGAATACAATAAATTATAGCCTGAGATGGGATAGATAACAGCAGAGTGTAATTTTGGTCCTTGTAAGCAAACACCAACAGGGGAAAACTGGGAGAGCAACATCTGAAGCTCACCCTGATTACCCGAGGCCACGTATATTCCACTGTAAATAGGCCACGATTGGCAACGATAAAGATACCAGAAATCCACAGGTAAGGGTACCTACGGACTAGAGGGGTAAGGAAAGTCCACATGCGGTGGCAGCAGAAAATGTTCAAGCAGCGAAGGAATGGTGCACTGCGAAGAAAGGAGTTGTGCAGATGGAGGAGAGGAAAGAGAAGGAACAGAGGGTGGATCAGTGTCCATTGATGGTTTGGTGTCTGCAATATATTTAGAGATTGCTTCAAGTGTTTTGGAATTTAAAGATGTAGTATGGGAGACAATATTGGAGAAGGAAAGAGGAGGATGAGTAAAGATTGGAACTGTAATGGACTGTACCAAAACAGGGGGGGCAAAAGGGTGGAGGGAACTAGAGAAGGAGTGTGGGAGGCGACGGAGGAGGCAGAAACCTGGGAGGTGGCAGAAGAGGAAAAAACTTTTGAGGACACAGGGGAGGAAGGCACAGAACAAGGAGAGTGAACCTACACACTTGTAACAGAGCCAGTGAGAGGGGAAGAACCAGGTACAGAGACTAGGAAAGTAAAACAAGGAGGTGGAAGAAGGGAAGGAAGGGTTAAAGGAGATTTTTTGGACTTCTGAGAAGTAGAGGAATGATTGGGAGGAGGTGTCATATGAGGTCTTGTCGAAACCGAAGAAGTGAGAATAGACTGAGGTGTTGAAGTAGGGATGTCTGAGCCCAGAAGAGCAAGAGAATTAGATACAGGAATGACTATGGGAGGGGTAACCACAGAGGAGGCTGCAGAAGATGGGACCCCAGAAGTGGGGGGGGGTGTTTTGAAACACGAGAATAAGAAACACGAGTTATTCTCCCTTGGAGGTGGATATGAGAAACTGCCACAGTATAAAGGAGACCATCTGCCTCTTTGAGGTAACGGATTTCCCGCTTATTTAAGTAGACCTGGCAACAGCGAGAGTACGAAGGGTGAGCCTCATGACAATTAAGGCAAGTGGGAGGTTGATTGCAAGATGTATTAGAATGTTCATCGGCACCACAGACTGGGCATTCGGCTGTAGATCTGCAATATAGCGCTGCAGGGTAGGGAAGGAAGCGAGGGTATTGGGCGGCAGAAGGGGGGAGGGATGATCAGTAGGTTACAGAAAACAGTGAGGCAGGGGATAGTGTAGGGGTAGAGGGCAGCAAGAGATTGAGGAAGAAAGGGCTGAAGGCATCATCAGAGTTTGTGAAGTGAGTCAGTTGTTGTCAAAAAGTCAATGAGAGAGTCCGGATGAAAGGTGGGTCCATCAGCGAGAAGGGAAGGTAAAGAGAGAGCAGCAGAGCGAAGATGACATTGGAGGTATATTCTTCATGCTCGTTGATAAAGTGGGCAGTCTAATAGAATGTGGCTAACCGATAATGGAACCCGACAATTCTCACAGAGAGGACCAGGGCGCCTCTCCATGAGATAACCATGAATAAGATGAGTATGGCCAATGCAAAGACAGGAGAGAGTAGTCTCCCAAACTCGACACTGGTGACAAGAAGACAGCCAGTAACCAACACTCGGTTTAATAGATTGAAGTTTGTTACCAAGCAGAGTAGACCAACGTTGTTGCCAACGGGTGTGAAGGTGGATAGCTATTGCAGCAAAATAGTCCGTAAATGGAATACCTCTATATGAAACTGGTAGGTCATGTACTGCTGACTGCGCAGCAGTGTCTGCCTGTTCATTACATTTGTTAAAATAACTCAGGTGCTATTTTATAGCTTTAGAATATTTACTTTGTCTTATACTTAATTCTAACTATAGATTCACTATAAATCTTATAACAAGAATTGATCCTGATACCAAACTTTTATCTAATGACTTAAATGAATCAAACAGTAACTGTAATTACTACACAGCAGAACAATCAAAGGCGCTTCTCAGAGCCAACAACAACATAACTGTCTTTAACTACAATATCAGATCTTTAAGTAAACATTGCAATGACCTCATAGCATTACTAAATTCCCTGCATGCCAGTATATCCATCATTACTCTCACTGAAACTTGGCTAAAGCCTGAACTAAGATGTCCTAATCCATTCCTGGTTACTACCTTACACAACTGTAGGCCGGATGCAACTAAGGGGGCTGGCAAATCACGCAATATACTAACTCAACAATAGAATTTATCACTAATACTTGGAAAAGGGATGAACATGGGGAATATATAATAGCTAAATTCAAATCCAAATACCTACAAAAATGTCTCACAGTGATAAACATCTACAGAGTACCACAGTCAAACATTAGCCGTTTTAGTGACAACCTAGGAAGTATGATAACTGATGCACGCATGAACAAAGATCACTTACTACTCTCAGGTGACTTCAATATAAATCTCCTGCAAGACCAGGACCCACACATTACTGAATTCACAAATACTATGAGTAACTGCATGTTGATACCAGCAAAAACAAAACCTACAAGAGTTACAGAGACTAGTGTTTCCCTACTAGACCACATCTGGATGAACACCATATCCCCTTTAAAATCAGGCATAATCACAGATAATACCACAGATCACTACCCTACCTTCCTCATCACAAACCATGGCAAATTACCCCAAGACACTACTAAAGTCACTTTCAGACTTCACAATGAAGCAGCCATTAATAACTTCACAGCAGCAGTGACAAACATTGACTGGCACACTGAGCTAGGAATCTATACAGATTTTGACGAATGTATTAATAATTTTCTAAAAAAGACCCAATACCTTTATAACAAGCACTGCCTCCAAAAAACTAAACAGATGACAGCTAAGAGACTGAACAGTCCCCGGCTAACACCCAGCATCCTCAAATCCATAAATACAAAGCACCTATATGAAAAACAGTACAGAATAGGTCACATAACCAGACACCAAACAAAACGTTACTCGTCAATCTTAACCAGCCTGATAAGAAGGGCTAATAAACTGTATTATCAAACTTACGAAGTGATATAAAAAAGACCTGGAAAACCCTATCAGAAATTCTAGGAACAAAAAAAATATCATGAAATAGCGAAATTGAAATAACAAAACCAGATGAACCCCAACTCCCACGAACTGAAACAGCAAACAGACTCAATGATTTCTTCTCCACTATAGGAAAAAACCTTGCCAATAAAATCCCAAGCTCAGATACCCCACCCAATGACTACCTCACTGGCAACTACCCGAACACACTGTTCCTAGATCCGACTAACCCTACTGAAGTCTCCCTTTTTATCAACACTGAAAAACAAGACAGTAGATTTAAATACCTTACCACCCTTTATATACAAAAAAGCATCACAAGTACTATCACCAATCATTGCAACACTCTTTAACAAATCCATAGAATCCTCTACCTTCCCTACAGTTCTCAAAATAGCAAGGGTCACCCTGATCCATAAAGGAGGAGACCAAACAGACTTTAATAACTATAGGCCAATATCCAACTTACACCCTCTCTAAAATCTTCGAAAAATTAATTCTTAAGCGAATCTATTCCTACCTCGTCTCCCACAACATACTCAACCCCTGTCAGTTTGGGTCCAGGCCTAATAAAAATATTAATGATGCTATTATTCACATGCTAGAACACATATACACTGCAATAGAGAAAAAAGAAGTCCCACTGGGGATCTTCATAGGCTTACATAAAGCTTTTGATACAGTTGACCATGACTTGCTCCATATATAATTGTCGCACTATGGTATAAGAGCTCACTCCCTCAACTTCCTAAAGTCTTACCTCAGCAACAGAAGCCAATATGTGTACACAAATGGGGCAAACTCTTCAGCACAGCCAATTACAGTTGGTGTCCCACAGGGAAGTGTCCTAGGCCCTCATCTCTTTCTAACATACATAAATGACCTACCTAATGCATCGCAACTACTCAAACCCACACTATTTGCAGATGACACTACATACTTCTTCTCTCACCCAAGCCCAGTCATGCTAGCCAATACTGTAAATACCGAATTTCAGAAAAATATCTACCTGGATGAGGACTAACAAACTTACTCTAAACATTGACAAAACCTACTTCATTCAGTTTGGTAAAAGAGCTACAGATGTGTCTCTTAACATAATGATAAATGGATCACCTATCACAAAACTCACAGAGGGAAAATTCTCAGGAATCCACCTTGACAATAGACTCAAATTTCAAACACGTATACAAAAAATTTCCAAGACCGTAGGCATACAATCGAAGATACGGTACTATGTTCCACAGTCAGCCCTCCTGGCCCTATATCACTCACTTATTTACCCCTATCTCACCTATGGAATTTGTGCATGGGGCTCAACAACAATAAACCATCCCAGACCACTAATTACCCAACAAAAGGCTGCAGCCAGAATGATAACAAATTTCCACTACAGACAGCACACTCCACCAATATTCAAAACTCTAAACCTATTTATTTTTTTTTTTATTTATTTATTTAATAATTTGAACATACAGAGGCACAAAAAATACAGGTAAGAGCAGCATGCCAAAGCCACTTGTACGCATAGCATTACGGGCAGGCTTAAAATTAACTTAAGATTAACTAAGCAATAATGTAATCAGTGATGAAACATTATTGTAAACAGATAACTATAAAGCACAAGTGAGTATTACAAAGACAGGTCATATGATTGCATGCATTACTGTACATTCAGTCGTATGGAGTATTCTGTTAGGTAGTGTATTTAAAAAATAACAAAGTTAGATTGGGTCTTAGGTTTATCATTTATGTGATATAATTATGAGAAACATTTAAGATATACAATTTATAAGGTTCAGTTATTCAGTATTTATTTGGTTGTGGGTGAGTAAGTGATCTTTGAGAAGAGACTTGAATTTATAAACAGGTAGTGTTTCTTTTATATTTACAGGTAATGACTTCCAGATTTTAGGGTCTTTTATGTGCATCAAGTTTTTGCATAGCATGAGATGGACACGAGGAACATCAAAGAGTGATCTGTGCCTTGTGTTATGGTCATGTGTTCTGTTGAGGTTGGCGAGGAGATGTTTGAGGGGAGGGTTAATATCAGAGTTAAGTGTTCTATGTAGTAATAGGTGCAGTAATAAGTATGGATGTTTTGTATGGTGAGTAGGTTTAGTGTTTTGAATATTGGAGGAGTGTGCTGCCTGTAGTGAGAATTTGTTATCATTCTGACTGCAGCCTCTTGTTGGGTAATTAGTGGTCTGAGATGGTTAATTGTTGTTGAGCCCCATGCACAAATTCCATAGGTGAGATAGGGGTAAATAAGTGAGTGATATAGGGCCAGGAGGGCTGACTGTGGAACATAGTACCGTATCTTCGATAGTATGCCTACTGTCTTGGAAATTTTGTTAGAAATTTGTTGTATATGTGAATGAAATTTGAGTCTATTATCAAGGTGGATTCCTAAGAATTTTCCCTCTGTTAGCTTTGTGATAGGTGATCCATTTATCATTATGTTAATTAAGAGGGACATCTGTAGCTCTGTTACCAAACTGAATGAAGTAGGTTTTGTCAATGTTTAGTGTAAGTTTGTTAGTCCTCATCCAGGTAGATATTTTCTGTAATTATGAATTTACAGTATTGGCTAGCACGACTGGGCTCGGGTGAGAGAAGACATATGTAGTGTCATCTGCAAATAGTGTGGGTTTGAGTAATTGCGAAACATTTCGTAGGTCATTTATGTATAGGAGAAAGAGAAGAGGGCCAAGGACACTTCCCTGTGGGACACCAACTGTAATTGGTTGTGCGGAAGAGTTTGCCCCATTTGTGTACACATATTGGCTTCTGTTGCTGAGGTATGACTTGAGGTAGTTGAGGGAGTGCCCTCTTATACCATAGTGCGACAATTTTATGTGGAGCACGTCATGGTCAACTGTATCAAAAGCTTTACGTAAGTCAATGAAGATAGCCAGTGTATATATGTTCTAGCATGTGTATAATATCATCATTAGTATTTTTATTAGGCCTGAATCCAAATTGGCTGGGGTTGATTATGTTGTGGGAGATGAGGTAGGAGTAGATTCATTCATGAATTAATTTTTCGAAGATTTTTGAGAGAGGGTGTAGGTTGGATATTTGCCTATAGTTATTCAACTCTGTTTGGTCTCCTCCTTTATGGATCGGGGTGACCCTTGCTATTTTGAGAACTGTAGGGAAGGTAGAAGATTCTATGGATTTGTTAAAGAGTGTTGCAATGATTACTTGGAGTTTACCTGGAGAGAGTTCCGGGGGTCAACGCCCCCGCGGCCCGGTCTGAGACCAGGCCTCCTGGTGGATCAGAGCCTGATCAACCAGGCTGTTGCTGCTGGCTGCACGCAAACCAACATACGAGCCACAGCCCGGCTGATCCGGAACTGACTTTAGGTGCTTGTCCAGTGCCAGCTTGAAGACTGCCAGGGGTCTGTTGGTAATCCCCCTTATGTGTGCTGGGAGGCAGTTGAACAGTCTCGGGCCCCTGACACTTATTGTATGGTCTCTTAACGTGCTAGTGACACCCCTGCTTTTCATTGGGGGGATGGTGCATCGTCTGCCAAGTCTTTTGCTTTCGTAGTGGGTGATTTTCGTGTGCAAGTTCGGTACTAGTCCCTCTAGGATTTTCCAGGTGTATATAATCATGTATCTCTCCCTCCTGCGTTCCAGGGAATACAGGTTTAGGAACCTCAAGCGCTCCCAATAATTTAGGTGTTTTATCTCCGTTATGCGCGCCATGAAAGTTCTCTGTACATTTTCTAGGTCGACAATTTCACCTGCCTTGAAAGGTGCTGTTAGTGTGCAGCAATATTCCAGCCTAGATAGAACAAGTGACCTGAAGAGTGTCATCATGGGCTTGGCCTCCCTAGTTTTGAAGGTTCTCATTATCCATCCTGTCATTTTTCTAGCAGATGCGATTGATACAATGTTATGGTCCTTGAAGGTGAGATCCTCCGACATGATCACTCCCAAGTCTTTGACGTTGGTGTTTCGCTCTATTTTGTGGCCAGAATTTGTTTTGTACTCTGATGAAGATTTAATTTCCTCATGTTTACCATATCTGAGTAATTGAAATTTCTCATCGTTGAACTTCATATTGTTTTCTGCAGCCCACTGAAAGATTTGGTTGATGTCTGCCTGGAGCTTTGCAGTGTCTGCAATGGAAGACACTGTCATGCAGATTCGGGTGTCATCTGCAAGGAAGACACGGTGCTGTGGCTGACATCCTTGTCTATGTCGGATATAAGGATGAGGAACAAGATGGGAGCGAGTACTGTGCCTTGCGGAACAGAGCTTTTCACCGTAGCTGCCTCGGACTTTACTCTGTTGATGACTACTCTCTGTGTTCTGTTAGTGAGGAAATTATAGATCCATCGACCGACTTTTCCTGTTATTCCTTTAGCACGCATTTTGTGTGCTATTACGCCATGGTCACACTTGTCGAAGGCTTTTGCAAAGTCTGTATATATTACATCTGCATTCTTTTTGTCTTCTAGTGCATTTAGGACCTTGTCGTAGTGGTCCAATAGTTAGACAGACAGGAGCGACCTGTTCTAAACCCATGTTGCCCTGGGTTGTGTAACTGATGGGTTTCTAGATGCGTGGTGATCTTGCTTCTTAGGACCCTTTCAAAGATTTTTATGATATGGGATGTTAGTGCTATTGGTCTGTAGTTCTTTGCTGTTGCTTTACTGCCCCCTTTGTGGAGTGGGGCTATGTCTGTTGTTTTTAGTAACTGTGGGACGACCCCCGTGTCCATGCTCCCTCTCCATAGGATGGAAAAGGCTCGTGATAGGGGCTTCTTGCAGTTCTTGATGAAACACAGAGTTCCATGATTCTGGCCCTGGGGCAGAGTGCATGGGCATGTCATTTATCGCCTGTTCGAAGTCATTTGGCGCAGGATAACATCGATAGGCTTGTGTTAATCAAATTTTGTGGCTCTCTCATAAAAAATTCATTTTGATCTTCGACCTCTCAGTCTGGTTAGCGCTTGCTAAAAACTGAGTCATATGGGACTTGAGTGCTCACTCATTCCTTGTTGTCATCTGTGTAGGACCCATCTTGTTAAGTAGGGCCCAATACTGGACGTTGTTTCTCGATTTGATTTGGCATAGGAGAAGAAATACTTTGGGTTTCTTTCGATTTCATTTATGGCTTTTAGTTCTTCCCGCAATTCCTGACTCCTAAAGGATTCTTTTAGCTTAAGTTCGATGCTTGCTATTTCTCTGACCAGTGTCTCCCTACGCATTTCAGATATATTGACCTCTTTTTAGCCGCTCTGTTATTCTTTTTCCGTCGCCTGTAAAGGATGCCTGTCTCTTTCTGTTTTACATCTACTCCTCCTTTTTCTTAGAGGAATAAGCTTGTGCATACATCGAGTGCTACCGAGTTAATCCTGTTCTAGGCATAAGTTGGGGTCTGTGTTGCTTAGTATATCTTCCCGCTTATATCGGTTAGGACTTGGTTTACTTGGGTCCCACTTTTTTTTTTTTGTTTTTGAAGTTGAATTTGGTGAATGCCCCTGGGTGACTAATCTCCTTTTGTCGGCCCCGGGGGTTTCCGCGCATACATGACAAACCCCTCAATTTTTTTTGTGATTGAGTATATTTTTTTGTTTGGTGATTTTTTTAAACAGATCATCATTTTTTAGTAAAGGGATGAGGTCTAGTGATTCCCCGTCTAGTGGGGCTCTATTATTTGCTGGTTTTAAATTGAATTTTTTTGCAGAGATTTAAAAGCTCGCGTGAGTTTTTGAGTTTTCATCAGAGTGCCCCCTGGGGGTTAAATTTCTGCAACAATATTTTTTGCTATATTCCTCCCTTTTTTTTTTGGTGCCCTTAAATTGAAATCCCCCCGGGGGCAAGAAAGTTTGGGGGCAGGGCTGGAAGGTTTTCCAGGGCAGTGGTCAATTTTTTTAAAAGGGTGTTCCCGGAATTGCTGGGGTGTTGCATTTGGAGGGTTGTAGACTTTTCACAAAGAAATAGGTTTTTTGGTTTTTTTCGACCCTTTTTTTTCTAAAAAACTTCCACTAAAATCATTTGAGGCATTTTCGTTCTGTCCAAAAAAAGTGACTCTGCAAGTTCAGGGCCCAACCCCCCCCTTTTTCCCGTTCACTTGTCACTTTGTATTGGTTTTTTAACCGGGTTCCTATTTCTTGTCCAAGTGTCCTTTTTTGTGGGTCCCCCAGTGAAAAACCCCCGAACATTGGGCCCTTTTCCTCTTTCAAGCAGTCCACGGATGAAAAAGGTAAATTTTTTTGTTTTTTGCTGGCTTTAGACCCTGTATATTTGAAAGAAGAATGTTTTTCGGACTGGTTGGTTTTTGTTGGGACTGGGGGGGGGTTTTTTTTTTTGGCATTTTTTTTTTGGGTTGGGTTTTTGGGGGGGAACCCCGGGGCCCCAAAATGAGGGTTTGGTGTAATTTCCTTTTCCGTTTTTTTTTTCCTTCCTGGCAAAAAAAAACCCCCCCTTTTTTTGGGGGGCTACCCGGGTTTTTTCCCTGGCCTGGATTTTTTGTATTTTTTTGCCCCCTTTAGTGGTAGCCCTGGCAATTTAATTTAACCATTTTCCGTACTGGGGTACACAGTTCGGGGAAAAAAAAAAATTTTTTTTTTTTGCTTCTGGTTCCCTAGGGGGGGCCCCAGCCCCCCTTTTTCCAAAAGCCGCAGGAAAGGCTGTTTCCCGGTTTTTTCTTTCCCTTTGGGTTTCTTATTTTTCCCCTTTTTTGGGGGGGGCCCCCTTTTTTTTTTTTCCCCCTAAAAAAAAAGGGGCCCCCTTTTTTTTTGGAAATTTTCCTTTTTTTGGGGGGTCCTTTGTTTTATTTCCTGCTACTGTTTCAATAGGTTTTTCCCCATTTTATTAAATTTTTTTCCTCTATTCCCCCCCCTTTGAATTCAAGTTTCCCCCAAATGCTCCGGACAAAATTCCCCTTCCCATTACTGTTCCCGGGAAACCATTCCCTTCCCCATTCTGTCCCCCGGACAGCCCCTCCAGTTTCCCCATTACTGTCCCCGGGACAGCACTCCGCCCCCCCTTACTGCTCCCAGGACACCCCCCCCCCCCCCCCCCCCCCCCCCCCCCCCCTTTTTTACAAAAGGCCCAAAAAAAGGGCATCCTTTTTTCCGGACTTTTTATGTTCCCATTTTGTGAAAACTTCCAGGTTTTCTTGAAGACTTTGATTTGACCTCTTTTTTAAAAACCCCCGGATTTTAGTCCCCAGATTTATCTCATTTGGGGATACCCAAAACATTCCCTGTTTTTTAAAACTGCTTGTAGTGTTCTTGGATTCGCACAAGGGGCGGGACACCCAATTTTTCCCCGAAAGACAAATTTTTTTCTTGGAAGCCCGTTTTTTTGACTGACCACAGACTACCACACTTCATAAAATTTGAATGGTTGATTTCTGCAATTTTTACTAGAACCTCTTGATATTCTATTAATAACCTGCTAGGGGGTGCCCAAAGAAACCCTTTTAAAACCCGTCCAGGGGTTGGACCAGTCAAGGGTTCAGACCGTCAAGGGTTCGGGCCCGTCAAGGGTTGGCCCCCTCTATTGATCTGATCAGGGGACTTATTTTAAAAACCTTTTGGGGGGGATTTGAAGTAACACTAAGATCTACGGGGGAAATTTTCTACCCGAGTAATATGTGATTTGATTGATACAAAAGTATAACTTGCGTGTTGAAGAGCCGGTGACTGCTGGCACTCCTACAATACGAACGGTCGAGCCTCCACCTTTGTTTATCAATCGCTGTATCTAGCTTCTCTATTTTTTTTTTTCCGTCTCCACCACAATAAATGCTATATTATCACTATAGTTGACTGGTGCAAATTTTGGAGGAAGGGCGCTTTTTCTGTAGTAATATTGGTGATTGGTGATAGCACCTGTGACACTTTTTTGTATATAAAGGGTGGTAAGGTATTTATATCTCCTGTCTTGTTTTTAGTATGTTGATAATAATGGAGACTTCGTATGGGTTAGTCGGAGCTAGGAACAGTGTGTTCGGGTAGTTGCCAGTGAGGTAGTCATTTGGTGGGTACCTACTCACCATACAAAACATCCATACTTATTACTGCACCTACTACATACATAGAACACTTAACTCTGACATAAACCCTCCCCTCAAACATCTCCTTACCAACCTCAACAGAACACGTGACCATAACACAAGACACAGATCACTCTTTGATGTTCCTCGTGTCCATCGCACGCTATGCAAAAACTCAATGCACATAAAAGGCCCTAAAATCTGGAATTCATTACCTGTGAATATAAAAGAAACACTGTCTGTTTATAAATTCAAGTCTCTTCTCAAAAATCACTTACTCACCCACAACTAAATAAATACTGAATAATTGTATCTCATAAATTGTATCTCATATATGTCTCATTATTGTATCTCATAAATGTTTCTCATTATTGTATCTCATAAATGTCAACCTGTGACCCAATCAAACTTTGTTACTATTTAACTTCATTTATTAAATTTATTTATTTATTTATTTAGTAATTTTAGCATACATACAGAGGTACAAAAAATACAGGTAAGAGCAGCATGCCAAAGCCACTTGTATGCATAGCATTACGGGCTGGGTTAAAATTAACTTAAGATTAACTAAGCAATGATGAAATCAGTGATAAAACATTATTGTAAACAGATAACTATAAAATACAAATGAGTATTACAAAGACAGGTCATATGGTTGCATGCATTGTTGTACATTCAGTAGTATGGAGTATTCTGTTAGGTAGTGTATTTAAAAAAATAACAAAGTTAGATTGGGTCCTAGGTTTAACATTTATGTGATATAATTGTGAGTAACATATAGGATATACAATTTATAAGGTTCAGTTATTCAGTATTTATTTGGTTTTGGGTGAGTAAGTGATCTTTGAGAAGAGACTTGAATTTATAAACAGGTAGTGTTTCTTTTATATTTACAGGTAATGAATTCCAGATTTTAGGGCCTTTTATGTGCATTGAGTTTTTACATAGTGTGAGATGGACACGAGGAACATCAAAGAGTGATCTGTGCCTTGTGTTATGGTCATGTGTTCTGTTGAGGTTGGTAAGGAGATGTTTGAGGGGAGGGTTAATATCAGAGGTAAGTGTTCTATGTATGTAGTAGGTGCAGTAATAAGTATGGATTACACAGCAACACAGTAATGACCATATGACCTGTCTTTGTAATACTCATTTGTACTAAATTGTTATCTGTTTTACAATAATTTTTGTACCACTGAATATATCATTGCTTAGTTAATCTTAAGTTAATTTTAAGCTGCCCATAATGTTCTGCATACAAGGGACTGTGGCATGCTGCACTTTAAAAATTGTATTCCTTGTACTTCTCTGTATCATGTTCAAATTAATAAATCTATTATTATTATTATTATAATCAGGGGGAAGCGCTAAACCCGGAGGATTATACAGCGCCTAGGGGGGGGGGTGGAAGGCATTCAGGCTTAATTGGGGGAACTGGAGCACAGATACAATTCCCTAAATCAAGAGCCCCTCACCAACATCAAGGAACCTTCCTTGAGGGGTAATAAATCAATAAATAACTTACTTAGGTTACTAAGACAAGAGGTCGTCTGGTTCCCGCAGTTATCTGCACAAAAAATCTTTATCAATATTTATGTTTCTCAACTTACACATCCATTAACACAAGTTATGAACTCACTTGTTAGCAGCAGGTTAATTGTTGTAAGTAGTTGAAAAATATTCTTGTAAATAGGTGAAAAATATTGTTTATGTTGACAAAAGTGTGAGAGTGAAGGTTTGTTTACATGAACTTGTTGTTCCATCAACTCGTCTACACAAACTCTTATAAAACTTCAACAACACAACCTAAACTCATCTACATAAACATTATTTCTAATATCGAAAATTATTACAATCAATAATAATACCAGAAAAAAATGTCAGAAATACAAAAACAAGGATTTTATATACTATGTTACAGCTAAACAAAAATTTTAATGAAAACATATTGGAACCAGCAATAGAACATCAACATGCGAAAATTGTCACACTTCTAAGTAAGTAAATAAGTAAGATAAGATAAAATAGGATTTCTTTCGGATTTTTAACCCCGGAGGGTTAGCCACCCAGGATAAGCCAAGAAAGTCAGTGCGTCATCGAGGACTGTCTAACTTTTTTCCATTGGGGTCCTTAATCTTGTCCCCCAGGATGCGACCCACACCAGTCGGCTAACACCCAGGTACCTATTTGCTGCTAGATGAACAGGACAACAGGTGTAAGGAAACGTGTCGAATGTTTCCACCCGCCGGGAATCGAACCCGGGCCCTCCGTGTGTGAAGCAGGAGCTTTAGCCACCAGGCCACCGGGCCTGGTAAGTAAGTAAGTAAATAAGTAAGTAAGTAAGCAAGTAAATAAGTAAGTAAGTAAGTAAGTAAGCAAGTAAGTAAATAAGTAAGTAAGTAAGCAAGTAAATAAGTAAGTAAGTAAATAAGTAAGTAAGTAAGCAAGTAAGTAAATAAGTAAGTAAGTAAATAAGTAAGTAAGTAAGTAAGTAAATAAGTAAGTAAGTAAGTTTATTCAGGTATACACAAATACAGTTACATAGATTATCATACATAGCAGCATATGTGTAGACAACCTGGGATAACACAACATATGTGTAGACAACCTGGGATAACACAACATATGTGTAGACAACCTGGGATAACACAACATATGTGTAGACAACCTGGGATAACACAACATATGTGTAGACAACCTGAGATAACACAACATATGTGTAGACAACCTGGGATAACACAACATATGTGTAGACAACCAGGCCCGGTGGCCTGGTGGCTAAAGCTCCCGCTTCACACACGGAGGGCCCGGGTTCGATTCCCGGCGGGTGGAAGCATTTCGACACGTTTCCTTACACCTATTGTCCTGTTCACCTAGCAGCAAATAGGTACCTGGGTGTTAGTCGACTGGTGTGGGTCGCATCCTGGGGGACAAGATTAAGGACCCCAATGGAAATAAGTTAGACAGTCCTCGATGACGCACTGACTTTCTTGGGTTATCCTGGGTGGCTAACCCTCCGGGGTTAAAAATCCGAACAAAATCTTATCTTATCTTATCTTATCTTATAACACAACATATGTGTAGACAACCTGAGATAACACAACATATGTGTAGACAACCTGGGATAACACAACATATGTGTAGAGAACCTGGGATAACACAACATATGTGTAGCAACCTGGATAACACAAATATGTGTACAACCTGGGATAACACAAATTGTTAGAAACCTGGGTACCAAAAGTAGATGGATACCCAACATAATGTGTAACAACCTTGGGTTTAAACACAACATAGTGTAGAAACTTATAACACAACTATATTTAAAAAGGTTTAACACAACTATGGTAAAAACTGGTTAACAAAACTATTTAGACAACCTGGGATAAACACATCTTAAGACATGGATAACCAAATTGTTACACCCGGGTCACCATACATATGTTAAACACCTGGGATAACCCCCAAAATAGTGCGTCCCCCCTGGGTTTAAACCACTTGTATTCCACCTTCCCCTTTCACAACTAGCCCTTTTCCCATCTCGGTCACCCGTTATTAAAACCCCCTATACAGCCTTCCCCATAACTATTTTTTTTTCTTGCCATGAATCCCTTACTACTAGCCCTCCCCCCACTCATTCCCCGCCCACCCCTCACTACGAGGTCTTCCCCACAAGGTTTGCTCCCCTCCCCTGTCATAACCCTTTTTTCCCCTTAGTCTATAGAGCTTTCACCCCGGGGCATACTAATAATTTTACATAGTACTTCCCCCCCCTTTTGTGCTTTTCTCCACCTCCTCCTGTTTTCAGTTAACTGTTTGACTTGGGGCAGTCTTTTTCCATTCCTTTATTGCTGTACAATAAAGTGTGTTTGAGCCTGCCAATGACGTGGGTATACAAGTTGTGCTCTCTCCCCCTAGTACTATGATTGTTGTCTCCCCCAAGTACTATGATTGGTTGTCTCCCCCTAGTACTATAAATTGATGTCTCCCCCTAGTACTATGTTTGTGTTCCCCTAGACTATGTTGTTGTTTCCCCCCTAGTACTATGATTGTTGTCTCCCCCGTACAAAGGATTGAGTCTCCCCCTAGTACTATGATTGATGTTTTTCCCTAGTCTATGATTGATGTCTCCCCAAAGTACTATTTTGTCTCCCCCTAGTACTATGATTGTTGTCTACCCCCAGTACTATGATTGATGTCTCCCCCAGTATATGTATGAGTCTCCCCTAGTACTAATGATTGATGTCTCCCCCTATTCTTGATTGTTGTCTCCCCCCTAATACTATGATTGTTGTCTCCCCCTAGTACTATGATTGATGTTCTCCCCCTAGTACTATGATGTCTTCCCCTGTACAATGATTGTTGTCTCCCCTGTACTTATTGTTGTCTTCCCCCTAGTGCTATGATTGTGTCTCCCCCTAGTACTTGTTTGTTGTTCCCCCTAGAAACTATGATTGTTGTCTCCCCTTTTTGCTATGATTGACGTCTCCCCCTATTTACTATGATTTTGTTTTCCCCCTAGTACTAGGATTGTTGTCTTCCCCCTAGTACTATGTTTTGTTGTTTCCCCCTAGTACTTGATTGTTGTCTCCCCTAGTACTTGATTGTTGTCTCCCCCGTACTATAATTTTGTCTTCCCCTAGTACTATGATTGTTGTCTCCCCTAGTACTATGATTGTTGTCTCCCCCTTTAGTACTATGATTGTTGTTCTACCCCCTGTACTATGATTGTTGTCTCCCCCTAATATTTATAATTGTTGTCTTCCCCTATACTATGATTGTTGTCTCCCCCTGTACATGTTATCTCCCCCTAGTACTATGATTGTTGTCTCCCCTAGTACTATGATTGTTGTCTCCCCCCCCTAGTACTATGATTGTTGTCTTCCCTAGTACTATGATTGTTGTCTCCCCCTATTACTATGTTGTTCCCCCTAGTACTATGATTGTTGTTCACCCCTAGTACTATGATTGTTGTCTCCCCCTGTCTATTTGTCTCCCCCTAACACGATTGTGTCTTCCCTAGTACTTGATTGTTTCTCCCCCTAGTACTATGATTGTTTTTCTCCCCTAGTACTTTTTGATTGTTGTCTCCCCCTAGTACTATGTTTCTTGTCTCCCCCAGTACTATGATTGTGTCCCCTGTCTTTTCCCCTATTTAATGTTTGTTTTGTTGTCTTCCCCCTAGTGTATGTTGTCCCCCCTAGTACTTTTGATTGTTGTCTTCCCTAGTACTATGTTTTGTTGTCTCCCCCTAGTGCTTTTGTTGTCTCCCCTAGTACTATGATTGTGTCTTCCCCTAGTACTATGATTGTTGTCTCCCCTAGTGCTATTTTGCCCCCCAGTCCCATGTTGTTGTCTTTCCCCTAGTACTTTATTGTTGTCTCCCCCTAGTGCTATGTTGTCTCCCCTAGTACTATGATTGCTGTCTTCCCCTAGTACTATGATTGTTGTCTCCCCCTAGTGCTATGTTGTCTCCCCTAGTACTATGATTGCTGTCTTCCCTTGTATTTGATTGTTGTCTCCCCCTAGTGCAAGTTGTCCCCCCCCTAGTACTATGATTGTTGTCTTCCCCTTTTCTATGTTGTTGTCTCCCCCTAGTACTTTTGATTGTTGTCTCCCCCTAGTACTATGATTTGTTGTTTTTCCCCGTACTATAAATTGTTGTCTTCCCCTATACTATGATTGTTGTCTCCCCCTATTTACTATGATTGTTTCTCCCCCTAGTACTATGTTTTTCCCCCTTGTACTTGATTGTTTTCTTCCCCCTATTACTTGATGTTGTCTCCCCCTTAGTTACTATGATTGTTGTCTCCCCTGTACTATATTGTTGTCTTCCCCTAGTACTATGATTGTTGTCTCCCCCAGTACATGATTGTTGTCTCCCCCTAGTACTATAAATTGATGTCTCCCCTAGTACTATGATTGTTGTCTTCCCCCTAGTACTATGATTGTTGTCTCCCCTATACTATGATTGTTTCCCCCCCTTTTAGTACTATGATTGATGTCTCCCCTAGTACTATGATTGATGTTTTTCCCCTAGTATTTATGATTGATGTCTCCCCCTATACTATGTTTCTCCCCCAGTACAATGTTTTTGTTGTCTCCCCCTAGTACTTGATTGATGTCTCCCCCTATTACATGATTGATGCCCTCCCCCTAGTAACTATGATTGTGTCTCCCCCTAGTACTATGATTGTTGTCTCCCCCTAAATACTTTGATTGTTGTTCTCCCCCTATTTACTATGATGGTTGTCTCCCCCTAGTACTATTGATGTCTTCCCCCTAGTACAAAGATTGTTGTCTCCCCCTAGTACTATGATTTTGTCTCCCCCTAGTGCTATAAATGAGTCTCCCCAAAGTCCCTATATTTTGTTTCCCCTAGTACTAGGATTGTTTGTCTCCCCTAGTACTATGATTGTTGTCTCCCCTAGTACTATATTGTTGTTCCCCCTAGTACTATGATGTTGTCTCCCCTAGTACTATGATTGTTGTCTCCCCCTATTACTATGATTGTTGTCTCCCCCTAGTACTATGATTGTTGTCTCCCTAGTACTATGATTGTTGTCTCCCCCTAGTACTATGTTTTTGTCTCCCCTAGTACTATGATTGTTGTTTTCCCCTAGTACTATAATTGTTGTCTTCCCCTAGTACTATAGTTGTCTCCCCCTAGTACTATGTTGTCTCCCCCTAGTACTATGATTGTTGTCTCCCCCTAGTACTATGATTGTTGTTTTCCCCTAGTTACTATGATTGTTGTCTTCCCCTAGTAATGATGTTGTCTCCCCTAGTACTAATGTTTTCTCCCCTTATAAGATTTTTCATCCCCTATACTTTAATTGTTGTCTCCCCCCAGTACTATGTTCCTCCCCCTAGTACTACGATTGTTGTCTTCCCTAACTTGATTTTTCCTCCCCCTAGTACATGATTGTGTCCCCCCCCCTAGTACTCTGATGCTGTCTTCCCTAGTACTATGATTGTTGTCTCCCCCTAGTGCTATGTTGTCTCCCCTAGTACTATGATTGTTGTCTTCCCCTAGTACTATGATTGTTGTCTCCCCCTAGTGCTATGTTGTCTCCCCTAGTACTATGATTGCTGTCTTCCCCTAGTACTATGATTGTTGTCTCCCCCTAGTGCTATGTTGTCTCCCCTAGAAACTATGAATTTGTCTTCCCTTTTACTATGATTGTTGTCTCCCCCTAGTGCTATGTTGTCTCCCCTAGTACTATGATTGCTGTCTTCCCCTAGTACTATGATTGTTGTCTCCCCCTAGTGCTATGATTGTTGTCTCCCCTAGTACTATGATTGTTGTCTTCCCCTAGTACTATGATTGTTGTCTTTCCCTAGTACTATGATTGTTGTCTCCCCCTAGTACTATGATTGTTGTCTCCCCCTAGTACTATGTTGTCTCCCCCTAGTACTATGATTGTTGTCTTCCCCTAGTACTATGATTGTTGTCTCCCCTAGTACTATGATTGTTGTCTCCCCTGTACTATAATTGTTGTCTTCCCCTAGAACTATGATTGTTGTCTCCCCCTAGTACTATGATTGTTGTCTCCCCCTAGTACTATGTTGTCTCCCCCTAGTACTATGATTGTTGTCTCTCCCCTAGTACTATGATTGTTGTCTCCCCCTAGGACTATGTTGTCTCCCCCTAGTACTATGATTGTTGTCTCCCCTAGTACTATGATTGTTGTCTCCCACTAGTACTATGTTGTCTCCCCCTAGCACTATGATTGTTGTCTTCCCCTAATACTATGATTGTTGTCTCCCCCTATTTACTATGTTGTCCCCCCCCCTAGTACTATAAATTTTTTGTTTTTCCCCTGTACTAGATTGTTGTCCCCCCCAAAGTCTGTGATTGTTTTCTCCCCCTAGTACTAATGATTGTTGTCTTCCCCTTTGTACTATGATTGTTGTCTCCCCTATACTATGTTTTGTTGTCTTCCCCTAGTACTATGATTGTTGTCTCCCCCTATACTATGTTTCCTCCCCCTAGAACTATGATTGTTTTTCTTCCCCTTCCCCAGTACTAATATTGTTGTCTCCCCTAGTACTATGATTGTTGTTTTCCCCCTAGTACAAATGATTTGTTGTCCCCCCTTTAGTACTATGATGGTTTCTTTCCCTAGTTACTATGATTGTTGTCTTCCCCTAGTACTATGATGTGTCTCCCCCTATACTATGATTGTTGTCTCCCCTAGTACTATGTTGCCCCTCCCCCTAGTACAATGATTGTTGTCTTCATCTGTACTATGTTTGTTGTCTCCCCCTAGTACTATGATTGTTGTCTCCCCTAGTACTTATGATTGTTGTCTTCCCCTGTACTATGTTTGTTGTCTCCCCTAGTACTATGATTGTTTTCTCCCCCTAGTACTATGATTGTTGTCTCCCCTAGTACTATGATTGTTTGTCTCCCCTAGTACTATGATTGTTTCTTCCCCTAGTACTATGATGGTTGTCTCCCCCTAGTACTATGTTGTCTCCCCCTAGTACTATGTTGTCTTCCCCTAGTACTATGATTGTTGTCTCCCCCTAGTACTATGTTGTATCCCCCTAGTACTATGATTGTTGTCTACCCCTAGTACTATGATTGTTGTCTCCCCCTAGTACTATGATTGTTGTCTCCCCCTAGTACCATGATTGTTGTCTCGCCTAGTACTATGATTGTTGTCCTCCCCTAGTACTATGATTGTTGTCTTCCCCTAGTACTATGATTGTTGTCCCCCCTAGTACTATGTTGTCTCCCCCTAGTACTATGTTTTCTCCCCCTAGTACTATGATTGTTGTCTTCCCCTAGTACTATGATTGTTGTCTCCACCTACTACTATGTTGTCTCCCCCTGATACCATGATTGTTTTCTTCCCCTAGTACTATGATTGTTGTCTTCCCCTAGTACTATGATTGTTGTCTCCCCCTAGTACTATGATTGTTTTGGTTCCCAACCTTGACAAAATTCGCAGCAAGATATTCTGGACACTGTGTGAGCAATTTTATAAACATGATTTAGCTTCAGTTGTTTTACTCTGTCTTCAACACTCAGCATATCCAACTGCTGTAATTCATTCTGGCCTTCATGTTCTCTTGGACCCAGGTCCAGAATGAATCTTATTTTCTTCTGGGTGTTTTGCGGTCTATCTTTCAGTTTTTTTGTCAAGAGCAAGTGTAGTCCATATGACACTGTATGAGGGCTAGACATAGGGTCCTGCGAGCCTCAGTAGGTAGACACTGTGCTTGTCTATACGGGAACTTCAGTTTGGCATTCGCTTTCTTTACTACACTGTTCCCTATCAATTCTCCTGACATGCATGGTCCAAAGGGGATTCCCAGATATTTTACTGATGAACCGAAGTGATGGGCTCCCCATTACACTGGACATTAAAATTATTTACCCTTCTCAGTTTATGTTTCGTGCCAAAGAGAATGGCTTCAGTTTTCCCGAGGTGTAATGATAGTTTGTTGTCTACTTACCATTTGCTGCAGGACCCCAGTTCCAGTGTTAATACATTAGCTATATCTTGTGGGTCTTTACCTGACACTAACAGATCACTGTGATCTGCACATAGTGATAGGCATGTCACTGACATAGCATAAGAGTAATAAGGGACCTAGAATACTACCTTGGGGAACTCCACATGCTATCGGCAGGGGTTCTGATTCCATTGATTTTGACAAGTTGTCTCCTGTTGTTAAGGTAGGACTTAAACCAGTCTATGAAACCTAAACCGATAGCTTGAAGTTTCTTACTTAATATATTGTGGTTGACAGCATCGAAGGCCTTTTGCAGGTGTAAGGTTACCATACCTATGAGGTTCCCCATTTGCATTTCAGTTCTCAGGTAATCCATCACATTAATTAGGGAGGTGTCGGTTGAGTAAGATCTTCTTAAGCCCGATTGATAGCTATGGAGAATGTTGCTGTCACTAAGGTACTTTAAATAAATTGAACAGCACACCGCCCTCTCAAGAATTTTGGATACTATACTGAGTATACTAACAGGCCTATAGTTGCTGACATCAGACCTACTATTTTTCTTGAAGACAGGAGTAACTCTGGCCTCCTTGAACCCCTCCGGTACGGCATTAGTGGTGATTGACAGATTTATTATGTGAGCAATAGGGATTAACAGTTCAGAAGCGCCATCTATATCTACTATATCCACTAGGAATATTTATTGACCTAAGAAAAGCGTTTGACACAGTAGACCTCGGCATCCTACTCCACAAACTTGACCACTATGGTACAAGAGGCCATGCGCTTGCATATTTTAAATCCTGCCTTTCTAATAGGTATTAGTATGTCACCATTAAAGACACAGCCTCATCAATACCGCCACTTGATACTGGAGTTCTGCAGGGAAGTGTCCTTGGACCCCTGCTCTTCCTCATTTGCATTAATGATCTTCCAAACATATCCCAACATCTGAAACCCATTCTCTTTGCTGACGACACGACTTATGTCATCACCCACCCTAATCTTGCCACCCTCAACACCATTGTTAACGAGGAGCTGCTCAAAATATCGACTTGGATGACAGCCAATAAACTTACACTTAACACTGACAAAACTTACTATATTATGTTTGGTTGCAGAGCAGGTATTGCGCAACTTATCATTAAGATCGACAACACTCTAATTGCCAGACATAATGAGCACAAATTCCTAGGCCTATACCTCGACAACAACCTAAATTTCAGCACCCATATCTAACACATAACAAAAAAGTATCCAAAACAGTGGGGATCCTCTCCAAGATACGATACTACGTGACGCAAACTGCCCTTCTCACACTATACCATTCACTTATATACCCATACATCAACTATGCTATCTCTGCTTGGGGTTCAACTGCAGCAACACACCTAAAGCCAATAATAACCCAACAAAAAGCCGCAGTAAGAATAATCACTAAATCCCATCCCTGGCATCACACCCCGCCACTCTTCATAGATCTAAACTTACTCCCTGTTCAGAACATCCACACTTACTACTGTGCAATATATATCTACAGGAGCTTAAATTCTAAAATTAACCTTGACCTAAAACACTTTCTTGATAGTTGTGACAGGATCCACAGGCATAAAACCAGACACAAACATCTCTATGACATTCCCCGTGTTCAACTAAGCCTTTACAAAAATTCAATGTATTTCAAAGGACCTAAAATCTGGAACACCCTACCTGAAAACTCTAGAACTGCAGACACATTCATCACTTTCAAAACTACAGTTACAAAACATCTTATCTCCCTGATCCACCCTGACAACTAACTACATGATAGCCACCTGGTGGCTCACAATTACACTCACTCACCTACTGACTATAAACACAGAAATACTAATCTTAATCTTAAAATAATAAATCCTAACTAGTCATATGTTTGCCTATGATACTCCAATATAGACACTTTGTATTGTGGCAAAACAAAAGCATTCACATTGCTAAACCCACAAATTATGATGTAGTCATTTAATGTTAAGAATTAATCTAAGTCTGCCCGAAATGCCTAGGCATGCTAGGTGTCCTAGTGGCCCCCTCTGTAATTAGTATTTTATAACATGTAAACCACACAATACCCGAAACCTGTAAACCCCACATTGTAACCCTTATAATAAGAAAACTTGAATTGAATTTAATTGAATTTAATTGAATCTTTTAGGAACGTAGGGGGCCGTCGGGCAATTTTCCGCGCGCTCTCAAAAAAAAAAATCGAAAAATTATGGAAATTGAGTTATTTATACCGAACAATAGCTTAACTCTTTGGCAACACAATGGTACAAGAATAAATGTTCTACGACGTTTCTACAAGAAATTATAGTCAATTATATCAGGTATGGTGACGGTGATATGGGTAGCGAGTCTCCTCACAGCTCATATATTTTTTGGATTTTTTTCCTAGTTTTTTATTGCTTTTTTTCTTGCATTATTCTTTCTAATATAATAACTGACTATTTGGCATCATAAAACAGTAAGTGGAGCTTATCCGTAGACTTAGAGACAACCAGGCACCATAGGGGAACACTCGCAGTGTTCCCGCTCCAGAGAGTGCCAGGAGAAATCACTTCATTATTACGCTTATATCAGCTTATATATCAACTCTACGGCTTATTTATCTATCTGAATTGATCTAATATGATATAATAAACACTATAAATAACATACAAACATGTTATATAATCTAGACTGAATAAAATAGGCCACAATATGGAGAGAAGACCATCGGGAATATTTTGATATGTATGAGTAAATCTTCTCATGTCGTATTCTTTGGTCTTTGAGTAAGAGAAAACGTTGTGTTGAAGAGGATAACTGCACTAGAACATTAGTTTACTAAGAAATACACCCAAACAAACGCGATTTTTGCGAAAAAACAAAAACAAAATTAAGACGGCGGGCCGGCCGGCACTCCAGGCCAATATCTCAAAAGTAACTTATTCATTTATTTTACCTATTTCTTCCTTTATTACTTGATTAAATGGAATAATATTCACAAAAATTGTATAATAATGATTTCTCTCTTTTATTACGTGCAATTTTTGGAAATATTCCAAATACTTTGGGAGTTATGTGGGAGTAAAGGGCAGATTTTTTGCAACATTCCAAGAACTAACAAACTTTATTTTTTTGTGAAATAAAGATAAGTTATTTTAGAGGACAGGTGACGTATAAAATTCGTATAAGCATTGTTTCTAGCTCGGCACCAAGTGTCCAAACAACCTTACGTCGTCCCATATAGGAATAAATCGCCGCCAAAGGGCATTTTCAGTAAATCAGTCCCTCTTCAGTGTTTTCTCAGTTGTTGTTTGAGGTATATTTTTGACAAATATTTTTTACACTGTGTGAAAACACTTTGTCTCGTGCACCAAAGACGGGATGTTCCAGAGAAGGGACACAGACACAAGAGGTCACAATTGGAAGTTGAAGACTCAGATGAGTCAAAGGGATGTTAGGAAGTATTTCCTTCAGTCATAGAGTAGTCAGGCCGTGGAATAGCCTAGAAAGTGACGTAGTGGGGGAGGGAACCATACATAGTTTTAAGGCGAGGTATGATAAAGCTCATGGGGCAGGGAGAGAGAGGACCTAGTAGCAATCAGCGAAGTGGCGGGGCCAGGAGCTATGGCTCGACCCCTGCAACCACAAATAGGTGAGTGCAAATAGGTGAGTGCCAAAACTGGAGGAAATCGGACGGTAAACAAAAGTTACAATTTGTTGGCCGATATGCCCCCTTAGACGGGATGTTATCAGGGCCTGTGTTCTTAGTTGGGTTTAACCTGCTTAGTTCTTTTTGGATAAAGTCATGAGATACACTTACTAGTTGACAACTGTTTGGGGTTACACCTTTATTGGTATAGTATGTTTGAAACTTATCAGAGTCTGTGTTAAAGGTATTTGATGCAGCTGGTAGTTTACTTACTAGTGTTGATGCAACAGATGTGTAGTAGGAATTAAAGCAATTTGCCACCTTAGATGTTTCGTGGCATACCTCATTATCGATAGTGAGTACTATGTTAGACCTATCTACTGGCTTATGGCTATACCCCAACTGTTTTAGTTGTTGCCAGAGCTTTCTGGGGTTATGCTTATATTCTTCAATTTTTGAGCAATAGTGCTTTGCCTTTGCTCTTTTTATAAGTTTGTACTCTGATCCTCACCCTTTGGAATTCATATTGTGCTGCAATATCCTGTCTGTTTACTTTAAATTTTTTTAGCAACTTGTCTCTGAATTTCATATTATCTAATATCTCAGTAGTCATCCAGGGTTCAGTTCATTGTTTAATCCTAACCTCTTTAACTGGAGCAATATTATCAAGGATGGCAGAAAACAATATGAAGTTCAACGATGAGAAATTTCAATTACTCAGATATGGTAAACACGAGGAAATTAAAACTTCATCAGAGTACAAAACAAATTCCGGCCACAAAATAGAGCGAGGAACCAACGTCAAAGACCTGGGAGTGATCATGTCAGAGGATCTCACCATCAAGGACCATAACATTGTATCAATCGCAGCTGCTAGAAAAATGACAGGATGGATAATGAGAACCTTCAAAACTAGGGATGCCAAGCCCATGAAGACACTCTTCAGGTCGCTTGTTCTATCTAGGCTGGAATATTGCTGCACACTAACAGCACCTTTCAAGGCAGGTGAAATTGCCGACCTAGAAAATGTACTGAGAACCTTCACTGTGCGCATAACGGAGAAAAAAACACCTCAGTTACTGGTAGCGCTTGAAGTTCCTGAACCTGTATTCCCTGGAATGCAGGCGGGAAAGATACATGATTATATACACCTGGAAAATCTTAGAGGGACTAGTACCGAACTTGCACACGAAAATCACTCACAACGAAAGCAAAAGACTTAGCAGACGATGCAACATCCCCCCAATGAAAAGCAGTGGTGTCACTAGCACGTTAAGAGACAGTACAATAAGTGTCAGGGGCCCGAGACTGTTCAACTGCCTCCCAGCATACATAAGAGGGATTACGAATAGACCCCTGGCAGTCTTCAAGCTGGCACTGGACAAGCACCTAAAGTCGGTACCTGACCAGCTGGGCTGTGGCTCTTACTTTTGGTTTGGTGCAGCCAGCAGTAACAGCCTGGTTGATCAGGCTCTGACCCCACCAGGAGGCCTGGGGCCCCCAGACCGGGCCGCGGGGGCATTGACCCCTGGAACTCTCTCCAGGTAAAATCCAGTGAACATTGTTTTGAATTTTTCCCAGGCATCGTTTACGTCCGTGCAACTTGTTATCTCTGTCCATCACAATTGTGTAGCCTATTTACCAGTGTTTCTTTACTGTATTTCAGTTGACCTCATTTTTATTTTTTCCTGTGTAGGCCTATCCTATCCCTAGTGATTTTCCTGGTGCAGTAAATGAAAGAAATGATCACTAAGACCTGTGGTAATGACGCCTGACTGACTAATGTTCTCAGAGCGCTACAGTGTGGTCAATTTTTTTATATATATTTTATTTAAAACAATACAATACATTAAATAAATAAAAGAACACAGTATCAGTTCTTCCAGAGAAATTATAAATTTTCATTGTCTAAAATACACTGGAAAGTTTAACTTTGTGCTGACACAAACTGCCACTCATCCCTTTTTGCATTATATCCCTTTGCACCTATGTTAAATACAAAATTATACAAGATTATACATTACAATCAACCCAAAATACTTACAATATGCTTTATTATTATTATTATTATTATAAACAAATATGCGCTAAACCTACAATATATATTAATTTTTCACTTTTTATTTTAATGGTATTAAGACCTTCATACAGACATTGTACATAAACAGGTACATATATAACAAAGAAACCAAAGAGGAACTATAAATTATGTGCCAGTACTCAATCTACTGTTACTACAATGCGACATCATGACAGTACAAGGTGTCCTATAACTTACACCAACCGATCATCTCACCCCACAGTACTCAATTTACTGGGTTACTACAATGAGACATCATGACAGTACAATGTTGTCTATAACTTACACAACCGACACTCACCCACAGTACTCAATCTACTGGGTTACTACAATGAGACATCATGACAGTACAATGTTGTCTATAACTTACACACCGACACTCACGTGCCGACATACTCAATCTACTGGTTACTACAATGAGACAACATGACAGTACAATGATGTCTAGAGACTACACCAACCGACACTCACCCACAGTACTCAATCTGATGGTTACTACAATGAGACATCATGACAGTACAGAGTTTTTGTCTATAACTTACACAACCGTCACTCACCACAGTACTCAATCTACTGGGTTACTACAATGAGACATCATGACAGTACAATGTTGTCCTAAAACTTACACAACCGACCTCTACCCAACAGTAAACTCAACCTACTGGGTTAACTACAATGAGACATCATACATTACAACGCTGTCTATAACTTACACAACCGACACTCACCCAGTACTCAATCTATCTGGGGGTTATGACAATGAGACAGCATGACAGTACCATGTTGTCTATAACATACACAACCTACGCTCACCACATACGACAAACTACTCTTGGTTTACTACGAATGAGACATCATGAACATACAATGTTGTCTATATCTTAAACAACCGACACTCACCCACAGTAATCAATCTACTGGGTTACTACAATTAGAACATCATGACGCATTGACAATTGTCTAATCTTACACAACCGACACACACCCACAGTACTCAATCACTTGGGTTACTACAATGAGACATCATGAACAGTACAAACGCTGTCCTAAAACTTACAACAACCGAACACTCACCCACAGTACTCAATCTACATGGTTTACTACAATGAGACTCATGACAGTACAATGTTGTCAGTATAACTTACACAACCGACACAACTCCCACAGTACACAATCTACTGGGTTACTACAATGAGAACATCATGACATCAATGTTGTCTATAACTTACACAACCGACACTCACCCACAGTACTCAATCTACTGGTTCTACAATGAGACATCATGACAGAAAAATGGAGTCCTACAACTTACACAACCGACACTCACCCCACAGTAACACAATCTACTGGTTTACTACAATGAACCATCATGACAGTACAATGGTGTCTATAACTTACACAACCGACACTCACCCACAGTACTCAATCTACTGGGTTACTACAATGAGACATCATGACAGTACAATGTTGTCTATAACTTACACAACCGACACTCACCCACAGTACTCAATCTACTGGGTTACTACACAGAGACATCAAGACAGTACTATGTGTCCTAAAAACTTACACAACCGACACTCACCCACAGTACTCAATCTACTGGGTTACTACAATGAGACTCATGACAGTACAATGGTTTCTATAACTTACACAACCGACACTCACCCACAGTACTCAATCTACTGGGTTACTACAATGAGACATCATGACAGTACAATGGTGTCTATAACTTACACAACCGACACTCACCCACAGTACTCAATCTACTGGGTTACTACAATGAGACATCATGACAGTACAATGGTGTCTATAACTTACACACCGACACTCACCACGAGTACTCAATCTACTGGGAAACTATACAATGAGACAACATACAGTACAATGGTGTCTATAACTTACACACCGACACTCAACACCACAGTACTCAATCAACAGTGGGTAACTACAATGAGACATCAATGACAGTACAATGTTGACTATACTACACAACCGACACTCACCCACAGATACTCAACCTACTGGGTTACTACAATGAGATATCATGACAGTACATGTTGTCTAGTAACTTACACAACCGACACTCCCCCCCAGTATCTCAACCTACTGGTTACTACAATGGAGACATCATGACAGTACAATGTTGTCTATAACTTACACAACCGAACACTCACCCACAGTACTCAATCTACTGGGTTACTACAATGAGACATCATACAGTACAATGTTGTCTATAACACACAACCGACACTCACCCACAGTACTCAACCTACTGGGTTTACTACAATGAACATCATGACAGAAACAATGTTTCTATACTTACACAACCGACACTCACCCACAGTACTCAACCTACTATGGTTACTACAATAGACATCATACAGTACACAATGTTGTCTATAACTTACACAACCGATGCTCACTCCCCCACATACTCAACCTACTGGGTTACTACAAAGAAACTCGTGACAGTACAATGTTTGTCTATAACTTACACAACCGACAACTCGCACCCAAAGTACTCAACCTACGGGTTACTAACAATGATACATCATGACCAGTACAATGTTTGTCTATATACTTACACAACCGACGCTCACCCACATACTCAACCTACTGGTTACTACCAAGAGACATCATGACAGTACAATGTTGTCCTATAACTTACACAACGACACTCATCCCACAGTACTCCAAACCTACTGGTTACTACAATGAGACATCATGACAGTACAATGTTGTCTATAACTAACACACCGACCACTCAACCCACATTACTCAACTACTGGGTACTACAATGATACATCATGACAGTACAAAACGGAGTCTATATCTTAACACAAACGACACTCACGTACCACAGTACCTCAACCTAACTGGGTTTACACCATGAGACATCATGACAGTACATGTTGTCTATCACTTACACAAACAACCGACACTCACCCACAGTACTCAATCTACGGTTTACTACAATGAGACATCATGACATTACATATGTTGTCTATAACTTACACAACCACACTCACCACAGTACTCAACCTACTGGGTTATCTACAATGAGACATCTTGACAGTACAATTTTGTCTATAACTTTACACAACCGACACTCACCAATACTCAATCCACTGGGTTACTACAATGAACATCATGACATACAATGTGTCTATAACTTACACAACCGACACTCACCCACAACTCAACCTACTGGGTTACTACAATGAAGACATCAAGACAGTCATTTGTACTATAACTTCACAACCGACGCTCACCCACATAACTCAACCTACTGGTTTTACTACAATGAGACAACATGACAGTACAATGGTTGACTATAACTTACACAACCGACACTTCAAACCCCACAGTACTCAATCTACTGGTTACTACAATGAGACATCATGACAGTACAATGTTGTCTATAACTTACACAACCGACACACACCCACAGTACTCAATCCATGGGTTACTACAATGAGACATCATGACAGTACATACGTGTCTATAACTACAACAACCACACTCACCCACAGTACTCCAATCTACTGGGTTACTACAATGAGACATCATGACAGTACAATGTTGTCTATAACTTACACAACCGAACACTCACCCACAGTACTCAATTCTACTGGGTTACTACAATGAGACATCATGACAGTACATGTTTGTCTATAAACTTACACAACCGACACTCACCCACAGTACTCAACCTACTGGGTTTACTACAATAGAGACATCAAACATACAAAATGTTGTCCTTATAAACTTACACAACCGACACTCACACCACCGACTCAATCTACTTGGGTCACTACAAATGAGACCTCATGACAGTACAATGTTGTTCTATAACTTCCACAACCACACTCACACCAGAACTCAACCTACTGGTATATCTACAATGAGACATCATGACAGTACTAGTTGTCTATAACTTACAACACAACCTACACACACGCCACAGTACTCAAACCTACAGGTTACTACAATGAGACATCAAAGACATACATGTTGTCTATACTTACACAAACCGACACTCCCCACAGTACACAATCTACTGGTTACTACAATGAGACATCATGACAGTAACATAAACGGTGTCTATAACTTACACAACCGACACTCACCCACATACTCAACCTACTGGGTACTACAATGAAGACATCACTGAACAGTATAATGTTGTCTTTAACTTACACAACCGACACTCACCCACATACTCAATCTACTGGGTTACTAACAATGAGACATCATGACAGTACAATGTTGTCTATAACTTACACAACCGACACTCACCCACAGTACTCAATCATACTGGGTTACTACAATGAGACATCATGACAGTACAAATGTTTCTATAACTTACACAACCGACACTCACCCCACAGTAACTCAATCTAACTGGGTTACTAAATGAACAACATGACATACAATGTTTGTCTAAAACTTACACAACCAGAACACTCACCCACAGTACGTCAATCCTACGGTACTACAATGAGAACATCATGACATTATAACAATGTTGTCTTAACTTACACAACCGACCTCACACCACAGTACTCAATCTAACGGGTTACTACCAATGAGACATCCTGACAGTACAATGTTGTCCTATAACTTACACAACCGACACTCACCCACGTGTACTCTCAATCTCTGGGTTAACTAACAAGATACATCATGACAGTACAACGGTGTCTATAACTTACACAACCGACACTCACCCACAGTACTCAATCTACTGGGTTACTACAATGAGACATCATGACAGTACAATGTGTCTATAACTTACCAACCAGACACCACGCCACAGTACTCAACCTACTTGGTTACTACAATGAGACATCATGACAGTACAATGTTGTCATAACTTACACAACCGACCTCACCCACAGTACTCACTACTGGGGTTACGACAATTGAGACATCATGACAGTACAATGGTGTCTATAACTTACACAACCGACACTCACCCACAGTACTCAATCTACTGGGTTACTACAATAGACATCATGGACAGTAACAATGGTGTCTATACTTACACAACCGACACTCACCCCACAGTACTCAAACCTACTGGTTTTACGGGGGGGGGGGGGGGACTAGAACATCATGACAGTACAAAGTTGTCTATAACTTACACAACCGACGCTCACCCACATACTCAACCACTGGTACTACATTGAGACCATCATGAAAGTACAAGGTGTCTATAACTAACACAACCGACACTCACACACAGTAACTCAACCTACTGGTTACTACAATGAAACATCAGACAGTACAAGTTGTCTATAACTACACAACCGACACTCCCACCCACAGTACTCAATCCATTGGTTACACAATGAGACATCATGACAGTACAACGGTGTCTATAACTTACACAACCGACACTCACCCACAGTACTCAATCCACTGGGTTACTACAATGAGACATCATGACAGTACAACGGTGTCTATAACTTACACAACCGACACTCACCCACAGTACTCAATCCACTGGGTTACTACAATGAGACATCATGACAGTACAATGTTTGCTATAACTTACACAACCGACACTCACCCACATACTCATCCACTGGTTACTACAATGAGACATCATGACATAACAACGTGTCTATAACCTTACACAACCGACACTCACCCACAGTACACACCACTGGTTACCTACTATGAGACATCATGGACAGACAATGGTGTCTAAAACTTACACAACCGACACTCCACGCCACAGTACTCAATCTACTTGGGTTACTACAATGAGAACATCATGACAGTAACAATGGGTGTCTATAACTTTACACAACCGACACTCACCCACATACTCAATCCACTGGTTACTACAATGAACATCATGACAGTACAATGGTGTCTTAACTTACACAACCGACACTCACCCACATACTTTCAATCACTGGGTTACTACAATGAGACATCATGACAGTACAATGTTGTCTATAACTTACACAACCGACACTCACCCACAGTACTCAATCTACTGGGTTACTACAATGAGACATCATGACAGTACAATGTTCTATAACTTACACAACCGACACTCACCCACAGTACTCAATTCCTGGGTTACTACAATGAGACATCATGACAGTACAACGGTGTCTATAACTTACACAACCGACACTCACCCACACCTGTGAGTAATTATAATAATGATACAAAACAAAATTACATTACCCCTCAAAAAGTATACTTTCACTATTACCTGATTATACAAATAAACCCCGTTCTTCTGAACTTTAATATATACACGCCACACCACACACATCCTCACGATTAGACATTGTCCTCTTCATACATGGAATATTTATACAACATACTAAATTAATTCTACATAATTGATTACAAGGGTAAATATGTGTACTGACATCGTGCCAGTACATCCTATACAACACCGATTCACAACTAGCTACTGATATTCATATATCTAATTTAAGTGTTTCTTCATATGGAATCTAGACAATACGGTGCGCACACCGACCACGCAGCTGGTGAAGTGGTGCTCCCTGTTATCTCACATACACAGCCAATGTAAAACGCTAATTCAATGCTCTAATACAATTGGCTCTTCTTTACCATACAATGCAGAAATAAAAACACCTAAAATTCACTACCTACATGAAACAATAATGTTAACTACTAATTACAGCTAAAGCACATACACCTCAAAAGGATTACACTGCAATATATATATTATGCTAATAGTCACGATGCAGACATTTGTAAAAATTGTTACACTAATCCAAAAACAATTTTCTGAAGATCAGTAATTTAGTCCAAATTTCACAATGGAAACATAATTAAAGAACAAATGATACTTCTGACTTAATGTATATTTGGTAAGCATCTTATGACAATATGCTAGCACCATGTCACCCAATTATATGCACCTTTTCAAACATGCCCTCGCACACACACACATATACATTTATACATGCATCTATGTATATTTCCATTCAGATACCACATAAATAACATATACACACACGCACCTACATATTATGTAAACATTCGTTTCCATCAATCACTGTCCCCATCATAGCCAAGGAAAAACATCCTTAAAATAAACCAATTGTGTCATACAAACAGTGAACTGCTCTTCTCCCACGCACTCATCCATATATTACTCCAATATTTCATACGTACCTCACCTACATGCTTGCCCACTCAACCCACATCATGCCTCTGAACAGAGAGGCTAGCCCATTGCTTCCCATTGACCTACGAAATTCCATAAATCACGCAGCCGAAAATTCCTATAACCCTCAGTAAATTCCAGTGTTCCATCTCCTACTAAGCTCCCCTCATTGCAGCACTTTAGATCTGTAAAATGTCGCTGGCCAGCACCTTCAATTCCTTTCACCGCCACCCTACATCTCTCATTGCCCATATGTGAACACGAAACAGTCACCAATATACGCCTGTTTTTTAACCTGCGCTCCCACCGACCATCATGTCTAAACTTAACACTTGCAATACTGCAACCCACCCCCTCACATAAATCAATTACCCTTCCAAACCATTTCCTTGACCCTCCCTATGCCTTCACAAAAAGATACAACATGAAAAAATTTTTCTGGTTCACCACACGCTCGACACTCCCCACTTTTCCTGAGCTTTCGATTAATAAGACGATCCCAGAACGGCGGAATCTCAGTGTAAAAAAGCAATACTTCATCTTACTCTCTCATACACCCGGAATGATGCACAACTTCCGGAGACGTTTTTCCCATATGTTGCACCAGGCATACATCGTATGCCCTTCACAGCAGCCCCTCCAACCCTCCCACCCACTCTCCTCAATAACACCAGCTTGATTCGAGTGGAACCCTCGCCACCATCAAAACTCTCGACGTCGCGATTCCCCACTCGTAAATCCTTCCCGCCTCACATACTTTATTTGCCTAGTGCACTTTCTCGATCCCACCCCCCCTTATTCCACCCACCCGCAGAAAACTCTGTTTCAACGTAAATACTCATAATCCTTCCATTCCAACGGTATAGCACCAGTCCTCCTTGGCCAGATCGGCAGAGTAAGTTGCCCCTCTGCTTAACCACTCACAAGCCCAGATCCCCAAAAAAACAGACAAAACCTACGCAACAATTTCGTGACTTTTATCGCGCATTAACGGATACATGACACCACATGCCATAAATTTACTTTATAATAGAACGTTTGCCACGATTACTCTTGGTCATGACTGAGATGAGCGGACCTCAATCCTCCTAAGCCTTTTTAAACCGCACTATCCACAACCCTCACCGAGTTCACTCTCACATGCCAACATCGATCACAAACATACACAATCCCACCTATCTTAAGCTGTCCACCACACCCACCTACCTTCCATGCCCCCACTAATTTGGTCCCAACTTTCCCACTGCCATGAACTTAGTCTTCATGGCATTATTCTCATCCCCCTGTCACCCCTCCAAAAACTCCACAACTCTTTCCACATGCTGCAAGTCTACATCAACTCCTACCAAACGTTATATCATCTACGTAACGCCCACAATACCAGCCGACCCATTACACTCTAACCCCCCAAACCCCCTAAAACACTAGCCTGCACCACCCTATAACAAGGATCCTGAAAACATGCAAACAATAATTGTGAAAGGTGACAACCTTGCTTCAGAAACCCCGACCCATCAGAACTGGGCACACCTAATTGACCTTTGACGGCACATGCAAAGTCGCCCCCTTGTATAAAGCCTGTGCCAATAGATGATTTCATTCCCAAACCCTGCCAATATATGATCTTCACAAAGCTCCATTTCTAACTACATACTATCATAGCAGTGGCCAATCCATGCTAACCACCCTACCTGATTACCTATCTCCTTTCCTTTCTAATGAAACCCGAACATCCATGGCCCTGTGAAAATGACCTGCCTGGTATCCCGTATTGTCCCCTATCTATTACTTGTCCATCACCTTTTTCAGTCTGTTCCCCCATATCCTCGCGAACAACTGTTTTATCACTGCACATGAGTGAAATTGGCCCTATAGTCCAGAACTGTTGACCGATCCCCTTTTGGCATCAATACCACCACAGCCAATTTGTTGCAATTCTCCCATAACCCCATTCATTCTTTATGATGTTTAACAACCGTAACCAAACAAATGCCATCATAAACCCCCAATTTGTACATAGAAATCACTCGTAAGCCCATCATGCAGTTGCTTTGCCTAAGCTCGCCCGCAGCCAGAAGCCTGCCATATCAGGCGACTCAAAATAGGCCCTTCCAATCTCTCTGACTTGCTTACTAAACCCACACTGCATGTTGTTACCGATGTGTCCAGAAGGCGAAGAGTACTTAACCCAATGCTTGATATTAGACTTAAAACCAAACATATATATACCACTCAGCCCTCCGTCGTTCACACCAACTTGTCCTCCTTCGTGATAGCCTCCTATCCCTGCTTGCACTGTTAACCCCAACATTTCTGTAGCTGCTCTCTGCTGTCACCTGTTTCCCTCAACACACAACCGAGGCCGGATCACCCATAGAGAACCTCCTCCAAACCTCCCACCCACCACCCATGCACCCATCCAAACGATCATATGCAACCCCGTATACATTCCTTAAATCCCTCAATTTCCTCTACGGGTATCGTCACCATCAGCCCAATAACAATCACATAAAACTCCCACTCACAATACCCCTTAAGCCCGTACAACATTAGTATTATTTTTTCTCCCACCCACGCCAAACATAATAATCCGGATACGTTGTCTTAAGCACCAACACCCACCACCAAATCAATCATCAACCCCAGGTGCCCCCACCCACAAATCCCCACCACAAAGTCGTGAAGGATTGGCTGCTCTCATCCCCTTTCAATAATTTAAACATTCAATTTCCAGTTCTGCGACTCTTCTAGTAAATATTTCCCTCCCATCCCCTAAGTCCATCAAGAACACCTCTAAGATCGGAAAACACCACATCTAAGATTATGCATGCTCTTGACTGTGATGGTACATGGCACATACACTCTATCAAGTCCTCGCTGCGTATACCTGCACATACAAGGGCATGCTCAACCTCACCCCACCTGCCCACATCCTTAATCCCACCCAATCAACCAAATCCCCTAATACCCCAGAAAAACATCCACTTCCCAGGGTTCTACATCCTAAAGCTGGATCACACAAGTCCAATCCCCTCTAACGACTGCCATTCAGGGAGTGACTGCAAATAGCAAATCAATACCTCCTTTACAAAATTAGTTTTTACATGCACATCATTCTCTGCAGGCCCGGACACACACACAAAAGCTACCTCTCCCGTGCCCCATAGATCTTCCACCCCTTATACCCTCCCCCCCCACCCTCGCAATGTCCACAACAAACTGGGCTAGTCTCCCTGATCAAGATGGGCAATGCACCTTCAACCATAATAGCATTCTCCACATACCATCCATACCCATCCATCCACAACTCCACTGCCTAATTTATGATTGAGTTCCTGTACGAACACAACATCAACATTATTATGCACCAATTAATTCTCAGACCATACCGCTTTCGCACAGTCCTAAACTATTAAAATATATTGTCAGGCACTTAAATTGGTACAGTAAGGGTTTTCCTCTGGATACTGAATGTTTTCTCACCAGATCTTTTATTTCCACCTTTTTCGCCCCCTCCCCTTTTTTGAAGCACTCTTGACCAACCCTTGAGCTTTAGGTCCACAGGCCCTCTCTGTGCCACACTGCCCAGGTCTTTTTCCTGAATCACTGACTGCATTAGCACTTCCTCCGATTCTGAAAGCACTACAGAACACTTTTTGCATTACACTTTCCACCTGCAATTCGTCATCCACAGGTGCACATTGGTGGATATCCACCTCCACCGAGTATGATCGTTTTTCAGCAAGGCACCAGGGAACGCCAATGACCAGCTGCTCTTCGTGTCATGTCCACACTTCCGCAGCAGGACCCATGACAGGAGTGGTCCACACAGGACTTATGCTCCTCTCCATAAATAATTCATCCAGCATGGGAGGCAATGATTCCTCAACATCGTTATGCACATCTTGCCGTAGCCGACCCACTACTGTTCGCTCCAAAGAAGGCAACACTTCCAGAGTGTGGTGCACGCTGTCACCGTAGACCTTCTCAACCTCTTTGCTCCAAACAATCCTGACGGTAGCACTGCGCACAAGGCACTATCTTTGGCCCAGCACCTTCCTCCCGTTACCAGATACACAGCAATTCACACCTGCAACCAAAACCAGTTGGGGTGTATTGCAATCTATTACTCTAACCAATTATCTATCTTAGCACCACTTGCTTTAGGGAATAAGATGGAGAATACATTTTTGCTAAATTTACTGTAAAAACCTTAAGACGCCTATAACAATCCGTGCCATTACCGGATACCTCACACAAACATCCCAAATTTCAGTGAGAAATTAAGTCACTAATAACAACAACAAATGAATAAGCACCACCTTCTCTTAGCTGGAGACTTCAACATCAACCTTGGCTTACTATATGATCAGCCCAGTAACTGATTTCATCAACAATAAGAACAACACACTTCTTCATACCAACAATAACTAAACCACAACCAGGCTCACTGAGACAAGTGCATACAGAATAGACTCACATATTGGACCAAAATACTAGCCCCCTTAAATCAGGGATAATCACAGATAGCCACTACAGACCACTTACCCTACCTTCCTCCTTACAGACATTAGTAAACCACCACTTGACTCAACAAAGTCTCATTTAGACTCCCATGATAGCCCTCAGTAAGGAAGTTTCAAGCTGACCTAGAGACTGTTAGATTGGCCTACAGAATTCCTCCAAGGCCAATGGTATTGATGACTGGCAGACAGTTTTTCTTAACAAATACTTAGACTATACAACAAACATTTCCTATAAAACAAAACAGATCACAAACCAACGGCTTTGGTTGCACATGGCCTAACCAGCACATTCGAAATCATTTGACAAGAAACACCAATAGAAAGCAATATAGACGAGGCTTATACACAAAGAGACTCTTAAACAACTATTCATCAGCTCTCACCAAAGTAATAAAAAAGCCAACAACTATACTACTGCCAGTAGATTCCACAGACACTAAAGGAGATATAAAAAAGACTGGAAAACACTCTCTCAGATTCTAGGGACCACAAACTGAGAAAACCTAAATATTGTCCTAACTAAACCTAATGAAACACCACTACATCCCACTGACACAGCTACAAGATAACGACTATCTTCTCAAACATAGATCTAATCTCGCCAGTCAAATCCCACATACCATTGCCCATGGCCGGACTACCTAAGATGAATTTCCTCTAATTCCCTTCTATCTTGCACCAACTGATCCCCACAAGACACAGAGATCATAAAGTTGCTTAAAACTAAACTCGGGAATCGTCTCCAGCCACCATTACTGTACAAGGCGACCGTCCCATGTCCCTTCGCATGCAATTTCATTACGTTTTAACAAGTCAACTAGAGACTAGCACCTTCCCGCAAACTACTCAAGATGGCAAGGGTTAACCAACCAACTACATAAAGGTGGACCCTAACAGACTTAAACAACTATAGGCCAATATCTAACTTACCACTGCAATCATCCAAAATCTTTGCGAAACTCGTGCACAGGAGACTGTATCCATTTATAACGGCTCAAAACAACTCAACCCCGGCCAGTTTGGATTCAGGAAAATAAAAAGCACTAATGATGCATCAAAAAAATGATAAGATCTCGTTAAAACAGCATTGGAAAATAAGGAATATCCACTAGGAATTTTTATAGAACAAAGAAAAAGCTTTGACACAGTAGAACCTACGACATCCTACTCCACAAACATGATCACTACAGTATACGAGGCCCAATGCGCTTGCTTATTTCAATCTACATTACTAATAGGTATCAGTACGTCACCAATAAAGACACAGCATCAGCAACACGGCCATCTTGATACTGGAGTTTTTTTTCCGCAGGGAAGTGTCCTTGGTCCCCCTGCTCTTCCTCATATACAGCAATGACCCTCAATGCATCCCAACACCTGAAAACCATTCTCTTGGCTGAAGACACGACTATGTCATCTCTCACCCTAATCTTGCCACCCTCAACACCATTGTGAAAGAAGGAGCTGATTAAAATATCGACTTGGATTACACCAATAAACTTACGCATAACACTGACAAAACATACTATATTATGTTTGGTACAGAGGCAGAGATGCACACATTTAACATTAAGATTGACCGAACACTCTAATTACCAGAAATAATGGAAAAATCTAGGCTTATCCCTTGACACAACCTGAATTTCAGCACCCAAATCCAGCATATACCCAAAAAAGTATCCAAACGGTTGGGATCCTCCCAAGATACGATACTAAGTGCCACAAAATGCCCTTCTCACACTAATACCACTCACTTATTTATCCATACCTCACCTATGCTATTTGTGCTTGGGGATCAACTGCAGGCAAAACAAAAAACACTAAAGCCACTAATAACCCAACAAAAAGCTGCAGTAATAATAATTCACTAATCCCATCCCTGGCAACCAACGCACCCCCCACTCTTCATAGATCCTAAACTTACTCTCCCTGTTTTCAGTACAACCACACTTACTAACGTGTGCAATCTACATCTAACAGGACCTTAACTCCATATCAACCTAGACCTAAAATGCTTTCTTGACAGTTGTGACAGAGCCCTCAGGCATAACACCAGACACAAACATCTCTACGACATTCCCCGTGTCCGACTAAACCTTTACAAAAATTCAATGAGTCAAAGGCCCTAAAATCGGGAACACCCTAACCTGAGAACTCTAGAACTGCAGACACATTCATCACCTTCAAAACTACCATTAGAAAACATCTTATCTCCCTGATACACCCCATCAACCTAACTACATGAATACCACCTGGTGGTTCAAAACTTACACTCACTCACCCATTTGACCATAAACAGAAATATTAATCTCAATCTTAAAATAATGAATCCTGTGATACTCCAATACTGATACTGTGCCAAAACAAAAGCATTCACATTGCTAAACTCACAAACTAGTATTTAGTCACTTAGCCATAATACCAACTTACCTCATAATTTGTAATATTTTAAAATTAAGAATTAAACTAAGTCTGCCCGAAATGCCTAGCCATGCTAGGTGTTCTAGTGGTACACTCTGTAATCATTATTTAACTACATGTAAAACACACAATAACCAAATTCTGTAAACTCAGCATTGTAATCCTTATAGAGAGTAAACTTTGAATTGAATTGAATTGAATTGAATGTCAGACACATCAGTCTCAAAGGGCACGTTTCTGACCTTTACCCATGTGTAATAGCAGGAGATGTCATGTAGCTTCACTGACACAGCATGGTTAACCACTAGATTAACCTCCTGGAACTTGTCAACCACCGCCTCGTAAACATTAACTGAGCAGAACTTCACAAAGATCCTTGAAACGCAATTCACTCCCACACCGCACAAGTCCTCGTTGGCAATACCGTAGGTACCATGGATTATCACAGGCAATAGTAGCACTGTCGATGGTCCAAGCATGGCCCCACGGGTCAATTCAATACACACAGTATTGATGCGGTGTCTACCCGCCAGAGCCATGTTGAGAAAATGAAACTGCCACCGGCAATAGCACACATCCTCTCTACTCAAAGGCTGAGAGACGAATGTATGTGGTCAATTAGGGTGGCTGAGAAATGTGTGATCTGGGTTGGTGTATTAATTAGTTGAGTGTAACTATTTAAATCTAGAATTTGCTTATACCTTTTGCATATCTCATTATTTTGCTGCTGAAAACAGATATTGAAGTCTCCCAGTATTATTGTCTCACAATTGTTTTCAAGTCCGCACAAGACTCTTGAAAAGTTTTCTAAGAACTGGTCCTGGGTGGGAGGGCAGTAACTAATTCCTACTAAGAATGGTTTAGTCTTAGGAAGCAGCACTTCAAACCATAGAATCTCCAGTTCATTGTTATTTAAATCAGGTCTTGGGTTGTAAGCTAAGTCATTTCTAATGTAGGCACATACTCCACCACGCTTTCTGTTCCTATCTAAGCGTTTTATATTGTAACTTTCTATTTTGACCTCGTCGTCAGTCACCATATCATCAAACCAGGATCCAGAGATGGATATAACTGCCGCCATAGTTCTGTCAGCTAGAATCCTAATCTCTGCCAATTTTGGAAAAAGTGATCTTGCATTGACATGAATAAAGTGAAGGCCTGTTTTCATAAAACAATTATAATCAAGAATATATGGCAATGGGTCATTTGCATCAAAATTAGGTAAATCAATGTCAACATTGCTAAAGGGTAACTCTGCCAAAGTGCGTTTGTTACATAAGAACATAAGAAAGAAGGAACACTGCAACAGGCTTACTGACCCATGCAGAGCAGGTCCATGTCCCCCCAGGATTAGCCCAATGACCCACCCAGTCTGGTCACCTTCACTCAAGGATGGAGCACGGCACCAGACCCAGCAGCACAAGCTAGTCAGGTCCAACTCACACCCACCCACACCCACTCATGTATTTTTAAAACTACACAAAGTTTTAGCCTGAATAACTGCACTCGGGAGTTTGTTATTTTATTTTATTTATTTATTTATTTATTATTAATTTGAACATGATACAGAGAAGTACAAGGAATACAATTTTTAAAGTGCAACATGCCAAAGCCCCTTGTATGCAGAGCATTATGGGCAGCTTAAAATTAACTTAAGATTAACTAAGCAATGATACATTCAGTGGTACAAAATTATTTTAAACAGATAACAATTTAGTACAAATGAGTATTACAAAGACAGGTTATATGGTCATTTACTGTGTTGATGTGTAATCACTAGAATGGAGTATTGTGTTAGGTAATGAAGTTAAATAGTAACCCAAAATTTATTGGGTCACAGGTTGACATTTATGAGATACAATAATGAGAAACATTTATGAGATACAATTTATGAGATACAATTATTCAGTAAATTTATTTAGTTGTGGGTGAGTAAGTGATCTTTGAGAAAGACTTGAATTTATTTAAACAGTGTTTCTTTTAATATTTACAGGTAATGAAATTTCCCGATTTTTAGGCCTTTTATTTTGGCATTTTAGTTTTTGCATAGCGTGAGAAAGGACACGAGGAACAGGGGTTCTTGGGTTGGGGGTTGGTAAGGGAGATTTTTGAGGGGGGGGTGATATGACATCAACCAAATCTTTTAATGGGCTGCAGAAAACAATATAAGTTCAACGATGAGAAAATTTTAATTACGCGATATGGAAAATGTGAGGAAATTAAACTTCGTAAGAGTACAAAACAAATTCCAGCCTACACAATAGAGCGAAAAACCAATGTCAAAGACCTGGGAGTGATCATGTCGGAGGATCTCACCTTCAAGGACCATAAAATTGTATCAATCGCAACTGCTAGAAAAATGACAGGATGGATTATAGAACCCTTTAAAACTAGGGGTTTCCAAGCCCAGATGACAGTCTTCAGTCTTTAGGGGGTCTGGTGGCCTGGTGGCTAACACCCCTCGCTCAAAACGGCGAGGGCCTGGGTTCGATTCCCAGCCAGAGTAGAAACATTGGGCGTGTTTCTTTCCACCTGTTGTCTATGTTCCCCATCATAAAATGGGTACCTAGGTCGCCCTGAGACACTGCCCAAATTTGCCCAAATGCTGACAAAAAAGGGGATTTTTGCGTAGATGCATTGTTGTCAGCTAGGACTGTATACCATGTCATGTACTTGTAGTAAATAAAGAATTATTTTTATTAAGGTCCTTTTCTATCTAGGCGGGAATATTTGCTGCACACTAACGCCCCTTTCAAGCAGGTGAAATTGCTGACCTAAAAAAATTAAGAAACCTTTCCCCGGGTGCGCATAACGGAGAAAAAAAAACCCTAAATTACGGGCGCTTGGGTTCCTAAACCCTGTATTTCCTGGAACGGGGAGGGAAAATACATGATTATTTTAACCTGGAAAACCGAGGGATAGTACCGAACTTGAAACAAAAAATCACTGATACGAAAGCAAAAGAATTGCAGACGTGCAACATCCCCCCCAATGAAAAGCAGGGTGTCACTAGCACGTTAAAAACCCATACAAAAGTGTCAGGGGCCCGAACTGTTAAAAACTCCCTCCCAGCAATAAAGGGGATTACCAATAGACCCCGGGGGGTCTTCAAGCTGGCATGACCAGCCGGGCTGTGGCCGTACGTTGGATTTTTTGCGCCCGCGTAACACCTGGTTTATCAGCTCTGATTCACCGGAGGCCCGGGCAAAACCCGGGGCCCCGGGGGCTTGACCCCCGGAACTCTATCCAGGTAAACTCCAGGTAGTCATGGTTCTGTAATTCGGTGTAAGAAATAAATAAAATTGATTCCTTTTTTTATTTTATTGAAAGTAATCTAAACATAGGAAAAAAATTTTTAAATTAAAAAATATTTTTTTTTTTAAGTGTTTTGATTTATATTATTATTTTTATTATTATTTTATTATTATTATTATTATTAATATTATTTTTTACCGGCAAACTGTAGATGATTTGGGTTTAGCCCTCTCCATGAATTAATAATTTTAATAATCTGTAATGGGTTTAAAAAATTTTCCCCAAAACTGTAAAAGGGGAAATTAAATAAAGAAATATAGAATGGTAGAGCAGCCCGTGACAGCAACAAGGCTGCTCCTATATCTTGCCGTCCCCTGAGCCTGTCCCAACTCCAGTGATGGCCAAATTGCAAGTACTGCTGCAACAACATGCAAGGAACTTATAGTGACATGAAAACTGACGGTGACGACAACAAAATGGACTAAATATGACAAAAGAGGGACCGGCATTAAAGTACCAGACCTGCTGCCTGACGTGAACCAGACATGAGACGTTTTCCACTACATTGAAATAACTGACCTCCATATCAACTGTACCAGTGTTGAACGGGAAGACAACATGGCAGAAAACCTAACAACAAAACTCCAAGGAAATGACAGATCTGTAGGACTTTTTTCCCTCAGTGCCAAACGAGGGAAAGAATTGAGCATTTAAACATGGCTGACCGGCATCCAGACACCAGCTACTGCCAGACGTACAACTAGCGAAGTGAAGTTCTCATCATTACTGACGTTCATCTGTACTGACAGTAGCATCATATCTGTACCACCATCATATCACCTGGGGGGGATGTTGCATCGTCTGCCAAGTCTTTTGCTTTCGTTGTGAGTGATTTTCGTGTGCAAGTTCGGTACTAGTCCCTCTAGGATTTTCCAGGTGTAAATAATCATGTATCTCTCCCGCCTGCGTTCCAGGGAATACAGGTTCAGGAACTTCAAGTGCTTCCAGTAATTGAGGTGTTTTATATCTGTTATGTGCGCCATGGAGGTTCTCTGTACATTTTCTAGGTCAGCAATTTCACCTGCTTGAAAGGTGCTGTGGCTGACATCCTTGTCTATGTCAGATATGAGGATGAGGAACAAGATGGGAGCGAGTACTGTGCCTTGTGGAACAGAGCTTTTCACCGTAGCCGACTCGGACTTTACTCTGTTGACTACTACTCTTAGTGTTCTGTTTGTGAGGAAATTATAGATCCATCGACCTACTTTTCCTGTTATTCCTTTAGCACGCATTTTGTGCGCTATTACGCCATGGTCACACTTGTCGAAGAGAGGGAGCCTTCATCAAATTCAACTTCAATAACAAAAACATAAAGTGGGACCAAGTAAACCAAGTCTTAACCGATATAAACTGGGAAGATAGACTAAGCAACACAGACCCCAACTTATGCCTAGAACAGATTAACTCGGTGGCACTCGATGTATGCACAAGGCTTATTCCTCTAAGAAAAAGGACGAGTAGATGTAAAATATAAAGAGACAGGCACTCCCATTACAGGCGACGGAAAAGAATAACAGAGCAGCTAAAAGAGGCCAATATATCTGAAATACGTAGGGAGACACTGGTCAGAGAAATAGCAAGCATCGAACTTAAGCTAAAAGAATCCTTTAGGAGTCAGGAATCGCGGGAAGAACAAAAAGCCATAATGAAATCGAAAGAACCCAAAAGTGTTTATTTTCCTATGCCAAACAAAGTCGAGAACAACGTCCAGTATTGGGCCCCTATTTTAAACAAGATGGGTCCTACACAAGATGACAGCAAGGAAATGAAGTGAGCTACTAAAGTTAGCAAGCCGCTAACCAACTGAGAGTCGAAGATAAAAAATTAAATTTTTATGAGGAGAGCCACAGAATTTGGTTAACACAAGCTATCCGATGTTACCCTGACACCAAATGACTTCGAACAGGTGAAAATGACATGCCCATGCACTCTGCCCCAGGGCCAACTCATGGAACTCCATGTTCATCAAGAACTGCAAGAAGCCCCTATCACGAGCTTTTAACCACCTAGGAGAGGGAGCATGGACAAGGGGTCGTCCCACAGTTACTAAAAACAACAGACATAGCCCCACTCCACAAAGGGGGCAGTAAAGCAATAGCAAAGAACTACAGACCGATAGCACTAACATCCCATATCATAAAATCTTTGAAAGGGTCCTAAGAAGCAAGATCGCCACCCATCCAGAAACCCATCAGTTACACAACCCAGGGCAACATGGGTTTAGAACAGGTCGCTCCTGTCTGTCTCAACTATTGGATCACTACGACAAGGTCCTAGATGCACTAGAAGACAAAAAGAATGCAGATGTAATATATACAGACTTTGCAAAAAGCCTTCGACAAGTGTGACCATGGCGTAATAGCGCACAAAATGCTTCCTAAAGGAATAATAGGAAAAGTTGGTAGATGGATCTATTATTTTCTCACATGCATACTGGTACTGGCATACTGGTGGCATGTATGCTGGGACTGGCATACAAGTGGCATTTATACTGGTACTGGCATACTGGTGGTATGCATACTGGTACTGGCATACTGGTGGCATGTATGCTGGGACTGGCATACAAGTGGCATTTATACTGGTACTGGCATACTGGTGGTATGCATACTGGTACTGGCATACTGGTGACATGTTTACTGGTACTGGCATACTAGTGGCATGCATACTGGCACTGGCATATTGGTGGCATGTATGCTGGTACTGGCATACTGGTGGCATGTATACTGGTGGTATGTTCTGGTACTGGCATAATGGTGGCATGCATACTGGCACTGGCATATTGTTGGCATGTATACTGGTACGGGCATACTCGTGGCATGCATACTGGTACTGATATACTGGTGGCATGTATACTGGTACTGGCATACTGGTGGCATGTATCCTGGTGCTGGCATACTGTTGGCATGCTTACCTGTACTGGCATACTGTTGGCATGCACACTGGTACTGGCATACTGGTGGCATGCATATTAGTACTAGCATACTGGTGGCATATATACTGGTATTGGCATAATGGTGGCATGCATACTGGCACTGGCATGTTGTTGGCATGTATACTGGTACAGGCATTCTGGTGGCATGCATACTGGTACTGGCATACTGGTGGCATGTATGCTGGTACTGGCATACTGGTGGCATGTATATTGGTACTGGCATACTGGTGGTATGCATACTGGTACTGGGATACTGGTGGCATGTATAATGGTACTGGCATACTTGAGGCGTGCATACTGGTACTGGCATACTTTTGGCATGAATACTACTACTGGCATACTCGTGGCATGCATAATGGTACTGGCATACTGGTGGCATGCATACTGGTGCCGGCATACTGGTGGCATGCATACTGGTACTGGTATCCTGGTGGCACGCATACTGATACTGGCATACTGGTGGCATGTATACTTGTACTGGCATACTGGTGGCATGCATAATTGCACTGGCATACTGGTCGCATGTATACTGGTACTGGCATACTTGTGACATATATACTGGTATTGGCATAATGTTTGCATGCATACTGGCACTGACATGTTGTTGGCATGTATGTTGGTTCGGGCATACTGGTGGCATGTATACTGGTACTGGCATACTGGTGGCATGTATACTGGTACTGGCATACTGGTGGCGTGCATACTGGAACTGGCATACTTTTGGCTTGAATACTGGTGCTGGCATACTCGTGGCATGCATATTGGTACTGGCATACTGGTGGCATGCATACTGGTACTGGTATACTGGTGGCACGCATACTGGTACTGGCGTAATGGTACCATGTGTACTTGTACTGGCATACTGTTGGCATGCATATTTGCCCTGGCATACTGGTGGCATGTATACTGGTACTGGCATACTTGTGGCATGTATCCTGGTACTGGCATACTTGTGGCATGCTTACCTGTACTGGCATACTGGTGGCATGCTTACCTGTACTGGCATACTGGTGGCATGCACACTGGTACTGGCATACTGGTGGCATGCATACTAGTACTGGCATACTGGTTGCATATATGCTGGTACTGGCATAATGGTGGCATGCATGCTGGCACTAGCATGTTTTTGGCATGTATACTGGTATGGACATACTCGTGGCATGCATACGTGTACTGGCATACTGGTGGCATGTATACTGGTACTGGTATACTGGTGGCATGTATACTGGTACTGGCATACTGGTGACATGCTTACCTGTACTGGCATACTGGTGGCATGTATACTGGTACTGACATACTGGTGACATGTACACTGCTACTGGCATGTTGGTGGCATGTATACTGATACTGTCATACTGGTGGCATGCTTTCCTGTACTGGCATGCTGGTGGCAAAGCCCAACAGTTGCCATCCTGCCAGAAACGTAAATGTCACTCTCGCCGCAATGTATGGCAACAACCCATACCCAAACAAGAACAGTTGCACTGTTAAGTGGTGATATCCAAACTAATCCTGGACCTCAAACTATTGTGCAGAGACAAAACGGATAGATAAGTGACGGTGATAATGACAGACTAGTTGCTAGTAATAATATGTAATCCATACATAGGTCAATATGAGACAATACAACCATTCTTATTATCTCAAACACCACCAAACAGGTGCATACACTGTACTAAAGTATGAAAGAAGAACAGAAAAGACACCTGGGTGGGTGCATGATGGATGTATGTACAATTATAGCAACGGTGCCAGAATTCATTTTGTGTGTAACAAATGCACTTTGGCACAGTTACCCTTTAGCAGTGATGACATTGATTTACCTAATTTTAATACAAATGACCAATTGCCATATATTGATGATTATAATTGTTTTATGAAAACAGGCCTTCACTTTATTCATGTCAACGCAAGATCACTTCTTCCTAAATTGGCAGAGATTAGGATTCTAGCTAACAAAATTAGGGCGGCAGTTTATAACCATCTCTGAAATCCTGGTTGGATGATATGGTGACTGACGACGAGGTCAAAATAGAAAGTAACAATATAAAACGCTTAGATAGGAACAGAAAGGATGGTGGGGTATGTGCCTACATTAGAAATGACTTAGCTTACAACCCAAGACCTGATTTAAATAACAATAAACTGGAGATTCTATGGTTTGAAGTGCTGCTTCCCAAAACTAAACCCATCTTAGTAGGAACTAGTTACCGCACTCCCACCCAGGACCAGTTCTTAGAAGACTTTTCCAGAGTCTTGTCCGGACTTGAAAACAATTGGGAGACAATAATACTGGGTGTAGTCTGTGGTCAGCCAAACAAACGGGCTTCCACATGGATAAATTGTCATTTTTGTGGAAATTGGTGTCACGCCCCTTGTGCAGATATCCCAGAACTAGCTACAAGCAGTATTAAAACAGGGAAGTGCTTTTGGGTATGCCCAAATGAGGAAAATCTGTGGACTAAAATCACAAGGGTATTAAAAGAGGATAACATCAAAGCTGCTTTCATAGAAAACCTGGAAGCTTTCTACAACAGATGGGAACATAAAAAGTCTGGGCTGAATGGTACTGCCCTTGATATGGCCATGTAGTCACAAACTGTAAGGCGGAGGTGATGTCCTGGTAGTCAGTAAATGTGGGGCTGATAGTGCTGTCCTGGAGACAGTAATGGTGAAGCGGGAGGTGCTGTCCTGGAGACAGAAATGGTGAAGCTGGAGGGGCTGTCCTGGGAGACAGAAATGGGAAGCTGGAGATACTGTCCTGGGAGACAGTAATGGTGAAGCTGGAGATACTGTCCTGGGAGACAGTAATGGGGAAGCTGGAGGGGCTGTCCTGGAGACAGTAATGGTGAAGCTGGAGATTTTGTCCAGGTAGTCGGGAATTATACCAGGAAGGAATACATATAAATGACCTCATTGGGGACAGGAGCCATAGTAGGGAAACAAATGTAGTCAAAGATAAGATAAAACCAATATTGCAAACTAGAAATACCGCAGGAAATAGCAAACAAGAGGACTCCAATAGCCAAAACTGAGGAAAATTACCAAAACAACTGGTGGGAGCTCCATTGTTGGTGCAAAGGGGTGATAGAATAAGACAGGGAAACATGCACCAACAGGGAATACAGTCACAGAAACCCCAAAGGGAAGCGGAAACCAAGCCTGTGCACATACTATGCACTTGGTACTGCTGGCATGGGGAAAACTGGAAAAACGATGGGACATGCAACTATGACCACCCTAGAAAAGCCATGCCCATATGACAACAGGAAAATGCAAACTCCCTTCCTGTAAGCTTTTCAACCCCGAAATGTGTACCTCTTCAGTACAGGAAAGACTGTGCTATAACTTAAATTGCCAGCAACCATCTAAAGGGGACAAAAAGATACAAAACATCCAGGCCATGGGAAAACCTGGGTACCACAGCCACTCAAGAGGGGGAGGTTTTTTTTGTGCCAGGGAAAGGGAAAAAAAAATGGGAGGAAATGGGAGAAATCGTACACCAAATCCAGTCATTCCTGGAGTGGAACCACAGTCGATGGCCTCCACTCCAAACCAACAGATACAGATACTAATGCCGGAAAAAAAAATCCCCCCTGTACCAACAATACCACCGTCCGATAACATTCTTCTTTGCAAAAATACAGGGTCTAAAGCCAGCAACAAACAACAAAATACCTTTCATCCGTGGACTGCTTGCAGAGGCAAAGGGAATGTTCGCTGCTTTCACTGAGACCCACATAAAGGATCAAATTGGACAACGAAATATGGATCCCAGGTTACAACCTATACAATGTGACAGAGTGAACAGGCAAAAGGGGGGGGGTTGGCCTGTAAAAATTGCAGAGTCACTTGTTTGCACAGAACTGCTTAATGCCTCAATGATGTAGTGAAGTTTAGCAGTAAAGGTCGAGAACCAAAACCCAGTCATTGTGGTAGTCTACAAGCCTCCGGATGCAACATCCCACAATTTCCCGGAACAGCTGTTAAAAATTGATCACTGTCTGGAAAATCTTCCAGCTCCTGCACCCCAAAATCTTGCTCCTGGGGATTTCAACTTAAGGCACCTAAAATTTGGGGGAAAAATAGCAAATAAATTGTTGCAGTAATAACACCAGGGGGCAGCTCTGATGAAAACTCACACTCACACAGCTTTAAATCTCTGCACAAAAATTTCAATTAAACCAGCAAATAATAGAGCCCACTAGACTGGAGAATACACTAGACCTCATCTTCACTAACAATGATGATCTGATAAGAAATGTCACCATATCAAAACAATATACTCAGATCACAACATAATTGAGGTTCAGACTGTATGCGGGGAGCCCAACCGACAAAATGAGACTAGTCACGAGGAGCATTCACCAAATTCAACTTCAATAACAAAAACATAAAGTGGACCAAGTAAACCAAGTCCTAACCGATATAAGCTGGGAAGATAAAACTAAAGCAACACAGAACCCCAACTATGCCTAGAACAATTAACTCGGTGGCACTCGATGTAGCCACAAGGCTTATTCCTCTAAGAAAAAGGAGGAGTAGATGTAAAATAGAAAGAGACAGGCGCTCCCTTTACAGGCGACGGAAAAGAAAAACAACAGCTAAAAAGG
>NC_069471.1:4180326-4202131 GCF_026875155.1 Cherax quadricarinatus | reverse complement strand
AAAGGGCGTGAACAAATAAAAAAAGGTCTACTAATATCGGTGACCTTTCCCTAAATGAAGGGTTGCAGAGATCAGGGAAGCGTACATAGCGCAACAGCAATGCATCACGGCGATCGACAGATGGAACTTTGCTTCTGCATAGAGGCTCTCAACAGGGGAAGAGCAAAAAGCACCAAGGCATAAATGTAATCATTCTTGATGGATGCGGTTAAGGCTAGAGAGAGTAGCAGGAGAGGCTGCTGAATAGATCTGGTCACCATAATCGAGTTTCGATAAAATGAGGGTGGAATGTACGCGAAGGAGAGTTCAACGATCAACTCCCCATGAAAGATGAGCAAGGGTTTTAAGAATGTTCAGCCAGCTGTGACAAGTTGAGGTTTCTAGGATAATCTATGGTCAAAGGCCTAGAAACTTGACTATCACGTTCAGGGATACGGGAGCCATAGAGGTACAAAGGAAGATCAGAGATGACAGAACGTCTAGTGAAAGTAATTTGGTGAGTTTTGATATTAGAAAATTTAAACCCATGTTTGGGGGCCCAATTGGAAACACTGTCAACCAGATGCTGGAGAGAAACTGTAATGAGGTGACTGTCAGTGCCTGCACAAGCAATAGCGAAGTCATCAACTTAGAGTTATGACCAAATATTGGATGAAAGACTAGAGGCCAAATCATTTATAGCAAGGAGAAAAAGTGTTGTGCTCAAAACACATCCCTGGGGGACACCTTCAGCTTGGATAAAGTCCAGGGAGAGCAAATTATTAACCCAAACACGGAAATGTCTGTCAGTTAAAAAGTTCTTAAGGAAGGATGGTATATTGCCTTGGAGGCTTAAGGAGTGGGCTTGAGCCAAAATATTATACCTACAAGTTGGTCATATGCCTTCTCAAGGTCAAAAAACATGGCAATAACTGACTGGTTATTCACAAAGGCATTACGAACATATGTATCTAAGCGTAGTAAGGTGTGAGGGAAAAGTTCAACAGATAGGAGTAGCGAGTGAGTATATGGTAATGATAGTTCGATTGCCAGCTGCTTGTTAAGGTAGGATCAGTCTAGCTCCCACTATCCCCCCCCCCTTTTTCTCCACCCTGAAAGGTGATGTGTGGGGCTCCGACCAAACAGTAATCGCTTGACTCACAGCTCCCAGCACAACTGTAAGTAAAAGCCTTGCTCCTATTCTAGTGGATATATTGGTTGAAAGCTTTACTTTTGAACAATAATAAACTTAGTCCTTACTGCCTTGATTTCAATGTGTTACTTTAACATCACCATTTTTTTTTAAGTATCTTACACTTACCATGGAGAATGATTTCTTAAGCAGTGGGTAACCTTTGTCTCTTTTCTAGCTTGGAATGTCAGCTTGGGTCATCTGGCAACCAAAGAAAGTGTGTTGAAGGAGACTGACTTCATTTCAGTTGTGAGACGTCCCTTTTGATCTACCTACCTTATTAATTGTACTTGAGCACAGGACACTACCCTTCATCTTTGCAGTGGTGAAGAACCTGCATTCCTATCATCTGGACAGACTATTCAAGGCTATAGACTCTGTGAAGAACTAGTCATTGGGTTGTCACTCAACACCTGTGACCCCCCCCCCATCATCATTAACAGCTACAATTTCTAGAAGACGGTGTCAACATCAATCAGACATCCCAATTTACTTGTACATATTAGCGTTGAATTCTAATGTCATTTTTTCATTTCATTTTCAATTTTCTTTCAGGTAGGATAAAAATTTCATTTTGAAATATTTAATATTTCATTCCTAAATAATAAAGTTTTCATCATTGTATGTTATTATTTCTTTTTCTATTCATTAATTTTCCTGAGGAGGAGCCAGCCTTGGTAATACTTACTGGAGTTGCTACAGGGCTGAGTAAGCCTTCACAAGTGGCGACCTTGCCAGGATTACTCTACTCAAGCAAGATTCGGCTCCATCTCGAGTCTACCACTGGAACTTCAATGCCACATACCACAGATGGTTACCACCAGCCATGAGTAATCATTCTCAATGGTAGGACTACAGTACAGGTATTTAAAAGATTTGGTGATTGTTATAGTCTCAATTTATTGTAAATCAAGTCAAGGCAGGATATACTAGTTAATTCTGCCACCTATGTTTTTGAGCCTGAAACGATTTAGAGGAACAGACTCTAGGGACCTGAGATTTTCCAGTGACAAGTTGTTTCATTGAGTTCTATGTATTATATCAAGGGAACTGTCGTAGGACACTCTTAATTTGTTGGTGAGAAGATTGGATGGTCAAGGGACCCCATTCTACTTGCTGTTTGCTCGGACCCGGCATAGAACCCTCCCATTTTCATTAATACATATTGTTTAATCGAAACAGTGATCAAGCCCTTCGGTTTATTTACAGTTTGAGCGGAGTAGGAATTGAGCCCTCCATTTTCTTTGATACACGTTTCATTTCCCCCTGGTAGTTTAAGTTATTCTTGCAAGTATGGAGGAATGCCAGTTTTGGATGAATGCTGGAAGTAAGTTAAGAATAACAGGGAAAAATTTAGAATCCTTCATTAGTGCTAAGATCCAGGAAAGAATTGAAAAGGAGAGAGAAAGAATAGAAGGAGAGGAGAAAAAGGAGAGACAAAGAATAGAGAGAGAGAACCAAGAAAGACAGAAAGAGAAAGAGAGGATAAAAAGGAGAGAGAGAGAATTGAAAGAGAGGATAAAAAGGAGAGAGATCGAATTGATAGAGAAAATCAAGAGAGAAAGAGAGAAGACAAAAAGGAGTGTGATAGACTTGATTGTGAGGAGAGAGCTAGAGTACATGAGGAACAAGCTAAAATACGTGAAGAACAAGTTAAATTAAGAGAACTTGGGGAAAGAGCAAAAGATAGAGAAATTGAGGAAAGAGCAAAAGATAGAGGACTTGAGGAAAAAGCTAGAGAACGTGAATTAAGAGAAAGGGAAAAAGACCACGAGGTGGAGAAATCATGCCTTGAATTGGAAAATAAAAAGTTAACTTTCTCATGCAGCTAGCGCACATATTCCAACACCTAATTTACCACCCTTCATAGAGGGGAAGACATAACTTCCCATAAATTTTTTGGGTTTGAAAAAACTGCCCCCCTCTTAAATGGCCAGCTGATCCCTTTGGGCAACCTTTGGTTAGGTATGTTATTTTCCAGAAACACCTTTGAATACCCTATGCAACTTTGTCGCAGGATATCATATGAAAATTATAACTTACTTAAGAAGCAATCCTTAATGCATCCAAAAGACCAAAAATTTCTTATGGGCCCCAAAACTTTCAGCAAAAAACGGGGTAACACTCTTTCGTTTTTTTGGCTTTTGGATAGAGAGCCAGAAATTGATCACATTTAAATGAATCTTCTTAAAAGACTTCATGGTTGCTGCCCATTTCCCCTACAGCTCCCCCTCACCAGATACAACTTTCAAAGAGAACAAAACCCTGATTAAAGCTGAGGAAGTTCTGAGGCTCCCCTGATTTGGGTAGGCTGAGGCTCAAAATTTTCCTAAAAAAAGGCCAAAAGGATCGACCCCAAAGGGGCAAGGGTTCACCTAAAACCCCCATGAGGGGCCAAATTGCAAGTACTGCTGAAACATGAAAGGGAACCTAAAACGGACAAAAAAACCCCGGGGATGGGACGACAAAAAAAACGACAAAATATGAAAAAAAGGGGGGCCGGCATTCAAGTCCCGGGCCCTCTGCCAAAACTGAGCCAAAACTTTAACTTTTCCACTACAAAAAAAAACCCTGACCTCCATACAACTGCACCAGTGTTCAAGGGGAAGACAACAGGGCAAAAACCCTAAACCAACAAAAACTCCAAGGAAATGATAGGCAAAAAGGGCATTTTTCCCTTTCAGTCCCCAAAACTAGGGAAAGAATTGAGCTTTTAAACGGGCCCTGACCGCTCCAAACACCAATACTGCCAAAACGAAAACTAGCGAAGTAAAATTTTCTAAATTTTTACTGACTTTTCTTTCTGTTGACAGAAAGCATCAAATTCTGTACCACATCTTTCCCTGTACCATGCTAATGAGGGGGAAACACAGGAGACTTTTGCCAAATCAACAATAACAAAACTCCAAGGAAATTTGGAAGGGTTTAAATCCCTCAGTGACAGTCGGGGAAAAGAAGTGAATAGTTAAACATTCAAGGCTAATGTTTTAGTACCTGACCTAAAACAGCTGCCCAAAGGTACATGAGAGAATCATAGCAGAAAATGCCAAATATATTTTTAAAACTAAAAAAAAAGTCGGGTTATAGGTGGAAATTTTTTTCCCCCTCATTTTTTAAAACCCTTTCGGGGGGCCCAAAGGGCCCAAAATTTCGGGGAGTCATGCACCAGTGCCAAAAATTTTTTAAAAAAAAAAATTTGTTATTTTTTCTTAGGGAAATGGGAGAAATCTTTTTGTGAAGGTAATAAAACAAAAAGTACAAAATTTTGGGGGGAAAAAATTGACAAAATTTAAACCCCTCCCCCCGAATTTTGATGTGCCCAGCGAATTTACGAATCGGTTTTTTTGGGCCCGTTTTTGATTTCCCATTTTAGGCCCAATTTAAACATTTTCCAATAAACCCAAAATTCTTACAAATTTCACTATTTATTACTTCTTTTTTCCTATCGTTGGGAGCACAAAAATCGCCAAGTCAATTGTTTAAACCCTACAAAAAAAAAGGGGGATGGGGAAATTTTTTAAATTTGGCCAAATTTTAAACCAAAGTTCAAAATTTTCCCAAATTTTTCAAAATAGGGTCCAAATGAACAATGACATTCCGGCACAAAACTAACATTTCCTCTGTTCATTAGTTATGTTTTGGGGCTTTACAAAAAAATTTCCCTTTTTGGGGATTTTTTTTTTTTCACATAATGATTTTTTTTCAAAACCAAAAATAAAGATTTACGTTAGGGCAATCCTGAAATTTAATTGTATAAAAAATCATCACCATTTTTGTGAATGTATATTAAAACCCCACCAGCGGTTTTGTTTTAAACGTGTGGGGTCGTTTTTTTAACTTTTTGAAAATCGGCAAAAATTTAAAATTTCTGCTATTTTTGGACTCATTTAAAGGGCCTTTTCCAGTGCAAAAACCCAATTTAAAAATCATCCCCTTTTTCCCCTGTAAAAAGTTTTTTCCTTTCCCTACCCAAATGAGACCAAAAACGCAAAACAACAAAAAAAAAACATACGAAAAAACACTGCAAATTTTCTGTTTTAACGAAAAATAAATGTTTTCTTTTTTTTTTCTCTCATTATACACAGGTCTGCGGGAAATTCTTTTTTAATGTGGTGCACAAAATACCCATAGATGTATTCCCCCTCATATCTAGGCCCCAAATTACCACTCACAGTTTATCAAGGGACCCGACTCATGGCGAATCTACGGTTTGGCCCCTGAACTTAAAGCCAAAGATCTACGGGAGGGGACCCTAAAAGGGGTTAAAAATGGCAGATCCCCATCCAGGTCAAGTAAACAACAAAACACCCCCCCCCGAAAAAAGGGAAATTTGGGGGGGATTTGGAAGGAAAAAAACCTTTGATTAAACCTTTCGGTCTACCAGTAGGGAAAGGAGTTAAATTTTAATATTGTAAGCCAGACTGTGAAGTGAGGGGAAAGGGGGTTGTGAAATAAGGGGTTAACTAAAGGGGTTTTTTGTGAATTAAAGGGAAAAAGTGAGCATGAAGGGGGTTTTTTGAAAAAGAAAATTTACAAAAAAAATTCATGGTAAATTGCTAAAGCATAGACAAGGGTGTACGGGTGACTGAAAAGAGAAAAAAATTTATTATTGTATATGATAAAAGAAAAACCCAGTGAAAATTGCGGGCATTAGGGGGAAAAGGCGCCAAAAAATATTTATTTTTCCCTTCTTAAATTTCCCCTGAAAGAAATCAGTCAGGGGGCTGGAAAAGGGGGAAGGGGAGTAGCACGCCCGGGACAGAAAAAAGCCCAAAAATTCCATCCTACCAAAAAAGTAAATGTCACAAATCGCCGAAACCCGTTTTGGCAACACCGCATCCCCAAACAAAAAAAAGTGGCACCCCAGCTTTTAATTGTAGTGCTCTTAAGTGGTGATATTAAAATTTAAACCCCCGGGACCTCAACTATTGTGCAGGGGCCCAAAAACAGACGGGAATAAAAAAAAAGGTGTAAAAAATGGCTAGAAGCTAAATGATAACCTTAACTCCATATGAATGCATACATAGGTCAACAACAATACAGCCTTTATTATCAAAAAACCACAAACAGGTGCATACACTGTGCAAAAATTAAACATAAAAAACAAAAAAAGGCACCTTATGCAAAATTTTAAAAGGGGGGGGTTGCATGATGGATGAGGGTAAAAAATTTAAGCAACAGTGCCAGAATTCTTTTCGTGTGAAAACAAATGCACTTTGGCAGATTTTTCCCCTTAAGGGCAATGATGCCCTTGTTTTAAACCAAATTTTTAATAAAAAATACCCATTGGCCATGTTTTAATGATTATTTTTGGGTTTTATAAAAAACGGGCCTTTTCACTTTATTAATTTTCAATGCAAGATCCTTTTTCCCTAAATTGGCAGAGATTAAGATTCTAGCAAAAAAAAATTAGGGCGGCAGTTATAACCATCTCTGAATCCGGGTTTGGGATGATATGGGACTGATAAAGAAGGTAAAAATAGAAGGTTAAAATATAAAATGCTTAGATGGGAACAAAGGGGGTGGGGGATATGTCTTACTTTAAAATGACTTAGCTTACAACCCAAGCCCTTTGTTTTTAAATAACAAAAAACCTGGAGTTTTCTAGGGTTTAAGGCTGTTTCCCCAAACCAAACCACCCTTAGTAGGAACTATTTTCCCCCGCCCCCCCACCCAGGCCCTTTTTTCTTAGAAGACTTTTCCAGAGTATTGCCCCGGCCCTTAAAAACAAATGCGAGACAAAAAATACGGGCGACTTAAATACCCTTTTTCACACAAAATAATGGGCTTTTCCCAAAAGGTAAAACAAATTCTGGGTTTTAAAATATTTTTCCCCAAACCCTAATTAATACCCCAAACCCCAAATCACCCCAGATCTCCCCCCCCTAATTGACCACTTTCCCAAACCTGAAAAACATTAGTAAATAAAGCATCATTCCCACGGGTTTATTTTTGACCCATTTAAACTTTTTATTTGCACTGGAAAATCACTAGGGTTTGGTTTGGGCCTACACGGGAAAAAAAAATGAATCAACTAAAACACAGAAAAGGGAAACACGGGGTAAAAAAAGGCTACAAAATTTGTGACTGGACAAGATAACAAGCTGAAAAGGGAAGGAAAACGTTGTCGGGAAAAAAAATCAAAAAAATTGTTCAAAACCATCCTTGATAAAAATTGCACCAGTTAAAGGGGTTTTAGGATTAAACAAAGAACTGCCGGGGGATGACTACTGAGATATTAGATAATATAAAATTTTTCAGAGACCAGCTGCAAAAAAAGATTTAAAGCAAACAACAGGATATTGCAGCAAAAAAAATTAAATTCCAAAGGTGGGGATCAAAAGTCCAGAGACTTAAAAAAAGGAGCAAAGGCAAAGAAACTTTTGCTAAAAAAACCTGAAGGGGCATAACCCATAACCCCAGAAAACTCGGGGTAAAAAACTAAAAAAAGGGGGGGTTAGCCATAACCGGGATATGGGTTCAACATAGAAACCACTATTGAAAAAGGGAATCCACGAAACATTTTAAGGTGGAAAATTTGTTTTAAATTTCCTACAACACATTTTGCATCAAAAACCTAGTAAGTAAACTACCACTGCATCAAATATTTTTAAAACACAGACTCTGAAAAATTTCAAACATACTATACCAAAAAAGGGGGTAACCCCAAACATTTTTGCCCAACTAGCAAGTGAATCTCATGACTTTTTTTCAAAAAGAACTAAGCGGGTTTAAACCCCAACCCAAAGAGCACAGGCCCTGAAAACACCCCCTTTCAATTTCCTAAAAAAAGGTTCTTCTAAACTGCCCAATCCCTATTGCTCCCCTAATAAATCTATCAATCCCCAACTAATCCCAAAACCAGAGGGGTTAAAGGGAGGGCCAAAAGTTACTCCATCTTCCCGAAAAATAGTAGTCTGATGTCAGCAACTATAGGCCTTTTAGTATACTCAGTATAATACCCCCAAAATTCTAGAGAGGGGGGTGTACTCTCAAGTAGATAAGTACCTTAATGAAAAACAACATTCTCCAAGCTACCCCATCGGGCTTTAGAAAAACTTCCCTAAAACCGAAAAAAAATCCCTAATTATCTGATTTTTTAAACCTGAAAACAAAAAGGGTAAAAGGGGGAACCCCTTTAGGAAAGGGAAAACCTTAGCCTGCAAAAAGCCCTTTCGATACTGTCAACCCAAAAAATTTTAAAGGGAAAAGAAACTTCAAGCTATCGTATAGGTTCTGTAGACGGGTTTAAAGTCCAAACCTTGGGAAAAAAGGAGACAAATTGCAAAATTAAAAAAAAACGGAATCAAAACCCCTCCGATAGCAACGGATTTTCCCCAAGGTAGTTTCTGGGCCCCCCCTTTTTATTCTTATTATGTCAATGCCCTGCCTATCAGTTCAAGTGCAAACTTCAACTGTATCAGATGACAGTGCCCTGTTAGTTTTTCAGGAAAAAACCCCAAACAAAAAAAGGAAAAAAAATTTGTTTTAACAACGGGAACTGGGTCCTGCACAAAGGGGTTTAGTAGACAACAAACTATCATTAAAACCTCGAAAACTGAACCCCATTTCTTTGGCACAAAAAAATAAACTGAGAAGGGTAAAAAATTTTAAATGTCCAGTGTAAGGGGGGACCCATGATTTTGGGTTTTCATTAGTAAAATATCGGGAATCCCCTTTAAAACCCCATGTATGCCCAAAAAACTAAAAGGGGAAACCAGTGAGTAAAGAAAGCGAATGCCAAAACTGAATTTTCCTGTATAGACAACCCACATTTCCCTCCCCTACTGGGGCTCGCGGGACCCTTTGTTTTACCCTTATACAATGCCAAAGGATTACGCTTGCCTTCATGGAACCTGCCTTGACAAAAAACTGAGACAGACTGCAAATCACCTAAAACCCAAAACCCATAAGTTTTCATCCTGAGGCGGGGCCCAAAGGGAGAACATGTAGGCCGGGATAAATTTACAGCAGTTGGATATGCTAACGTTGAAGACAGAGTAAAACAATTGAAGCTAATCTTGTTTAAAAAATTGCTCAAAAAACAGTGTCCAGAAAATTTTTGCTGTAAATTTTTGCCCAAGGTTGGGGGAACCAAAGCAATCATGGGGTACGGGGGGAGAGAGCACAATTTTGTAGAAACCCACATCAGGGGCCAGGCTTAAAACCCCTTTTTATTTTACAGCAAAAAAGGAAGGGAAAACGGGGCTACCCGCAAATGTCAAAGCCTTTCATAGCATAAAACCAGTTCAAGAAGAGTGCCAAAAGGTGTCTAAATAAAAGAAACCTACAAAAAAGGGGGGGGAATGTTTTTCCTTTTTTTTAAAAGCTAACATACTTAAAAATTTTCCCTTTATTCCTAGTAATGACCCTCGTATTGTAGATAGCCCAAAATGACCCACATGAAGAAAATATCTTTTTAGTATGAAAAAAGGAAACTTCATTATAGAATAATAATAAAATATTATAACCTTTATATTATAAGATAAGGAAAAAGGGACCCCAAGGGAAATAATAAACACTGATTTTTTTGGGGTTACCCCGGGTTCTCTACACAATGCTGCTAGGTAGAAATTCTATGAACCTGTATTTGTATTTTACCTGAAAAAACTTTTTTATTACAAACCCAAAAAGGGTTAAAGAAGCCCGGGAAAAAAAAAGTCACCAGCTTTTATACCAACATGCCCATGGGTTGTGGTGGAAATCGAACAAAACTCCAATGTCCTTCCAAGAAAATAAGAAATTTTGGTAGATTTTTTTTGTTGACAAAAAGGGCCCAAGCACCCTTTTTTTCAGGAAAAGTTAATGGTAAAAACAAATCTCAGACATTTTAACTGACACGGGGGGTTTACGTGCATCGAAATTTTCCCAGACAAACGTTCGTTTACTTTAAAACCTCTCGTGTGTCCTCTTTTCTTTCAGACACTTGGGTCGTAAAAAGACTTTCCCTGCAATACTTTGGGTTACTTGAAAACAAAGGGGTTCACGGGTTGGACTAATCGGTACAAACCCCCCAATTTATTTGTTCTAAAATAGGGGGAAAAAGGGTTAAAAAAAAAAAAAAAGTGGGCTATTTTTCCCCTTGGGAGGCGGCCCTTTTCAACATTTCCCCAGGGACCCTAATTTTTCCGCTCCCTTCCTTGCAAGTTAAATATGCCCTTAAAAATTTCTGCACCGGAAGCGGCATTGTCTCATTTGGGGGTTGAAACCGATGATACTGCTCTCAATATGGGGTTTACAGGTAAACCTGTCCACTCATCAGGTAAAAAGTAGGGGTTTTCCCCCAGGGCCCACTCTCAATGTCTTGACAGGGCTCAGACCAAAGCCCGGAATTCTCCTACCGAAAGGGCCCTCTCATTGTCCCAGATTTTATGTCCAAAATGTTTTTTTTAAATTTTAATAGGGGAAAAAAAAATTCCCCCTTAAACTTGGGGATTGTAAATAATCATGCTTTTAACAACAAATTACCAGGGGAGATACTATCACAAAATTTTGAATATTTTTAATAGTTTTTATATAAATCTGTTTTTAAAATCTCATTCTTTAGCAATAAAATTTTTCCCCTTGTTTTTCCAAAACCCAAAGGGCCGAGAGACTGTTCTTCAAATGGCCATAAATTTTTGCCAGGGGACCAACACTTGGCCCATCGAAAGACATGGCAAAAACCCTAAACTACACTTTTTTTTTTGGGCCCAACATGAAACTCAAAAGGTTATCAAAAAGTAAAGCTCTTACAAAAGGTTCCGGTGTTTACTGCACAAAATACACCCACTCCTATTTCCCTGTAATTTTTTAAAAAAAAAAACTTTTTCCCTCCCAAAAACGGGGAGCCCCCACCATAAAAAGGAATTTTTTTAACCCCTTTTTGGGGAAATCCCCCAAACTTAAATACAAATTTCCCGGGGTAAAAAATTTAATTTTAGAAACAGATCACAAACCTTTGACATATCTAGAAATTTTTAAGGGAATAAAAAACCGCCTCTTGAGGGAACACTGGCACTCCAACTTTTTTTTTTTCATATTGGTATAAAAGGGTTAAAACCCAATTTTTTTCTCTGACTTTAAGCCCGGGGACCCCCCAATAGATGTTTGGGTACCTTATGCATTTTCCCCCAGAAAAGAATTTTTTCCCTTTGCCTATTCTTCTTAAATTTCCCTTAAACTATAAGTTTTTGGTATTACCGGGAATTTTAAACCCTGGAGAGAGTTTGGGGGGTAAAACCCCCCCCGGGGCCCGGCTGTGACCGGGGCCTCCTGGGGGTCGCCCCCTTGATAAACCCAGGCTTTTTGCGGCGGGGCTGCCCCGCAAACCAACGTAGGGGAGTGTGAGGAAAATTTCAACAGATAGGAGTAGCGAGCGAGAAAGGGTAACAAATTTTGGGACGGGCCACCCTGCTTGTTAATAGGGTCAGTCTAGCCCCCTACCCCCCCCCCCTTTTTTTTCCCCCAACCCTGAAAGGTGATTGTGGGGCCCCCGACCAAACATTAATCACTTGACTCACGCTCCCAGCACAACGTAAGAAAAAAGGCCTATCCCTATTCTAGTGATAAAATTTTTTTAAAACATTTTTAAAATTTTTGAACAATAAAAAACTTAGCCCTTTAAACTCCCTTTGATTTCCATGTGTTATTTTAACAAAAACCATTTTTTTTAAGTATTTTACACTTACCATGGAGAGTAAATTTTTTAAGCGGGTGGGTAACCCTTGTCTTTTTTTCTAGCTTGGAATGTCAGCTTGGGTCATCTGGCAAACAAAAAAGTGTTTTTGAAGGAGACTGACCCCCTTTCATTTGTGAAAACGTCCCTTTTGATCACCTCCCTTTTTTTAAATTTTGTACTTGAGCAAGGACACTACCCTTCATTTTGCATGGTGAAGAACCTGCTTCCAATCACGGGCCCGACTTTTCAAGGCATAGACTCGGGTGAAAAACTAGTCTTTGGGGTTGCACTAAACCACCGGGAACCCCCCCCTTTCATCATTAACACAATTTTTCAAACAAACGGTGCCCAAAAAACAACCAGACCCCCAATTTTAACTTGTACATAAAAGCGCTGAATTCTAATGTCTTTTTTTCCCATTTCTTTTTTTCATTTTTTTCAATAGGAAAAAAATTTCCTTTTAAATTTTTAATTTTCCTTCCAAACCCAATAAAGAGTTTATCTTTTAAATTTTTATTTCTTTTTCTTTTCCAAAAATTTTTCCCTGGGGAGGAGCCACCCCCCTTGGTAAAACTTACTGAGTTGTTACAGGGCTGAGAAAGCCTTAAACAAAAGGGTCTTTTTGTGAAGGGTCAATATAAAAAGCCAAAAAGATGAGTGGAGAATTTGCTGTCTCAAAAAATCCCCTTAAACGTCTTTTTAAACCAAACCCTTTCCATCACTTGAAAGCTGCACTGGTAAGACCAATTGGACATAGTGGGACTTCATTTTCCCGTAGTAACCGGTTTTTGGAAAGGGAGAACAATAGCAGGGTTTTTATAGCTGTAAGAACTCCTTGTACCAAATAAGATTGAAAAGGTGTAAGAAAACTGCAAAGGGGTGCCCGATGTAAATGTTTACAATACAATAAACATTCGTTAGGCCCCCCGCGCCGATGATTGGGAAGTTTTAGAGTGTTGCCTATAGTTTTCCTTTAAGTGCAAAAGGTGCATTTTACTCTTCTTCTCTTTAGAAAAAAAGGCCCAATGCTGGGAACTTTTCTGGGAGACCCTTTTAGGAAAAAACAAGGGGGATAGATGGAAGGGCCCCCGAGAAATACCGACCCCAATTTATTGCCAATTAACCCAAAGGCAAAAATTTTAGAGGGTTTGGGTTTTATCAAAACCGCAAACCCCCAAACAGGGGCCGGGTCAGGAGAATATTTACCCCTCAATTTTCCGTACTTTTTTCCAGATTGCACCAAAAGAAGAACCCAAGGGGGATGGTGGAAACATAATCTTGGGCCCAAAAATAAAGTTTTGCATCACAGGGTGACACGGCAAGCAATCGCACGCTCCCCTTAAAGTCAAGAAGTCTCTCCCTGGTTTTATTGAACTGGTACCCGCCCCCCCCCCACAGGGTTGCTTTTAAAAGTACTGCATTGGGCACAAGCAGGAGACCAAACCCAAAGGGACACATTTCTGAGAATGCCTGCCCAAGGTTTTGGTATAGAAGAGAAGCGAGGTTTTTAACTTTAAAATGAGAAGAGGTGTAAAAGCCCCCATCAATGGGAGAAGAAGGGAAAACCCCCACTAAAAACATTTAGTTTTTTAGTAAAAGGGTTTCCCAAATTTTTCCCTTTTCAAACTGCCCGCCCTGGATACGAAGAGGGGGTGAAAATGAAAGGGGAAAATAAGAATGATTGGGAAATATTGCTGTAAAGTAAAAAACCCCGGGGGAACAGGGCCCGGGGAAGGCTAGTGCAAACGGAGGAATGCAGCTGAGAGATCAATGCCCAAAAGAGAGTATGGGGTAAAAAGGATCAAAATGGGGGAAAGAGTAAACCCGTACTTAAAAAAAAAATTTGGGCGGGGGGGGAAGCAAGAAAAGCCCTAACTGAAAAGCCAGGGAATCACAGCGAGACCCCCCCGAGGAAATGATGGGGTTAGAGATTTTCTTTAAGAGTGATGGGGTGAGGGGGTGTGTGTGTGTGTTGTGTGTGTGTGTGTGTGTGTGTGGGGTGTGTGTGTGTGTGTGTTGGGGTGGTGGTGTGGTGTGTTGGGGGTTGTGTGTGACTCAAAAATCAAAATTTGCACCAAAACTCTTTTCATTGGACCGGGGGTGGAAGTGTGGGAAAAGCCATTACCTATAATTTGTTCAGGAATTTTAGCCAAAGTATAAACGTAAGTAACCATTCTACAGAAAATTTATTTACCTTTGTCTTTTTGAGGGTCAATTTCCTTTGTACCCAGTTCCCGCTATCCAAAAATTTGGGGACCCAGTCCCTGGACCCATTAAAGTACCTCTGTAATCGTAAATACCTTTGTAACTTTTCATGATTGTGAAACCCGACTTAAACCCGGAGTTCATTACCTTTGTAAAATTTTGATTTATTACCTTTTTTAAATTGTGAGTTCCCTTTCCTTTGTAAATTGTTAGTTCATTGCCTCTGGACTTCTCCTATCAAAACTTCGGATCCAGTTCCCCGGACCAATTATGTACCCCCTGTTAAACTTTTTACTACCCCCCACAGGGTGGGGAGGGGTGCATAATAAACATATTTAAACTACTAACTAACAAGTAAAAAAATGGGAGCATTAAAAAACGAAAAAAAAAGCCCAAAAAAACGGGGGAAAAGCCCGAGAAGGAAGAGATACAAAGAAAAGTGTATACAACCTATGCAAGTGGCTACAGGCTGCGTGTAATGCACAAAGTACAAAAAAAAAAGCTGAGGTAAAAGGGAAAATCATGGGGGTAAAGACGGGGGACTTTCAATTTAAAAGGGCCTGTCCCGGAAAAAATTGGGAAAAAAAACAATTTAAAATTAAAGCCTGAGATGGGGGTAGATAACAGCAGAGTGTAAATTTTGGGCCTTTTAAGCAAACACCAACAGGGGGAAAAATGGGAGAGCAACTCGAAGCTCACCCCCGATTACCCCGAGGCCACGTATATTCCACTGTAAAAAAGGGGCCCCGATTGGGAACGATTTAAAAATACCGAAATCCCAAAAGGGAAGGGTTTTTAAACCAAAGGCAGAGGGGGGAAAAGGGAAAACCACATGGGGGTGGCAGCAGAAAAAAGTTTAAGCAGCGAAGGAAAAGGGGCCCTGCGAAAAAGGAGTTGTGCAGAAGGAGGAGAGGAAAGGGGAAGGAACAAGGGTGGAAACATGTCCATTGATGGTTTGGTGCGCAAATATTTTGAGATTTCTTTTAAGTGTTTTGGAATTTAAAGGGTGTAATAAGGGAACAATTTGGGAAGGAAAAAAGGGGATGAGAAAAAATTGGAACGTAATGGACTGTACCAAAACAGGGGGGGGAAAAAGGGGGGAGGGAACTAAGAAGATGTGGGAGGCATGGAGGAAAACAGAAACCTGGGGGGTGGCAGAAGAGGAAAAAACTTAGGAGGACACAAAGGGGGGGAAGGCACAGAACAAGGGGAGGAACCCACACACTTGAACAGAGCCAGTGGAGGGGAAAAACCAGGTACAGAGACTAGGAAGGTAAAACAAGGAGGTTGGGAAAAAGGAAGGAAGGGTTAAAGGGGATTTTTTTTTAAATTCCCGAGAAGTAGGGAAAAGAATTTGGGGGAGGGGTTTATAAAGAGGGCTTGTCGAAAACCCAAGAAGTAGAATAGACTGGGGGTGTTGAAGTTAGGGGCCTGACCCCGAAAAGCAAGAGAATTAGATACAGGAATGACTATAGGGGGTAACCACAAGGAAAGGGTGCAGAAGATGGACCCCGGGAAGGGGGGGGGGTGGGTTTTTTAAAAACGAGAATAAAAAACACGAGGTATTCCCCTTGGAGGCGGGTTTTGAGAAAAAGCCACATTTTAAAGGGGACCACTGCCTCCCTTTTAGGTAACGGATTTTCCCCTTATTTAAGTAAACCTGGCAACAGCGAGAGTAAAGAAGGGTGGCCTCAAGACAATTAAGGCAAGTGGGGGGGTTATTGCAAAAATGAAATTTGAAGGCATCGGGACCCAGACTGGGCATTCGGGGGGTAGAAACTGCAAAATTTTTTCTGGATGGCCAAAACGTCAGGGAATTTCCCACACTGCTGCGGTGTAGGGAAACACCTTCGAACTGTAACCGATTATTTTTAAAATTTTTAATCAAAAGAAGCACTAAGCCACAAGGGCTAAAAAGCGCTGCAGGTAGGGAAGGGAAACGAGGGTATTTTTGGGGGGCAAAAGGGGGGAAAGGGGTGATCAGTGGTTTTCAGAAAAAAAAGTGAGGGGAGGGGATTTGTGTAGGGGGAAGGCAAACAAAAAGATTAGGAAGAAAGGGGGTGGGAAAGGGATCAAACAAGTTTTGGAAATATTTAGTTGTTTTTCAAAAAAAACATGGAAAGTCCGGAAGAAAAAGGGGGCCATCAGCGAGAAGGGGAAAGGAAAAAAGAGAGCAGAGACGAAGATGACGTTGGAAAAAGGGATATTCTTCATGCTCGAAGAAAAAAGGGGGCAGTCTAAAAAAAAGGGGCTTAAAACCATAAAAGGGAACCCTGAACCCAAATTCTCAAAAAGAGGGAAAAACCCCTCCCGGTTTCCCCGAATTAAATATTTCCCCAGCCCAAAACGGGAAAAGGTCCCCAAAAACCCCCCCCCAAACCCCCCCCCCCCAAAGGGGACTGGGGCCGGTAACCAACCCCCCGGGGTTTAAAGAGAAAAAATTTGGTTTACCAAGCAGAGAGAACCCCCAAACCCCCTTGGGTTTCCAAGGGGTAAAATGGGTTAAAAATAGAAAAAAAATTTTTCCAAAGGTAAAACCCTTTTGAAAATGGTTTTGGTTATGACTGCTGACCTCCCCAAAAAAAATTCCCGTTCCAACAAAGTTAAAAAAACCCAGGGGGGTTTATTTTAAAAATTTTTAAAAAGCTTCCCGGGGAATTTTTTACTTTGTTCCTTTTACTTAAAAATTTTAACTATAGGAAACCCCTATAAAACTTATAACAAAAAAATTGATCCCTAACCAAAACCCTTTTAAACTAATTTACTTAAAAGAAACAAAAAAGTAACGTAATTACTTAAAAAACCAAACAAAAACAAACAAAGGTGGGTTTCTTGGAGAGCCAAACAAAAAACAAAACCGCCCTTTAAACAATAACCCGAATTGAAACCTTGGGAAAAACCCAAAAAACCAAAACCCCGGGATGCCCAGAAAACCCATCCCTTTTCCCTACGAAACGGGCCTAAAAGGGGCCCAAAAAACCCAAAAAGGGCGGGGATTTGGGGGAATCCCCCAAACACAAAGTCCATCAAAAAGGGGGGCCCTTAAACACACCCAACCAAAAAATTTAACCCTTGGGGAAAATTTCCCCGGGCCCCGCCCTTTTGGGTGTTGAAATTTTTTTAAAAATTTTCCCTTTCCCCAACCCGCCGAAATTTTTCCCCCCCCCAAAAAAAATTTAAATTCCCGGGGGTCCCCCATCCCTTTACCCCCAAAAAAAAACCAAAAAAAACCTTAAAATAAAACCCCTTTGGGGTTTTCCCCCCATTTGGGGGGTCCAAAAAGCGGGGGCCACCCTTCCAAAAAATTCCTGGGGGCCCAAAAAAAAAGCCCCCCCTTTTCCCCCCCCCCCCTACCCGGCCCCCCCGGAAAAAACCCCAAACCCCAACCCCCCCCAATTACCCGAAAAAATACAACCTGGGGTTATTTTTTGGGAAAAAGCTTCCAGAACCAAATTCCCCTTCAAAAAATTTCCCCCCCCCCCAAAACCAGGCCCCCAAAAAAAACCCCCAAAACCCCATGTAAAAGTTGCCCCCCAAAAAAAAACCCGGGGGTTTCAAAATTAAACCCTCCAAACCCCCCTGGAAAAACCCCCCCAAAAACCCAAAAAAAAAGGGCCCCACTTAAAAAAAAAAAAAAAAACCCCAAAAATCCCCCTTTTCCGAAAAACCCCCTTCACCCAAAACCCCCACCACCTCACAAAGGGGGGGGGGAAAGTATTTTAATCCAAAGAAGCCCCCGCCATTAAAAACCCCCCCCCAGCCGGGACCCCCTTGACCTTAAAACCCCCCCAAAAAAAAAGCCCCAAAACCATAACAGTATTCCCGGGTTTTTCCCCCCCCCCCCCTATCCCCCCCAAAAACCCCCCAAAATTTTAAAAAAACCCCCCCACCCGGGCCCCCCAAAAAAAACATTCCCTTGCTAAAATCCCCCCCGGCAAAAACCCCCCCCGGGGAACCCCTACCAAAATCCCTGCACCCTATAAAAAAAGCGGTTTGGGGCCAAAAACCCAAAAAGACCAAACAAAAATTTCCCCAATCCCCCTCCTCCCAACCCACCCCAATAAAAGGGGTTCTGTAAAAAAATGAAAAGATTAATCAAAACAAAAGAAGAATTGAAAACTTACCCGGAAAAACCCCAAAAAAGGAAAAATTTTAAACAAAAAAGAATTTTAATAAAAATTTTTTTAAAAAAAAAAACCCCCAAAACCTTTAAAACAAGCCCCCTCCCCCCCAAAAAAAAAAAAAACAGCAAAAGACCCAAAAGTGGGCCCAAACACCCCAACCCCAAAACCCAAAAACCAAAGGGGGGGGCCCCAAAAAAAAAAGAACCCAAAGGTCAAAACCCCCGAAGACCCAAACAAAACAAACCCCCAAACTTTAAACCCCCCCATAAAAACTAATAAATTTTTTAAAAAAAAAAAAAAAAAAAAAAAATAAAAAAAAAAACCTGGAAAAAAAACCCTTTAAAAAAAACCTTTTAAACCCAAAAAAAATACAAAAAAAGGAAAAAATTAAATAAAAAAACCATTTAAACCCCAACTTTTTCCCCAATTTTTTTTCCAAACCAGACTTTTTTTCCTTCTTTTTTTTTTTCCCCTTTTAAAAAAAAAACCCCAAAAAAAAAAGAGATAAAAAAAAAAAATTTCCGGAAAACCCAAACCTTTTCCCCCCAAAAATTCCAAAAATACAAGGGCCCCTTTTTTCCCAAAAAGGAGGAAAAAAAACCGATTTTTAAAAATTAACCCTTTTTAAACCAAAAAAGCCAATTCAAAAAAAACAATCCCTCAAAAAACTTGAAAAATTTTAAAAAAACCAATTTAAAACCCTACCCTTCCCCACACCAAAAAAAACCCAAATCTTAAAATCCAACCCCCGACCCTTTGGGGGCCCCCGCCCTTTAAAAAAAAAAAAAAGGCCAATAAACCAACTAAACACCTTTCCAAAAAACAAAAAAAAAAATTTTTAAAAAGAAAAAAATTTTCCCACCCCGGGGCTCCCACAACTTTCTAAACCCTTTTTCCCGTTTGGGGGGGAGGGCCTATATAAAAATTTAAAAATGGTTTAAAAATTCCCCCAAAATCCCAAAACCTTAAAACCTGGGAAAGAAAAAAAAGGAACCCAAAATGGGAATCTTCTAGGGACAAACCTTTTTAAAAGTTGGGGCCCGCGTCTCCAAAAAATTTTCCCCATGGTAAAAAACCAAACCCCCCCCTTCCCTTTTTTTAAAATACAAAAAGCCATAAAGTGTTTCACAAAACGGGCAAACTTTTTCACAAAAACCCAAAACAATTTTTCCCACCCCGGGAAAGGGTCCCAGGGCCCTCTTCCTTTTTTCAAAAAAAAAAAAAATGGAAAAAAACCTTTCCTAAAACATTGTACAAAACCCACACTAAAATTTGGAAAATGACAAAAAAACCTTCCTAAAGATAAAAGGCCCACCAAAAAAAGTAAAAAAAAAAACCCACTCAAAATTTTAAAAAATTTTTTACCTTGAAATAACCAAAAAAACAAAACTTACAAAAAATTTCTTTTAAAAGAGCCCCCAAAAAAGAAAGTTTCCTCTTTTAAAATAATGTTTGGATCCCCTTCCCAAAACTCAAAAAAAATTTTCTCCAGGAATTTTACCAAAAACCCAAAAAACCCCCAAATTTTAAACCAAATAAAAAAATTTCCCCAAAAACCCCCAGGGAAAAAATCAAATTACGGACGCACCCCTCTCCCCTCCCCCTAAAACTATTTTTTTTTTTTAATTTAAAATTTTTTAAAAGGAAAAAATTTTGCCCCTGGGGCCAACCAAACCCCAATTTTAAAAAAAATTAAAACCCCTTAAATTTAAACCCCCAAAAAAGGGTCCCGCCCCAAATTTTATAGGGCAAATTTTAAACAGAAAACAATCCAACAATTAATTTTTAAAACATCTAAATATTTAAATTTTTTTTTATTCATTTAAAAAAATTTTTGAAAAAAGAGGCATTTAAAAAAAAAAAAAAGAGATGGGGAAAAAACTTTTAAAAAGGGAAACATTAACGGCAAACCCTTAAAAAATTTCCTTTTAAATTTAACCTAAACAATAAATTAATTAAAGGGGTGAAAATTAAAATTTAAAAGAAACAATAAAAAATTAAAAATAAAAGGGAAAGGTTCAAAATTTTTTTCAGGCATTAACCAAAAAATTTAGGGGGAAATGGAAAATATTTGTTTGGGAAAAGGATTTAAAAAAAACAAAAGGTTTAGCCTTTTGGGGATAAGGCTTATCTTTTATTGGGGGGGTATAAATTAAGGGGGGGAAAAAAAAGTAAAATTTATTAAAAAGGGGCAGTTAAAAAAAATAAAATTTTTTTTGTTTGGGTGGGGTAAATTGATTTTTAAAAAATTTAAATTTTCCCGGTAGAATTTTTTTATATTTACAGGAAAACCTTCCCGTTTTTAGGGCCTTTTTAATTTTTTGCCCCTCCAAAAAAATTTTGGGAAAAAAGTAAAAAAGGGGGGACACGGGAACAAAACCCCAAAAGTATCTTTCCCTTGTGGTTTTGGGCTTTGGTTTTGGGTTGAAAGGGTTTTTGGGGGGAAGGAAAAATTTAGGGAAAGGGGTTAAAATTTTTAAAAATTTAATTTTTTCTTTTTAAAAGGTGCCCAAGTTTTAATTTAAAATGGAATGTTTGTAAAATTTAAAGGTTTGGTTTTGAATTTAGGGTTTGTTGCCTTAGGGGAAATTTTTTAAATTTGAATTACCCTTTTTTGGGGGGAAAGGGCCCGGGTGGAAAATTTTTGTTCCCCCTTCCCAAAATTTTGGGTTTTAGAAAAGGGAAAATAGGGGATTTTTTTATAGGGGAAAAAAAGGGCCTGAACCCCGTGGAACCCAAAGTTAAGGTTTCGAAGTTGCCATTTTGGAAATTTTGTTTGTTTGGGTATATTGAAAAAAATTTGGGGGTCCCCTTTTTCCCAAAAAAGGACCAAGTTTTCCCTTCCCGTTTAAAACTTTGTGAAAGGGATCCATTATATTATTTAATTAAAAACACTTAAATTTTTTAATTTGGTTTTTCAAATTTTTTTGGGGGGTTTTTTGGGAGATAGGTAGGGGTAAATTTTTTCTGTAATTTTTTAAGTTTTTGGAGAGAGGGTGGGTTTGGGGAAAGCCGTTATTAAGTTTTTCCCTCCAAAAAGGTGGGGTTTAGTAATTTGGAAAAATTGGAAGGGGAAAATTTATGGATTTGGAAAAGGAAGAGGGAAAGGGGCCTTTCCCGTGGGGCCAAATTTTTTAATTTTGTGGGAAAAATTTCCCCTTTTTTTTGTTAAATAAAGGGCTTCGGGGCTGAGGTAGGAAAATTGAGGGGAGTTGGGGGGAGGGGGGCCCTCCCCCAAAAACCCTATACAATTTTATTACAAAAATCATTCAACCCCGTAAATTTAAAACTTTAAAAACCCCAAAAAAAAGCCATAAAAAGTTTTAGCATTTTAAAAGTTTTCCCCTTTTATTTTATTAGGGCCCCAATCCAAAAAGGCCCCTTTGGAAATTTTTTTGTTGGGGGAAAAAAAAGGGAAAATTCCTTTAAAAAATTAATTTTTCAAAAAAAATTTTTAAAGTTTAAAGGTTGGGATTTCCTAAATTTATTCAAATTTTTTTTTCCTCCTTTAACCGGGGGACCCTTCTAATTTTTTTAAAAATTTAAAATAAAAATTTATTTTGTTAAAAGTTTTAGCAAATGATTGTTAAGCACCTGAAACCCCTTTTTTGATAAAAGGGTGGGTAAAAAAAAATTTAAAAAACT
>NC_069471.1:4160119-4179826 GCF_026875155.1 Cherax quadricarinatus | reverse complement strand
TTTTGCTCCCAGTGTTTACAGTTCAACCCCTTTTCAAAAATTTTGTTGCCAGTCTCCGGGTGAAATTATTGCCCCCTTAGCTTCTTTTTGTGCACTTCCCTGTAGTACATTCACTTTGCATACATCTCTTATTTTGTGTTCAGTGTGTACCACTATTTCCTTTTTATTGTTGTTTTGCTCAAACTATTTCCATCACTAAGAAGTTTACCTAGTACCGTGGTGCTGTGTTCTCTCTGACTCTGTGTTGAATTGTAGCCAGTGCATCCCCATTTTCTTGCTCTGCCTGTTTACCTTTTCGGACCTGCTTGCTTTGAACAATTGACGTCATGACTAAAAACACGCAGTGGCCATGCCATTAGTCCAGATTCTGCTGGTGCCAGCAATGGTGCCTCAGCCAGCGTGAACACGCGGCAGGGCATCGAAGCCCCCGCGACAGTTGGTCAACTTGTGGCTCAAGCTTCGATCACCAGTGGGCCGGCTCATCGTCCATACCCTAACCCTTTTTTTTGGGTACGGTCGTTCAAATAGTTTAGAGCCATGGCTGCAGTCAGTCGAGACGACTGTTCAGGGTCTATTTGATAGTCCCACGGATACACAGTACATTCGTGCTGCTGTTGCAGCAGTGGATCTCACCTAGGATGATATAGGTGCCTTTGTGCAGCTCAAGCGCGTTTGTAAGATTCAGTCTTGGGACGAACTTAAGGAGGAATTTAGGTGTTATTTCCGGCGTAGTTGCCAACGCCATTACATTGACAGTGTTACCAGCGTCTTGGCCGAATGTCAATACCGGCACGAAAGCCCCCTGGCTTGCATTTGCCGGTTCGAGCAAGCCGCCATGGACTTTACTGATGCCATCAGCTCCACTAAGTGGGTGGATGGTGCCGGCCGTATTGATGCTAAAGACATCATCCCCATGCTGGCTGTCGGCATCAAGCGGGAGGGATGCCCCCCCCCTAACCTCTGGGTTGCCATTGATGCGCTAGGACTCGGCCCTCAACACGACATCCTGGGTGCATATGATGCCATCGACTCGCTCAAGCTGCCTTCCGAGCAAGGCAAAGTTTGCCGCTTTGCGGATGATCCCCTACCCACCCTTCCGGCGCCGTCCACAGTGACCCCGCGGTCGCAGCCGGAAGTCACTTTTTGCCGCTGCTGTCAGACAGCCCGCCCACAAAGTTTCCAACCCCAGTCCCTAACACCGCCTAAGTAAAAAATATTGACCACAGTAACAACAGTCAGTCCCATACAAAAAAGCAGTCATCGACTCCCTGGACCAGGGCAAAACGTCGCCAGCAAACACCACCCCCAACCTCACCTACTTAAGCGTGGTTTTTGTAGTGAACTTGTTTCAACTGTGGCAAACGACGGGCACTACCGCGATAGGGAGTGTTACAAACTAATCCCCGCAAAGTAAGTAACATAACCGTCGCCTGCAACGTATCAGTATCAAAGTAACCATCACCGTCCCCATGCTCGTCTCGCGAGGGAGTCTGTATGTACCACAATACTTCCAGTCATACCTCCCATGAGTGTCGCAAGCTGGCGCGAAGTATGCCTGTCAGCTGAGTGGTGCAAAGCAGTCGTCGCGCAATCGCACGTGCTTGGTAGAAAGCCCTTCCCTAGTTCGGGGGAAGAGGTGCGTCCGAAAAACCAGCGAAAAGGACATAGTTTAGAACCTGTCGGAGTACTGTAGTCGTTCCTCCCTGTCCGCAATGCATTCGCCGCTCTGTGGCAGTGATACAATTGCCGACAGTGAGGAAACAGGGGATAGGGTTGTCCTTGACGTTGTGCCGAGACACGTACCATACCTTCACAGGTCGAGCCTCGGTCAACCAAGCGTCGAGCCTCAAGCAGCTGTGCTCCGGGGATTTCGTTTCGGCCTGTCATGCCTTTCATGTTCGGTTATGACAACCCGTGCGGACGCCTCATCGAGTCCATGTACAACCATAAGCCTGTCCAGCTTTTCCTAGATACAGGTTCGCAGTGAGTTGTTAACATTGTCCGCTCCACTTTTTTCCGAGACACTTGGACCGTCATGCGGCCATGTTGACGAGCCATCTGCATTCAGACCTTGAGAGGAGGGTCTCAGGTAAGCCGCTGGACGGTTCGTTGAGCGGTCGTACAACGTTAGAATTTGCGGGTCCATGGGTCACAAGCTGTCCGCAAAATCTTAGTCGCTAGATGGTATTGTTGTCCATGGTGACCTGCTCATAGGGTTCAAAACCATGGCAGACCTTAGGATCCAACTTAGTATCCAGCTGAGTGGGGCGAAAGCAGAATTCAACGGAGTGGATGTGCCCTTCGGGGGCGTGCGCTTAGGATCCACTATGGTTGCTTACTCTGTTCAGAGTATGACAGAGTGCTTAGAATCGTTGGAAAACGGTGGTTTCCTAGCCATTCTCCCCGGGGTCAGTCTCTTGCCCTGATACTCTCTCGGACCTAGTAGTAGAGCTCGTTGCCCGTCACTCCTGGCCCATCAGCTGCTTAGTACCAGTGAAACCTCAGTCTGGGACGCCCAGGTCTAACTTCACTCTAACTCTGACGTGTTGTAGAGGACAGCAGTTGTCAAGCAGCAGTGTTCACCTGTCAGCAGGCGACTGTTGAACTCGTGTCATGGCCACAGCGAGCAGAGTTACTGTTGTTTTATACAAAGATGAGTCACTTTGTCAGCTAAACTCGTCACTCCTGTTATGGTGTACGTGAGCAGTGCTTTCGAAAGGAGCCTTGTGCTGGTTGACAACCGACACGTTGCCGAGTCAGGGCCTCTCCCCTTGAAACCATCCCTTGCAACAGTGCAACGTGGTAAGTTGCAAGTTCCTTGTTGTCAACAAGTGCATAGTCGAGATTTCCCTGCGGAAGAATACCTCACTTGTCGACCTTGTCCAGATTCCCTCTCCGGTGAGGTGAGAGTGGAGGTTGAAGCCAGCTATGACTTCCTCGTGAGTGCCAGTTCTCCCAGGCGAGTCTGTTGCCTGACTCTTCCAAACACCCGGCAGTGCAGGAAGATGATCTAGCTTTGAAGATTATCCTGAAGAGGTCCCAAATCTTCTCCCATTAGTTCTCAATCGTGCTCGTTCTGCAGTCGCACTGTGGTGAGTCAATGGTTGACCACCCCACTTGATCTCTCACCGTATTCACTTGACAAGGTACTAAAACCCATTTATGTAACCAGGAGTATCGCGTGCCACATGCGCAAAGAGTCTTCGCCGAAGAATCTCATTACACGGATGCTCAGTGATGGGGTTATTGAGGGAGTCCCCACTTCCCAATGGTATGCTTCCCCCTTATTTGGTTCCCAAGAAAGACGGATACCTGGGCGCCCACTGTTATCGATTACAGGAAACTGGATTTGCATGTACCATCCCTGACCGCTTCCATTGCCAGTTCTGAATGACTGTCAGCAGAACATCGGTGATAATAAGTCTTTCAACTCTTGATCTTCTTCAAGGTTTGGCAGATCTCCCTCGATGATGAGAGCAGAGGGAGTTGACAGCTTTCTCTACGCCAAATGGGTCATTACCAGTTCAGGAAGGATGCCCTTTGGCTTGCGCAGATGCCCAATCACGTTTAGTTGTTTGATGCGACAATTGTCCGTACCCTCATGATGGTGGCACGCTCGTGGTCTACCTGGATGATTCATAGTCATGTCGCAAGATGTCCCATCACATCTTGAAAATCTTGTCAGGAGTATTGGACAGGCTTAGACTCAGGCAAATCTTAAAGGTTAAAGCTCTCCAAATGCATTTCTCCGAAGGAAATAAAATTTCTGGGTCACCCGTAGTGAAGGTGTAGTGGACTCTGAATGCTTTAAAAGACGGAATGAGTCTAAAAATCTCGGCCGTGCAGAAATTCCCATGACCATGACGGCGGGATGCAGTCCGGTCCTTCATAGGCCTGGAAGGTTTCTACCGCACCGTTATCGCAGGTTTCTCCACCATTGCTGCACCCCAGTCACGCTTTACTCAAGAAGGATGCCCCTTTTGAAGTGGACGTGTGATCAGGAACGAGCTTTTGTCACTTCTTATGAACAAGTTAAACATCAGCCCAAACCCCTTTAGATTCCCTGACTTTCCACCAAGGCATTTACCTTGACGACTGATGCCAGCAATGTTGGCTTCGGTTGCAGTCTTGTCACAGGAAATCTAAAGGTAAGCATCACCTATTCCTATGCTTAGCCGTTTGTCCTCTACTAAAGCAGAAGTCAATTATTCAGTGACAGAGCTAGAATGTGTTAGCCATTCGCATGGGAAGCCCTGAGTCATTTTTCGGGTATATCTTCTATCATTATCCTATCAGATTTTATAAGATCATTTACCCTTAATTGCGACCTTTTTGCGACTATGAACCTCTCGGGTAAGCCATGCTCGTTGTAGGTCGCCTCACGTTCAATGACTACGAACCTGAATAATTTGCTATGTCCTAGGTAAGCAAAAATGGTTGTAGCTGATGCCCTGATCGAGGCATTTAGCTTCGTGAGTGTCGGCAATTCGTTCTTGTTGAGGATCTCGAGAGAGCCCAACGGACCCAGGACATGTGTGGTCTCCAGTCCTTCGTTTCCTGACCAAGGTGGACGTTGAAATACAGGTCAAGTCTCAGTTCCACTGAGGATTGGTTGGTCAACCAAGGTGTAACTGTGCCGTGTTTGCACGCTGGTGGACCCCGGACAGAACCATATACCAGCGGGTGATACAGAGTCCATGATAACCAGCTAATCTTAGGTTTGATCCACTTGTCCCAGGTTGTAGCGCACCCCGGGAAAGGACCCGCCAGTATCAAAACACGGCCGAATGGAATATTTCATGGCTAAGAGATGGCAGGCGGACATTGCCAAGCATGTGATCAGTGGTGTGTTGTTTGCCTACAGCACAAGGGTACCATTACAGGTTCCTAACCTCCATCTAAAGTATCCATTACAAAAGGAGCCCAGGGAGAGAACTTCTGTAGACCTTTGACAAACTTCTCGACCTCGGAGAAGGGAATTAAGCACCTGGCTTGTAAATGGTATAGATAAATTGAGCGGTACAGTGAATTAGTACCATTCCTGATAAAACGCCGAAACGGTCGCTCAGTCTTTCCGGTGAGCACTGTTGTTCTTCGTCATACTGCCACGTGTCCTTTCTGACAGACAATGGGGTCTGAGTTTTAATGGGCATAATGCAGGATCTTTGCTCCAGATTAAACCATTATCAATGCGCAGTAGTTCCCACGACCCACCTGCGAGTATGGTCTTGCTGAATGTAAAATCGCAAGTCAGGAGGTGTCATAGTTACGTTAATGACCCAAGTTTGTTACTAATGGGATGAGGGCTATAAGTTGTTCAAGTGTACATTAAATGCCTCCATCAACAGTCGTCGGTGAGACACCTCATTTTGCTTGTATGCAATGTCAAGCGCTTACCAATGAATTCTGTTTGCATCACCTAGACCTACTTACGTTTACTGATAACCCATGTGTAGTAAGATGAAGTCAATGCAGCTTGTCTTCCAGCAGGGTACGACTGGGAGAACATTATGATTAGAAGCTACTGTGATAGGTTCACGTCTGAGCGCAATGCCCGCGCCAGGAAAGAAAAGTGGAACCAGGTTGCAAAGTTATGTTGCTCAACCCAGTGAAGTCCCCAGGTATGCACAACTTGTCCCAAAGTCTGTGGGTCCTTACCGTTGTCACGACAGCTCGTGGCAATAGTTCGAGGTGGAGGGAGATTGCTGACGGGAAAACTATCAAGGAAGCCCACCCTTGATCACATGAAGATATGTGGGACCATATGCAGGCCGAAGACAGAGCTGGAGGGCGCGTGCGTTGAGCAACGCCACGATCAGAGGATAATTGCTAGGGACAACCGTCTATCCCATTCTCCACTTACTACGGGTTCGGAAAGACGGCCCAGTAAAGTTAAGGTCCATACTTATGGGCATGCGACCAGGACAACAGGTACATTTCTGTGACATTGACGTACTACTGACTTGTCTGACTCCTATGCTAGTTATGCTAATTGTTTTGTTTGCAAGAAAATGGGTATAAATGACACCATTGTTATAGCTAGTCGCTGATAATGGAGTCAGGGTGGACAAATCTGTAATTATGTAAATACGTTTAGAAGGGTACCCAGAGTGTATTGAATTCCATGGATATAGTATTACTGATAAGTCTGTGGCAAGTGTTTTTATAACAAAAGAAAAAAAAAAAAGCCTCTGTATTACGGTCAGGGCCAGTGTCTGCCCTCTGAGTCACATGTCACACCTTAGAGATATGCTACTGTCAGTCATTGTTTTGCAGAATGGTGAGGGTGCAACAACGTTCGTTTGTAGACGAGTGTGTCAACTGATGTCAGCCCTGCGGACACTGTATATAGAAGATTTTAGTTCCAGTGCTGACGTCCTCGGACTCTCTCCTCGAAGAAACAGTCTGTGGCAAACCAGTGTTATCTTCCCCTGGATGGGAAGAGAGTTTTTTTTTGCCTGTTGCATTTTTATGTCCATTTTTTTATTTTACTAGTGAGCGAAAGCCAAGTCCCTCTTGGGGTAGCTAGTGATTAGTTAATTCTTTATACTCACGGGACACACCAGTATTGTCGCGTCGGGGACGGACGCGTAGGTTTCGTGGCGAGCCAATGTAGCCAGCCTGTACTGTCAGAACACACAGCCTTTGCCTGTCTGCTCTGACTAGTTCATATTTCGCGGCATTTTAAGTGCTGCCCTCTGTAGGCCTACCTAGGTCGGTGGGAGGCTGAGCTCACCGTCTCTCACTCCTAGGCCGACTGACTTGAAAGACTCAAGTCCCCCCTCCACGGACTGGCTTGCGGTTACTCTCCTCACACGGCCCGTTGTGTACTCATCCTACCCATAAGCCAAACTAGTCACGGCCGTATCATTGCTACCTATGCTACCTTCATCGGCACTAAACCGCTGTTCAGCAGTAAGAACAGCAATAACAACTGTTCAACTGCCTCTCAGCATACATAAGGGGGATTACCAATAGACCCCTGGCTGTCTTCAAGATGCACTGGCAAGCACTTAAAATCTGTCCCTGACCTGCCGGGCTGTGACTTCGTATGTTGGATTGTGTGCAGCCAGCAGTTAACAGCTGGTTGATCAGGCTTTACTGATCCACCCAGGGGCCTGGTCATAGGACCAGGCCGTGGGGCGTTTGACCTCTGAACTCTCTCCAGGTCAAAACTCAGTGTATAAACAAGTAATTGATCCCAGATGAGTACAAGGATGTGAACGTGGCCCATCGCGACGACACTACTTGCAAGAGTTCAGTGTAGCGCTCTAAGTGGCTATTTTAATAAAAGGACCAGTCCATCTTTATCATCAGCAGGACAATTAATAAAGGAAAAGCCTGCTCCCACTTTATTACCATGGTAAAGATAGTGGACATTGTTGTCTATGCTTAAGAGAGCAAGAATCAAGCATTCTGCTTTGTTTCATGGAGGAGTTTGAAATGGAAGCAATAAAGTACTTGGTAAAGCTTTTCCTTTATGTTTAGGGGCATTGCAGTGGCGTAGGATTGCTCTGAGCGTCAGATTACTTTTGACTCTACTGAGGAGAGACATTGGTCGTACCGGGGTTAACTAAAAATGACACACTGTTCTGCACATTTTGCACAAAAGAATCTCAATAAAACACTTACAGAGGACAAGTGTGATACCTTCTTAAGTGACATTATGGTCGTGAACAATTATTGTATGTACAGTACTATAACAATGAGTGATGCAATTCCACAGGAGTGTTAGTAGTGCGACATTCTTCAAAGAACACTATTCTCAATAAGACATCGGATATCCGGCATAAACTACGGGTCAGATATATATACACAGGTAAGTGTACTAAGAGTGATAACTACTATGACTGTGCAGTTGAGGATCAAGATGTGAGTTAGTCTTTTTATCATAAACCTGGTGATAAATGGACCTTTGAGTCCACTCAAGTAAGTGTTGTCAGCAAATCACGGTCGGATATAGACTGACTATAAACCCCTAGGCATAAATTATATTACATGTTACCTGTTATTTATCTTACAGCCCATTGCTAATGGATATGACACCTTCTCAGAATTCTCCTGCAGGGGTGGCTGTGCAGGGGCGATGTGCTGTCTTTCCAAGCTTAGTTTACCCCTATATTAATCTTTAACTTTAGCTGGTAAACCATTCTCAACAATTGGTTGTGCTCAAACCGGAAAACATAAAGGACCACACTGTGGTCCAAATACGCTTGAAACTGCAGTGTGTAACAAATAAAAGCCTACTAGCCAAGGTCCTTCGAAAAAAAAGCTGTAAAATAGTGTTCTACAATAATAAATCAGAATAATGAGTTCCTCAAGGCTCAATCACTGAGAATGGCAGCCAAAAGAAAAAACAGGCGGCACAACGGCTTTCACCCAATTACCCAAAGATAAACGGAGCTGGGTGACTCACCCAACAAAAACGGGGGATGGCACCCGTCATCAATGCTCTGGATGCTCATAAGGAAACGGCTGACCACATCAACAAGCGATGACGTTCAGTTTGGTCTGAGTGTACATACACGTAGTATTTTATAAGGTTTATGAACAGAAATTAAGAGACAAGTTGTGTTTAAGTTTGTTTTTACAGATATAACTCTTATATTTAAGGAAACGAATATATAAAATGTTAATCTTTCTAGTATATATTAACAGTTGGAACATTGATACATGTGTAAGAAAATATACACATGTGATTTACAGTTAAACAGTCGAATTTATAGTTCTACAGTGAATGAAGTCTATTTAATGTTATTTACAATAACTGAACATTGATCAGGCTGACACTGCAAACTCAAGACATAAACCCAGAGGGTGATTTCCAGCCATATATACTCTGTAACCCTTCATGGTCATTGACCCTGAGGTTATGGTTAGTGGGTCATTGTTGTCTGACTCTAGATTAATTGCTGATTGAGCATAACAAAACTCAAGTGTTTATAGCAGTACAGTGTTTTTTAAAAACACTTAGTGTGGTACTAGATTTTCAGTATACCATTTATAAGGGCTTGTTTAAAAACTCAGTTTCAGTCTTTACGGACTAAGATTATACAACTAGAAAATCTAATATCAGTCTGCATAGGATTAACTCAAGATACCAAATATAGATTTTTGATTTGTCTTGAGGTAAAAGCTGATTTTAACTTACACTACATCCTGAAAAATAATTAACTCAGACTATACAAATTATGAAAATGGAGTTTATTGAATCAGATCCATCTTGAGGATGAAATTAAAAATGTTTTAGATACATTTAGTAAACAACATTAAGGTGCGAAGGTGCTCAGGCTATTGCCATAAAAAATATGTCACAGAGACCTACTGTAACTAGTGGTGAAACACCTGTGCCACTGCAACAACGCAGTGTACCATTACCAAGTTTACCTACCTTTTCGTTTACCTATTTTCCAAGGTCATAATTTTGAAGAATTCTTTAGGTGGTTTTCAATCCATAGTGCATTCACGAACTGACAGGTAAACATTGCTGAGTTTCATTTATCCTAAAATGTCTTGTGAAAAGGGTGAACCCTGATGAAAACTGATTAAGTGAATTCTGGTGGTTAAAGGACAATTATCAAATGCCGTACTTGTCCTTAGCAGACCCAAATTACTTTGATCTTGATATTGACAAGGCAGGGTGGGAAATGCAGTCTTACTATCAAGCGTTGAGCCCACCCAAAACATCGTTTTTTTCAGATTTACAGGCATTTTGAATCCACATTAGACAATAGTCTCAGATCTTAGGTGCTAATTATGTCCTAAGGCCATGGGAATGGTTTTATCTTGTGGTAACGGTACAGGTTAAATAAGTTGTCACCACAAACTATTGAACGATTAAATATTTGTTTAATAAACGCAATTGCACTGGTGAAGAAAATTAGCAATGATTTAAAACAATTAGTTTCATGCATGAAAGCAACGAGACAAGACGAAAAATACACAAATCCTGTGGATAATAAACCTTCAACTCAGAATGGGAAATCCCATATAGGCATTTATCAAGCTGTGAATACAACAGACAGTAAACAGACTGTCACACATAAATGTACTCCAAAATGTGCAATTTGTGATGGAACACAGTTAGTTTAATATGTTTATTATGCACCCCATACCCATCCTGTGGGCGGTAGTCAAAAGATTACAGAGGTACATAATTGGTCCAGGGACTGGACTCCAAAGTTTTGATAGCTGAGCAAGTTACAGAGGTAATGAACTCACAATTTGCAGGTCAATACAGATCTCCCTCAACATTTGCATGGGTTAGGGGATCAAGAGCTTCACGAATGTTGAAAAATTGAGAATGTTTGGTGCCCCAAATATATTGTAGGGAAATTCTAATACAATACCTGGCTTCCTTAAACCTCTTGAACCATGAACAATCATAAAATACATGAAAATGTCGTAAATTGTACTAAATACATACATGTTAAGGTTTAATAACATGTATGTTATTAAATACCACTGCCTCCACCAATGCCTCCACCACTTCCTCAACCCAATGAGAGTCCCTACTTACCTCCCTCAACCCCAGCGACAGGCAGCCATGCCCTCTTCCCACCAGTGTGGTGAGTGATTTTGTTTGTTCATTATTTGCTACTAAAACTACAGTATAAATAATGTAACCCATTCATGACTGCATATTGGAATGTATTCGACAGGTATTGGACCTGGTGAATTCATATGTCACCGTCCAAGCAAAGTAATCAAAAATTTCTGCTACTGCTATTAGACAATAGTAATAATAATAATAATAATAACCAATATAATACTTAATAATAATAATAATAATAATATAATAATAATAATATATAATAATAATAATAATAATAATTAATAATAATAATGATTTTCAAAACATTTCACAATAATTCATTGTGTTGGTGTGCTGTAGACTTCGAGTGCAAACTGGTGTGGTTAGAGGCAGTGGTTGAAGGAAGCAGTTGAGGAATGTGGTTGAGGCAGGGCCTGAGGCAGCGGTCCTGAGGCGGGGTTTTAGCTAATGCAGAGTAAGCAGTTGTGACAAATGGTAATTAATAAACATTATATGGTTTAAATAATAATAGTAATGTTATTATTATAATAACATATTATTATAATATTTTAATAAAAATGTCATGTTATTAATCACCATAGCCTCAACCACTGCCTCAAATGCTTGCTCCTCACCCATGGCATCAACTGCTGCCTCAACTGCTGCCTCACCAACTGCTCACCACTGCCTCACCCACATGCCTCACCACTGCTCAACACTGCCTCAACTGCTGCCTCAACTGTGGCTTCATCTGCTGCCTCATCCACTGCTCACCCAGCTCCCAACCAATGCCTCTCATCCGTGCCTCAATGCTGCTAACTGCTGCCTCAACCACTCGCCTCACCACTGCCGCAACACTATGTCTCAACTGCTGCCTCAACCGCTGCCCTATCCGCTGCATCAACCGCTGCCTCAAACCATGCCTCACCACTGCCTCACCCCACTGCTCACCACTGTCTCTTCCACTGCTCTCAAAAATACTGCCTTCACCCACTGCCTGACTGCTGCCTCAACCCGCCTGCCTCACCCACTGCCTCACCCAATGCCTCAACCACTGCCTCAATCGGCTGCCTCAACTGCTGCCTCAAACCACGCCTCAACCGCTACATCAAACGCTGCCTCAACCGCTGCTCAACCACTGCCTCACCCCACTGTCTCTTCCACTTGCGTCATATACTTGCCTCCACCCACTGCCTAAACGGCTGCCTCAAACCGCTTCCTCAACCACTGCCTCTACTACTCCAGTTGCACTCAATCGACAAGCACCAAACGCAACGAATTATAGTGAAATGTTTGGAAGAGCACGGAGGACTAAGGCTCACTCCAGCATAAACAAAGCTATACTGACGATGTGTCAACCACTCCCTCGTATTTTTGTACAATTTCCTTCTTCAATTCTATCATATTTATTATTATTATTATTATTATTATTATTATTATTATTATTATATTATTATTATTACTATTGTTATTACAGGTCCTCCATCACAAATCCGGCATTATTGGGACCTGTAGTGTGCCGGATTACTGAGTTTGCCGAATTACAGAGTGGTTAAGTTAGAATACACTTAATAAAATTAACCAACTTGACTTACACAGCTCATTGAACATCGGCAAAAATCGAACATTTACGCTACTTAGAGCTCAATTTCAAGGTACTTTTCATCATGAAAGCAATCAAAATCATGTCTATTTCTGTAATATATCTTCCATTGTATCAAATGAGTCCAAAAAATGAGAATACAACCATAAAAACCATACGAAAATATATTTCAAAGAGGCGGGTAATGGCTGAGAAGTGAACTCCCTTATTTATCGTCCGCCATTTTTATTTTTGTTGTATGTTAAGAAGCATCTTTTTATCAAACATTGCCCAAGTTTCAATGACATAGCCCAACAAACAACCGAGTAAAGAAAATATTTACCAAAAATCACATATGGCAAGCCCAAGCCAGGTACTGGAAATAAGTCACTTTGTCTGACTTTTCTGGGTTATCCCAGGTTCTCTATACATACACAGTTATGTATGATAATCTATGTAACTGTATTTGTGTATATCTGAATAAACTTATTTACTTCTAGTCTGTCAACCGAGTACAAGAAACCACCCATTCACTTATTTCAACTACCCAATAAAGTGGTCAGAAATTATCAATTTGGCCGATTTCACACAAATTTCAACAGATGCCAATTTCAGAATAGCGTCCAGAATAAACAATGTAGACATTCCTTGCGCTAAAATAACATTTTCTCTGTTCATTAGTCATGGCTACAGGACCCTCTTATATTACTCTTGCTTACCATTTGGAATTTTTATTCAAAAAAAATAAAAGATTTACTGTTATGCAGACTGCTGCATTATTGTAATAATTGTATAAATAATGTCAATCCATTCTTGACTCCGTACTGGAATTTAGACTGGCAGGCGGACAGGTATTGGACGGTGACGTCATTTGTTTACTCTTGAGCTTCGCTAAAGAATAGAACATTTTCGCTACTGTGAGCGCAATTTCAAGGTACTTTTCGTCATGAATGCAATCAAAATCATATCTATTTCTGTAATAAATCTTTCATTCTATCAAATGAGAAGGAAAAAATGAAAATATAACCATAAGAACCATACAAAAATATACCGCTAAGCGGCCACTATTGGCTGAGAAGTAAACTCCGCTATTTATGGTCTGATTTCTTTCATTTTTGGTGTACGTGAAGAAGTATCTTTCCATCATACATTGCCCAAGTTTGAATAAGATAACCCAACAAACAACTGAGAAAATGACAATAATAATAAAATAATAATAATAGTAATAATAATAATAATAATTAATAATAATAATAATAATAATAATAATAATAATAATAATATCTTTATTTACTACACGTACATGTACAAGGTATACAGGCCTAGCTGACATCAGTAAGTAAGTAAGTTTATTCAGGTATACACAAATACAGTTGCATAGAATTATCATACATAGCAGCATATGTGTAGAGAACCTAGGATAACCCAAAAAAGTCAGACACAGTGACTTATTTCTTGCTACTCCTACTTACACTTTGGTCACACTTCACAGACACGCACATGCATATATATATATATATATATATATACATACATCTAGGTTTTTCTCCTTTTTCTAAATAGCTCTTGTTCTTCTTTATTTCTTTTATTGTCCATGGGGAAGTGGAAAAGAATCTTTCCTCCGTAAGCCATGCGTGTCGTATGAGGTGACTAAAATGCCGGGAGCAATGGGCTAGTAACCCCTTCTCCTCTAGACATTTACTAAAAAAGAGAAGAAGAAAAACTTTATAAAACTGGGTTGTTTAATGTGCGTGGATGTAGTGCGATGACAAGAAACAGATGATTGCTGATGTTATGAATGAAAAGAAGTTGGATGTCTTGGCCTTAAGCGAAACAAAGCTGAAGGGGGTAGGGGAGTTTCGGTGGGGGGAAATAAATGGAATTAAATCTGGAGTATCTGAGAGAGTTAGAGCAAAGGAAGGGGTAGCAGTAATGTTGAAGGATCAGTTATGGAAGGAGAAAAGAGAATTTGAATGTGTAAATTCAAGAATTATGTTGATTAAAGTAAAGGTTGGATGCGAAAAGTGGGTCATAATAAGCATGTATGCACCTGGAGAAGAGAGGAATGTAGAGGAGAGAGAGAGATTTTGGGAGATGTTAAGTGAATGTATAGGAGCCTTTGAACCAAGTGAAAGAGTAATTGTGGTAGGGACCTGAATGCTAAAGTAGGAGAAACTTTGTATAGAAAGGGGTTTAGTTATAGGTAATACATATTTTAAGAAAAAGAGGATAAATAAGTATACAAGATGTGATGTAGGGCGAAATGACAGTAGTTTGTTGAATTATGTATTGGTAGATAAAAGACTGTTGAGTAGACTTCAGGATGTACATGTTTAAAGAGGGGCTACAGATATATCAGATCACTTTCTAGTTGTAGCTACACTGACAGTAAAAGGTAGATGGGATACAAGGAGAATAGAAGCATCATGGAAGAGAGAGGTGAAGGTTTATAAACTAAAAGAGGAGGCAGTTAGGGTAAGATATAAACAGCTATTGGAGGATAGATGGGCTAATGAGAGCATAGGCAATGGGGTCAAAGAGGTATGGGGTAGGTTTAAAAATGTAGTGTTAGAGTGTTCAGCAGAAGTTTGTGGTTACAGGAAAGTGGGTGCGGGAGGGAAGAGGAGTGATTGACGGAATGATAATGTAAAGAGAGTAGTAAGGGAGAAAAAGTTAGCATATGAAAGTAGAAGTGATGCAAGGAGGAAAGAGTATATGGAGAAAAAAGAGAGAGGTTAAGAGAGTGGAGAAGCAATGTAAAAAGAGAGCAAATGAGAGAGTGGGTGAGATGTTATCAACAAATTTTGTTGAAAATAATAAAAAGTTTTGGAGTGAGATTAACAAGTTAAGGAAGCCTAAGATCAAATGGATTTGTCAGTTAAAAATAGGAGAGGAGAGTTATTAAATGGAGAGTTAGAGGTATTGGGAAGATGAAGGGAATATTTTGAGGAATTGTTAAATGTTGTTGAAGATAGGGAAGCTGTGATCTCGTGTATAGGGCAAGGAGGAATAACATCTTGTAGGAGTGAGGAAGAGCCAGTTGTGAGGTGGGGGAAGTTCGTGAGGCAGTAGATAAAATGAAAGGGGGTAAGGCAGCCGGGATTGACGGGATAAAGATAGAAATGTTAAAAGCAGGTGGGGATATAGTTTTGGAGTGGTTGGTGCAATTATTTAATAAATGTATGGAAGAGGGTAAGGTACCTAGGGATTGGGCCCAGAGAGCATGCATAGTTCCTTATAAAAAGGGGCAAAGGGGACAAAAGAAAGGAAAAAAATTATAGGGGGGTAAGTCTGTTGAGTATACCTGGTAAAGTGAATGGTAGAGTTATTATTGAAAGAATTAAGAGTAAGATGGAGAATAGGATAGTAGATGAACAAGGAAGCTTTTAGGAAAGGTGGGGGGGGATGTGTGGACCAGGTGTTTACAGTGAAACATAAGTAAAACAGTATTTAGATAAGGCTAAGGAGGTTCTTTGTGGCATTTATGGATTTGGAAAAGGTGTTTTGACAGGGTGGATGGGGGGGCAATGTGGCAGATTTTGGGCAGGTGTAGGGTGTAGGAGGTAGGTTACTGAAAGCAGTGAAGAGTTTTTTATGAGGATAGTGGGCTCAAGTAGAGTATGTAGGAAAGAGGGAAATAATTTCCCAGAAAAAAGAGGCCTTAGAAAAGGGTTGTGTGTTTGTCACCGTGGTTGTTTAATATATTTATAGATGGGGTTGTAAGGAAGTAATGCAAGGGCCTTGGCAAGAGGCGTGTAGTTAAAAGATAAAGAATCACACTAAAGTGGGAGTTGTCACAGTTGCTCTTTGCTGATGAACACTGTTGCTCTTGGAGTTTCTGAAGAGAAGCTGCAGAGGTTGGTGGATAAATTTGGTAGGGTGTGCAAAAGAAGAAAATTAAAAGTGAATACAGAAAGAGTAAGGTAATGAGGATAAAAAAAAGATTAGGTGTTTGAAAGATTGGATATCAGATTGGAGGGAGAGAGTAGGAGGAGGTGAATGTATTCAGATATTTGGGAGTGGACGTGTCAGCGGATGGGTCTATGAAGATGAGGTGAATCATAGATTGATGAGGGGAAAAGGGTAAGTGGTGCACATAGGAGTCGTGGAGACAAAGAACTTTGTCCTTGGAGGCAAAGAGGGGAATGTAATGAGAGTATAGTTTTTACCAACGCTCTTATATGGGTGTGAAGCATGGGTGATGAATGTTGCAGCGAGGAGAAGGCTGGAGGCAATGGAGATGTCATGTCTGAGGGCAATGTGTGGTGTGAATATAATGCAAGAATTCGTAGTTTGGAAGTTAGGAGGAGGTGCGGGAAATTCCCAAAACTGTTGTCCAGAGGGCTGAGGAAGGGTTGTTGAGGTGGTTGGACATGTAGAGAGAATGGAGCGAAACAGAATGACTTCAAGAGTGTATCAGTCTGTAGTGGAGGAAGGGAGGGGTGGGGGTCGGCCTAGGAAAGGTTGGAGGAAGGGGGTAAAGGAGGTTTTGTGTGTGAGGGCTTGGACTTCCAGCAGGCAGCGTGAGCGTGTTTGATAGGAGTGAATGGAGACAAATGGTTTTTAATACTTGATGTGCGTTGGAGTGTGAGCAAAGTAACATTTATGAAAGGGTTTAGGGAAACCGGCCAGGCCGGACTTGAGTCCGGGAGATGGGAAGTACAGTGCCTGCACTCTGAGGAGGGGTGTTAATTTTGGGCAGTTTGAAACTGTAGTTTTAAAGCACCCTTCGGGCAAGACGGATGGGTGAATGATGGGTGAAAGTTTTTCTTTTTGGGGGCCACCCTGCCTTGGTGGGAATCGGCCAGTGTGATAATAAAATAATAAAAAAATGTTATAAAAATTTTCTTATTTTCTTTTAATGAAATAACATCTTATACTAAAAAGACTATCTACTACATGAGGGTCATTAAGGGCTATTTACAATATGAGGGTCACTATCTATAATTTCGAGTGACGTACTACTGTATAGAAAGGGACTTGTTATCTGAGTTTTCTAAAGTAAATTTGGTCCCGGTCCAGGATAACACCCACACAGTCGACTAACACCCAGGTACCCTTTTATGAGGGAAAAATAGACAACAGGGGGAAAGAAACACGCCAATGTTTCTACCCTGGCTGGGAATCGAAATACCAAAACAAGGTTAACCCACCAGGACAAGCCATTAGGCGTTGTCCCAGATCCCCACACTATGCTCAGGGTTAACCCAAATTTTTGACGGAAACTAGAAAGTGGAGAAAAACGGTAATGTTTTTCCTGGTCGGAAAGAATCCAAAATCTAAGGTTTAATAAAAAAAAAAATAGGATCACAATGCCAAAGGTTTTAAAATGGGTTGGGACAGGACAAAAAAACCATGGCCAAAAATATAAACTAAATAATGTAGGGTCTTAATATTACGGATTTCAAGAAAAAATTAGAAGTTCTGGTTAGCAGTAATCTGAAACCAAGACAACAGTGCAAAGTGTTCGCAAAAAAAGCTATTAGAATCCTTGCTTCATATCAAGAAGCATAAATAATAGGAGTCCCAGGTTGTTCCTCAACTCTATACATCCTTGGTTAGGCCTCATTTAGATTATGCTGCACAGTTTTGGTCACCGTTTTTACGGGATGGATATAAATTCTCTGGAAAATGTACAAAGGAGGATGACAAAGTTGATCCCATGTATCAGAACCCTTCCCTATGAGGTAGACAAAGGGGCCCTGAATCTGCACTCTCTAGAAAAGACGTAGAATTGGGGGGGATATGATTGAGGTGTATAAATGGAAAAACAGGAATAAATAAAGGGGATGTAAATAGTGTGCTGAAATATCTAGCCTAGACAGGCTCGCAGCAAGGGGTTTTAAGTTGGAAAAAATTCAGATTCAGGAAGGTATAGGAAAGTACTGGTTTGGTAATAGAGTTGTGGATGAGTGGAACAAACTCCCGAGTACAGTTATAGAGGCCAGAACGTTGTGTAGCTTTAAAAATGGGTTTGGGATAAATACATGAGTGGATGTGAGTTGGACCTGATAGCTTGTGCTACCAGGTCGGTTGCTGTGTTCCTCCCCTAAGTCAATGTGACCTGACCTGACTAGGTTGGGGGGCTTTGGCTTAAGCCGGTAGGAGACTTGGACCTGCCTCGCATGGGCCAGTAGCCTTCTGCAGTGTTCCTTTGTTCTTATGTCTTATATCATATTTTAGCCCTGTGCTATACTCTGTTTTCTCTAATAAAAAGCCCCCAAGACAAGGATAGGAGAATGGTATTTGTTTACCATATCTTCTTCATAACTCTGTCGAACTGCTCGGTGTTATGCCAAATATAATTCATTCTGGAGTATTTAACATGTTTTATTTTATTTATATTGTTTCTATGTCATATTAGATCAATTGTGTAGGCAAAATAAGCTGTAGTGTTGACATTAGCATAAAAATAAAGCATATTCTCCTGCTTCATGGGGACTGAGCTCATGGCAAACCAACAGTGGCTTCAAAGCCACCTTATCTTTAATGGAATACTGTACTGTGTAGGTGCTTTACATAATGAGAAGCATTTCTTTTATTCATTGGAACCATGGCTAGGGCTAAAAATAAAGCACGTTAAAACAATAAATAGAAAAAAAGAAATTGGAAATGGCTATGCAGCAAGTGCACCACCAAACAGTACCAGCAGGTTGGTGTGGCGACCCCGGAAATTTAAAATTATGCTAGCCAAAATTATTGCCGAATAAACTGAAGGAACCGAATAAATGATTGCCGGATTTGTGATGGCAGACCGTATTAGCAGTGGCAGAAATGTTTGATTCTTTGCTGTGTTCAAGAGTAAACACATGATATGCCTTTGACTACCTTTGAGAATTTTGAGAGTATATCTACTCTCTGAGCCCGGCAATGGGCCCGGCTCATCTGGTGCTCACCTGGGGGGGGGGCGCCAGGCTGTTGCTGCTGGAGGCCTGCTGCCCCACATATTCATCACAGCCTGGTTTATCTGGCACCTGGTGAAGATACTTTTCGAGTTTCTTCTTGAAGGCTTCAAACACTTGTTTTCCAGCCCGTGTTTCTGATATCTTCTGGGAAGATGCTGAAAATCTGGGACCCTGGATGTTGATTACAGTGTTCCCTTATTGCCCCCACTGCACCCCTGCTCCTCACTGGGTTTATTTTACACTTCCTCCCATATCTCTCACTCCAGTATGTTTTTTATGGCAGTGTGCAGATTTGGGACCAAGCCCTCGAGTACCTTCCAGGTATATTATTATCATGTACATTTCCTCTCTCTCCTCTGCTCCGGGTGAGTACAGTTCAAGACTTGCAGGGGTTCCCAGTAGTTTAGGTGCTTTACTGGCCAATGTGAGCCTTAAACGTTTCTGTATTTGTTCCAGCTCCAATATTTTTTCCTGCCTTGAACGGGGCCTAAACACTGAGCAATATTCTAAGTGAGGGAGCACTAGCGATTTGAAGAGTGTCACCATCGGCAATGTTTCCTTGTTTTGAAAGTTCTCAAACCCCCCCTTCATCCCTTTCCCGGGTGTCATACTTTGTCTTTTTATGGCTTTAAAAAGAAAGGTCCCCTGAATAATTATTCCAAGGTCTTTTTCGTGTTCCTTACTCC
>NC_069471.1:4139925-4159619 GCF_026875155.1 Cherax quadricarinatus | reverse complement strand
ATTTCCCATTCGAGTTGAAGGTTTATTATCCACAGGATTTGTGTATTTTTCGTCTTGTCTCGTTGCTTGCATGCATGAAACTATTGTTTTAAATCATTGCTAATTTCTTCACAAGTGAAATAGCGTTTATTAAACATAATATTTAATCGTTCAATAGTTTGTGGTGACAACTTATCCTGTACGATACCACAGATAAACCAATCACATTGCCTTAGGTCATATTTAGCACCTAGAGATCTGAGACTATTGTCTAATGTGATTCTAAATGCCTGTAAATCTGAAAAAAACGATGTTTGGGTGGCTTCAAGCTTGATATTAAGACTGCATTTCCCACCCTGGCCTTGTCAATATCAAAGTAATTGTCTGCTAAGACACGTACGGCTATTTGATAATTGTCTTTAACCACCAGAAATCACTTAATCAGTTTCATAGGGTTCTCCCTTCACAAGACATTTAAGATAATTGAACTCAGCAATGTTACCTGTCAGTTCGTGAATGCACTATGGATTGAAAACCACTAAAGAATTCTTCATAATTATGACCTTGGAAAATAGGTAACGAAAAGGTAGGTAAACTTGGTAATGGTACACTTGCTGTTGTTGCAGGTGTAACAGGTGTTTGACCACTAGTTACAGTAGGTCTCTGTGACAGAGTTTTATGGCAGATAGCCTGTGCTCCTGTCCACCTTAATTGTTGATTACTAAATGTATCTAAAACATTTTTAATTTCATCCTCAGATGGATCTGATTCAAGAAACTCCATTTCATAATTTGTATAGTCTGAGTTAATTATTTTCAGATGTTGTGTAAGTAATTCAGCTTTTACCTCAAGATCATCAAAATCTATATTTGTATCTTGAGTTAATCCTATGCAGACTGAAATTAGATTTTCTAGTTGTATAATCTTAGTCCGTAAAGACTGAAACTGAGTTTTTAAACAAGCCATTTTAATGGTATGCTGAAAATTCTAGTACCACACTTAGAGTGTTTAAAAAACACTGTACTGCTATAAACAGTTGAGTTTTGTTATGCTCAAGTCAGCAATAATCTAGTCAGACACTAATGACCCACTAACCTTAACCTCAGGGTCAATGACCATGAAGGGTACAGAGTATATATGGCTGGATCAACCTCTGGTGTTTATGTCTTGAGTTTGCAGTGTCAGCCTGACAATGTTCAGTTATTGTAAATAACATTATACACTTCATTCACTGTAGACTATAAATGTCACTGTTTAACTGTAAATCACATGTGTATATTTCTTACACATGTACAAATGTCACTGTTAATATATACATATGAAAGATTACATTTTATATATAGTTTCCTTAAATATAAGAGTTATATCTGTAAGAAACAAACTTAAACACAACTTTGTCTCTTAATTTCTGTTCATAAACATTATAAAATACTACGTGTATGTACACTCAGACAAACTGACGGTCATCTGGCTTGTTGATGTGGTCAGCGTTTCTTGAGCTTCAGAGCATTGGATGACGGGTGCCATCCCCCGTTTTTTGTTGGGTGAGTCACCCAGCTCCTGTTTTCTTTGGGTAATGGGTGAAAGCCGGGTGTGCGCCTGTTTTCTTTTGGCTGCCCATTCTCTGTGATTGAGCCTGGAGGAACTCATTTATTCTGATTTATATTGTAGAACACTAGTTTTACAGCTTTTTTCGAAGGACCTTGGCTAGTAGGTTATTTGTACACTGCAGTTCAACATATTTGGACCACAGTGTGGTCTTTATCCGGTTTGAGCACAACCAAATTGTTGAGAAATGGTTTACCAGCTAAAGTTAAAGATTAAATATAGGGGTAACTTAGCTTGGAAAGACAGCTCATCGCCTGCACAGCCACCCCTGCAGGAGAAGTCTTGAGAAGGTGTCATATCCACTTAGCAATGGGCTGTAAGATAAATACATGTACATTAATAATAATTTATGCCTAGGGGTGTTATGTCAGTCTATATCAGACAGTGATTGCTGACAACACTTACTTGTGTGGACTCAAAGGTCCATTTATCACCAGGGTTTATGATAAGTGACTAACTCACAACTTGATACTCAACTGCACAGTCTATAGTAGTATATCACGAGTTAGTACACTTACCTGTGTATATATATCTGACCCGTAGTTATGCCCGGATATCCGATGTCTTGATTGAAGAATAGTGTTCTTTGAAGAATGTCGCACTACACTCTGTTGGATTGCATCACTCATTGTTATACTGTTCATCAATAATTGTTCACACCATAATGTCACTAAAGAAGCTGATCACACTTCTCTGTAAGTGTTTATTGAGATTCTTTTGTGCAAAATGTGCAGAACAGTGTTCTTTGTTAGTTATCCCGGTACGTCAATGTCTCTCTCTCAGTAGAGTCAAAAGTAATCTGACCTCAGAGCATCCTACGCCACTGCAATGCCCCTAGAACATAAAGGAAAAGCTTACCTAGTACTTTTTGCTTCCTTGTCAAACTTCCTCCATGAAACAAAGCAGAATGCTTGATTCTTGCTGTCTTAAGCATAGACAACAATGTCCACTATCTTTACCATGGTAATAAAGTGGGAGCAGGATTTTCCTTAATTAATTGTCCTGCTATGATAAGAGATGGACTGTCTTTTATTAAAATACACTTTGCAACACTGAACTCTTGCAAGGAGCGGCGGTCGCTTGGCCACGTCACATACTTGTACTGCATCTGGGATCAATTACTTGTTATACCTGGAGTTTACCTGGAGAGAGTTCCAGAGGTCAACACCCCCACGGCCTGGTCTATGACCAGGCCTCCTGGTGGATCAGAGCCTGATCAACCAGGCTGTTACTGCTGGCTGCACACAATCCAACATACGAGTCACAGCCCGGCAGGTCAGGTACAGATTTTAAGTGCTTGTCCAGTGCCTGCTTGAAGACAGCCAGGGGTCTATTGGTAATCCCCCTTATGTATGCTGAGAGGCAGTTGAACAGTTGTTATTGCTGTTCTTACTGCTGAACAGCGGTTTAGTGCCGATGAAGGTAGCNATAGGTAAGCAAAAAAATGATACCGGCCTGGAGCATAGATTGGCTTTAATTGGGTAGGAGTGAGTACACAACGGGCAGTGTGAGGGAGTAACCGCAAGCCAGTCCGTGGAGGGGGGGCACTTGTGTCTTTCAAGTCAGTCGGCCTAGGAGTGAGAGACGGTGAGCTCAGCCTCCCACCGACCTAGGTATGCCTACGAGGGCAGCACTATAAAAAGCCGCGAATATGAACTAGTCAGAGCAGACGGGCTAGGCTGTGTGCTCTGACGACAGTCTACAGTTGCTCGGCCACGCACCGGTACAGCGTCGTCCCGACGCGACAAACTGGTGGGCCCGTATGTATAAGGAGATTACGAACACTAGCTACCGCCAGAGAGGGACTGGCGTTTTCGCTCACAAATAGAACAACAATAAAAAATGGACATAAAAATGCAACAGGCAAAAAAAAACTCTCCCATCCAGGGGAAGATAAAACTGGTTTCTGCCCACGCTGTTTCATCGTGGAGAGAGTCCGGAGACGTCAGCACTGGAACTAAAATCTTCTCAGTATACAGGTGTGTCCGCAGGCTGAACATCAGTTACCACTCAGTCTACGACGTTGTTGCAAATCCCTCACATCTGCAACAATGACTGACAGTACATTTCCTAAGTGTGACATGTGGACTCAGAGGGCATCACTGCCAATGACCGTGAATACAGGCTTTTTCTACTTTTCTTTTTGTTCATAAAAAACACTTGTGCACATACTTACAATAATACGTATATCCATGGAATTCATTACACCTGGGTACCCTTCTAAAGTATTTACATAATTACAATGATTTTTGTCCACCCTGATCTCCATTAATCAATCTATCGACTAGCTATACATGTGGTGGTGCATTTATACCCATTCTGCAATCAAACAATTAGCATAACTAGCATAGAGTCAGACAACAAGGGTTTCAGTAGGATACGTCAATGTCACAGAAATGTACCTGTTGTCCTGGTCGCATGCCATAAAGTTATGATCCTAACTCTGGGCCGGTCTTTCCGTAACCAGTAGTAGTGGCGGAGAATGGATAGACGGTTGATCCCCTAGCATTAGTCGATACTGGTGCAACTTGCAACGACACTGCGCCCTCCAGCTACTGCTTCGGCTGCAAATGTCCACATACTTCATGTGATCAGGTGGGGCCTTCCTTGAGAGTCTACCCGTAGCAATCTCCCTCACCATCGAACTTATTGCCACTTAGCTGTCGTTAGGACACGGTAAGGATCCCACAGACTTTGGGACAAGTTTTGTGCATACCTGGGGTACTGCACTGGGTTAGTCAACCATAACTTTAGCAACCTGTTTTCCCACATTTCTTTCCTTGGCGCGGCCATTGCGACTCAGACGGAACCTATCAGTATCTTTCATAAGGTTCTCTCGTACCCGCTGGAAGACAAGCTGCGTTGTCCTCATCTTTACTACACTGGGGTTTATCAGTATCGCGTAATTAGGTCTAGGTGGACAAACAGAATTTCATTATGGTAAGCGGCTTGTCATAGCCATACAAAGCAAATTGAGGATGTCTCAACGATCGAGCTCATTGAGGAGGAATTTAATGTACAGCTGAACACATTCGGTGATAGTCCTCATCCCATGTATTACAACTCTGGGTTTAACGGTTACTCTGAAGCACCTCCAGGTGACTTTGCGATTTGGTACATTCAGCAGACGCTATTATCGCAGGGTGGCTTGGACGCTACGGCGCTTTATGGAATGATTGAATCTGGAGCAAAGATCCTGACATTTATGCCATTTATAAACTCAGGACACCATTGTCCTGTCAATAGGACACGCATGGGCAAGTAGTGAACGAAGACCAACATGCACACAGAAAGCACTAGCGACCGTTTCAGACGGCGGTTTTATCAGGAATGGGTATAATTCACGTACCCAGCGTCAAGTTATCTACCATTACAAGCATTGCTTAATCCCTCTCCGAGGTCGAGAAGTTTGTCAACATGTTCGACAGAAAATTCTCTCCCGGGCTCCGTTGTAATGGGATACTTTAGAATGGGGTTAGGACCTTGTAATGGTACCCATGGTGCCCGTATAGCAAACAACACACTGGATGCAGGATTCTGGGCAATGTCCGCTGCCATCATAGGCAGAAATATATTCATTCGTGCTGCTTTGATACTGCTGCAAAATCCTTCCCGGGTGCGCGCTACACCTGGGACAATTGTGGATCAACACTCAGATACTGGTATCATTGGACCCACTGGTATCAACCAGTTTTGGTATATGTTCATATCGGGGTCCGACCACTGTGCAACACGGCACAGTACTCCTTGGTATGACCACCAAATCCTTCAGTGGAGACGGGCAGTACATGAACCTTAATCAACGTCCCGTCCTTGTCGGCAAAACGAAGTGACTGGAGAACCACTACAGTGTCCTGTCGTGCTCTCTCGAGTTCACCACACAGAGAACGAATTGCCGACCTCACGAAATGCTAGTAAGCCTCGACAGGCATCAGCTACAACATTTGGCTACCTAGGACGATAGTCAAATTTCAGGGTTGTAAGTCATCGAACGTGCAGAGCGGAACCACCGAGCATGCTTTCCCGAGAGGTTACTATTCGCAAAAAGGGCCAATAAGGGTAAATGATCTGTGTAAATCTGATATGATAATGATAGATAGATATCCTGGAAAATGACTCTGGCCCATGCAATGGCTAAAAAACTTCTAGCTCTGTCACTGAATAATTGACTATCACTGCTTTAAGTAATGACACGCTGTTAGCTTACCATTAGATTCCTGTGACAAGACTGCACCGATGCCGAACTTTGCTGTCATCATTCGTCAAGGTAAATGCCTTGGTGAAATCAGGGAATCTAAGGGTTGTGGGCTGATTGTATAACTTGTTCTTAAAGAATGACAAAAGCTCGTTCCTGATCACATGGTCCACTCAAAAGGGCATCCTATCTTGAGTAAGCGTGTCAGTGGTGCAGCAATGGTGGAGAAACCATCGATAAAGGTTGGCGGTAGCAAACCTGCCGCCTATTAAGGACCGACCTGCATCCGCCGTCCATGGTCCTGGGAATTTCTGCACGGCCGAGAATTTTAGACTCCCTCCGTCTTATGCATTCTGAGTCCACCTAACGAGTGACCCAAGAAAGATTTTATTTCCTTCCGATAGAAACTGAACATTTTGGAGAGCTTTACCTTAAGATTTGCCTGAGCTAGCTGTCCAATACCCTGTCAAGTTTTTCAAGATGTGATGGGACATCTTGCGACATACTATGAGATCATCCAGTAGACCATAGAGCGTGGCCACCATAGGAGGTACGGAAAATTCTGTCGTCATCAAACAACAAAGGATCATGCAAACAACTAAACCGTGCTATTGGGCTTCTGCGCAAGCCAAAGGGCCATCCTCCTGAACTGGTAATGACCAGGTTGCGTAAGAAAAGCTGTCAACTTCTCCTGCACACATCATCGAGGGGACTGCCAGAAACCCTTGAAGAAGACAAGAGTTGAAAAGACCTTATTACAACCGATGTTCTGCAAACAGGTCATTCAGAACTGCAAGGAGAAGCGTACTGGGATGGTACATCATTCAGTTTCCTGTAAACGATAACAGGGCGCCAGGTTCCGTCTTTCACCTTGGAAACCAGAATAAGCAGTGAAGCATCATGGGAAGTGGACTCCTCAATAACCCCATCACAGAGCCATCCGTGTAATGAGTTCTTCGGACGAAGACACTCTTTGCGCATGTGGCAGCGATACGCAGGTACATAAATGGAGGTTTAGTACCTTTGTCAAGTGGAATACAGTGAAGATCAGTGGGGACAAACCCATTGCTCACCATCTATTGCGACTGCCAAACGTGCACAATTGAGAAACCTAGATAATTTTGGACCTCTTCAGGATAATCTGTCAAAGCTAGATCACTTCCTGCACTAGGCCGGCTTGTTGGAAAGAGTCTACAGCACAGACTCGCCTGGAGAACTGCACTCAACGAGGAAGTCTTGCTGCGGGGCTATCAACCCTCACTTCTCACCGGGAAGGGAATGCTGACAGCTGAATCGACAAGTGAGGTTATTCTTCGCAGGGAATTTCTCGACTTTGCATGATGACAACAAGGACTTGCAACATACCACGTTGCCCTGTGTGCAAGTATGGATCAAGGAGAGCCCTTGACTCGGACGTGTCGTTGTCCAAACAGCACAATGGTCTCCTTCGAAAAGCTCTGCTCACGTACATACCGTAACATAGTGAGCGAGTTCGACTGACAAAGTGACGCATACTTTGTTCAAGCAGTAACTCTGCTCCTGATAGCCATGACACGAGTCAGACAGTCGCCTGCTGACAGGGATACTGCTGCTTGACAAACTGCTAGGTCTCTACACAGCGTCAGAGTTTAGAGTGAAGGATAGACTGGTCGTCCTCCAGACTAGGTATCAGCTGGTAACTAAAGCGCTGAATGGCCAGGAGGTGACGGTCAACGAGTCTCCTATCTACGAGTCGATCAGGGCAAGAGACTGACCCCGGGGAGAATGTGCTATGGAAACCACCGGTTTCCAACGATTCCAAAGCACTTGCATACCTGAGACATGAGAGTATCACATAGTGGATCCTAAGCTCACAGCCTCCAGAAGGGCACATCCACATAAATCCGTTGACTTCTGCTTTCCACTCCGAGCAGGATCTAAGCGGAATCCTAAGGTCTGCCATGGTTTGAACCCTATATCAGCTGTCCCACACCATGGAAACCAATACATCTACCGACTAAGAAATTTGCGGACGAGCTTGTTACCCTGGACCGCAAATTCTAACTGTTGTCCGAGACCACGACCCGTCATCGGCTTACCTGAGACCTCCTCTCAAGGTCTGAATGTCAGATGGCCTCTGTCAACAAGTGGCCGCATGATGGCCCAGTGTCTCGGAAAAAAGTGAGCAGACAATGTTAACCCACACTGAACCTTTATCTAGGAAAAGCTGGACAGGCTTATGTGGACAGTGGACCTCGATGAGCGTACGCAACTGGTTGTCATACCGAACAAGAATCATTACAGGCCGACGAAATCCCCGGAGTAACAGCTGCTTGAGGCTCGACGCTTGTTGACGATGCTCGAACCTGGAAGGTATGGGAACGATTCTCCGCAACAACTTCCAAGACACATCTGTTTCCTCACTGTCGGCAAGTGTATCACTGCCCAGAGCGTCGAATGCATTGGCTGACAGGGACGGAATACAGTGACTCGCCGACAGGGTTACTAGATGTCTTTTCGCCTGGTTTTGCGGACGCGCCTCTTCCCCCGAACTATAGTGGAGGGCTTCTACAAGCACGATCATTGGCGCGACGACTGCTTGCTCCAACTCAGCGTGGACAGCATACTTCGCAGCTTGCGACACTCATTGGAGGTATGACTTGATGTATTTGTGGTACAACAAGACCACATCCTCGCTAGACTGAGCAGGGGACGGCGTGATGGTTACTTTGATACTGACGTGGGGACGGTTATGGTTACTTTGCGGGACTTAGATTTTGTAACACTCCGATCGAAGTAGTGGCCATCGTTTGCCACATATTTGAAACAAGTCCTACACAAGAGCTTAGTAATGGTGAGGTTGGGGGTGGTGATTTGCTGGCGACGTTTGCCCTGGTCCAGGGAGTCGATGACTGCTTGTTTTGTATGGGGACTGTGACTGTTTGTCTACTGTGGTCAATATTTTACTTAGCACGTGTTATGGTGGACGGGGTTGGAACCATTGGTGTGGCTGATGGCTGTCTGAACAGCAAGCGCAAAAGTGACTTCCCGGCTGCGACCGCGGGGCACTGGTGTACGCGACGAAGGGTGGTAGGGGATCATCCGCAAAGCGGCAAACTTGCCATTGCTCTAAGGCAGGCCTTGAGCGAGTCGATGGCCATCATATTCACCCAGGATGTCGTGTTTGAGGGCCACGTCCTAGCGCATCAGCAACCCAAACAGAGTAGGAGGGGGCATCCCTCGCGGCATGATCCGACAGCAAGCATGGTTATGTGTCTTTTAGCATCCAATATGGCCGGCACCATCCACCCACTTAGTGGAGCTTATTGCATCAGAAAAGTGGGAAAAGATGTATCCATGGCGGGCATGCTCGAAAACCGCAAAATGCAAGCCATGGGGCGTTCGGGCCGGTATTGACATTCGGAATACGGTCGGCCAAGACGCTGGTAGATGCTGTCAATAGTAATGGCGAGACTGCGGCAACTACGCCGAAAATAACACCACTAAAATTCCTCCTTAAAGTTCGTCCCAAGACTGACATCTTACAAACGCGCTTGAGCTGCAACAAAGGCAACCTATATCATCCTTGGTGAGATCACTGCTCTAATGCAACAGTCAGTCACGAATGTACTGGGTGAACCGTGGGACATCAAATAGACCCTGAAACAGTCGTCTCGACTAAGACTGCAGCCATGGCTACTAAACTATTTGAACGACCGTCAAAAATAAGGGTGGGTATGGACGATAGCCGGCCCACTGGTGATCGGGGCTTGGCACAAGTTACCAACTGCGCGGGGGCTCGACCCCCTGCCGCGTGTTCACGCTGGTGAGGCACCTTGTGGCACCACAGAATCGGGACTAAGGCAGGCCCACTGGTGTCTTAGCATGACGTCAATTGTTCAAATGCAAGCGGTCACAAAGAGGGTAAACAGGCAGAGCAAAAAAATGGTATGCATTTTGGCTACAATTCAACACAGAGTCAGAGAGAACACAGCACCACGGTACTAGGAAAATTCTTAGTGAGGGAAAAGTTTGAGCAAAACAACAAAAAAAAGGGAAAATAGGGGTACACATGAACACAAAAAAAGATGTATGCAAGTGAATTTACACGGGGAAGTGCACAAAATGAACAAAAGGGTGGTCAAATTTCACCAGGAACGGGCAACAAAATTTATGAAAAGGATTGAACTGTAAACACTGGACAAAAAATTGCACAAAATTAAAAAAAAATCGGTACTAACAACACAAACTGTGCTAAAGCACATTTTTAAAAGATTGCAGGTCGGCAGTTGAAAATTTGGGAAAGCAAAAAAAGGTAATTCACTGCTCAAAGGGAAGTTGGCACACAAAGATACCCAAGTAGGGAATAGTGCCAAAAACTCACAGAAAAAAAAAACAAAAAAAAAATACAGTGTACCAAAATCAAATTTGCACACAAAAAAATTAAAAAAATGAAAATTATTAAATTGGGGAAAGGAAAAGGTTAGCTGGTTTTAAAGGGGGTGTTTACACGGCAAAACAAAAATTTCACAATCTCAAGGTCAAAATTTAATTAATTCACAAGGAAATTTTTGGAAATTAAGGGAAAAAAGCAGGTTCCCAAAATCATTTCAATGATTTGGGGTAAAAAAAATAGCAAAATGTAATGCCATTGGTGAATATTCACAAATAAAACATAGAAATAGTAGAGCAAATAAATGGGAAACAGGAGAAAATTTTTAAAGGGCTGGCCACAGATTGTACACGGGGGTAGAATAAACAAACTTAAGTATTTTGAAGATTACACTATTAAAAGAAAAAAAAACACAAAACAAACCAAAATGCAGGGTTGTCAACAATCTTGGGGCTAACTTGCGGGTGCAACTAGCAAAATACAGCACACAGGAATTCATAAAAACGATGTGAGGGTAAATTGCATAAAGGTTAACACTGAACAATTTAAATCAGTAATGAGGTGCAAAGATGCAGAAAAAAATTTGGGAAATAAAATGTAGGATGCAAAATAAATTTACAAAATTTAAGAACTGTAAAGGGGCCAAAAAGGCACTGATGAATTGAACAATTTACGAAGTATGGCTTCAGTAACGAAAACGAATTGGTCAGGCAGTTAAATAAATGTCACAAAATTTTAGGAAATGCTAGGTAAGTCACTTTTATTTAAATTTTGAGGCAGGGATGGACGAAGGTATGGGTCTGCAGGTCCTAAAATTTTCCCAGTATGCCTAGTAACACTCACGCCTCGTAGCATTTGTATACTGCCCATGGGGGCTTCATTGAGGAAAAATTTTCAAATGGACTTGGGAAAAAAAACCGGGGGGAAACTCTGTGGGGTATAAGAAATTTGAAGAACGTGGGTACCGGCGTGAAACCCCAGCTGTGCGTGGGTTTTTTTACACTGGCAAGCGGTCTTGGGGGCGCTGACTGACGCGTTTACACAGGAGAACAAAACATTTAATGCACTTCCGAACGGCTAAAAACAAGTTAAGTGAAACTTTGAACTGGGGGCGAGTAAGTTTTACTGTAACAAATCACTGGGGAAAACAGAACTGTGATGAAAATGGGAAAGTAACAGGGAAGGGGAAAAAAAAAAAAAAAATTTAAAATGGGCAACCAAAAAAAAAAAAAAGCACTGGCTGGAGATCGTAGCGTGAGTTTGTAGACACTATGATGAGTCACAGACTGTAACCTGAACTGAGCTGGCTTAGGGCTAAGCCAACTGGGTTCCCACGTGGTTAACCCCGGTAGAAATTTTTGGAGGAAACTGGAAGAACACAACACACTGGACGGCAATGGACGTCGTTGCGTGCAGAGAAGGCTGTAGGGAGGGGGTGTGTTTACACCGATTTGGGGATAAACCAAAACCCCCGGCTGCCCCTGGGCACCGGAGCCACACAACCCCCACACTAAAGACCTCACTTACTTCTGTAGCTGAGAAGGGTGTAGGGATGCTGTAGGAGGGAGGAAATGGGTGAGAGTGTTGAAGGGCTGTAGAGAGGGGGGAGGGGGAACACTGACTGCAAGGGGGAGATGAGCCGTGAGCCTATGTCCAGATTTTTTTGGGAAAAATCAGGACGAAGATCTTCTCGGTCCCCCAAGCCGCTGCGAGAAAAAAGAAATCTTTTGGCCAGCAGGTGCGTTGGATGAGACGGATAGTTGATGGGTCACCGATGGTGTTGCCCCCCCACCCTAAGAGGCTCACAATGCCTTGACTCCGCTGTCACCACTGTTATTGCTGTTCTTACTGTGAACAGCGGTTTAGTGCCGATGAAGGGAGCGTAGTACAATGAACGGCCGTGGGCATTTGGCTTTTATTGGGTAGGGTGAGTACACAACGGGCATGTAGGGGGTAACCAAGCCAGTCCGTGAGGGGGGGGACTTGTGTCTTTCAAGTCGGTCGGCCTAGGGTGAAGCGGTGAGCTCACCTCCCACCACGTGGGTGAGCCTACAAGGGCAGCACCAAAATGCCGGAAATATGAACTAGTCGAGCAAGGCAAGCTGGTGTTCTGACAGTACGGGGTCTACACAGCCTTACACTTATTGTATTGCTCTAAAAGTGCAGTGACCCCCTGCTTTTTATTGGGGGTGTTGCTTGTCTGCCAATCTTTTTCTTTCATTGTGAGGATTTTTTGTGCAAGTTTTGGGATAGTCCTAGGATTTTTAAGGTGTAATAATCTGTATCCTCCTGCCTGCATTCCAGGGAGTACAGTTCAGGAAAACCAGCTCTCCCAGTAATTGAGGTGTTTTTTTCTCTGTTATGTGTGCCCATGAAGGTTCTATGTACATTTGCTAGTGTCAGCAATTTCACCTGCCTTAAATGGTGCTGTTAGTGTTCAGCAATATTCCAGCCTAGATAGAATCAAGGACCTGAAGAAGTGTCATCATGGGTGGCATCATCCTAGTTTGAATGGTTCTCATTATCCATTCCTGTCTTTTTTTTAGCAGAGGTGATTGATACAATAAGATAAGATAAGCGATTTTCGTTCAGGATTTTAACCTGGAGGGCTTAGCCACCCAGGATTAACCCAAGAGTCAGTGTGTCATTGGGTCTGTCTAACTTATTTCAATTGGGGTCCTGAATCTTGTCTTCCAGGATGCGACCCACCACCATATCGACTTAACACCCGAGTGTGAACAGGACAACAGGTGTAAGGAAACATGTCGAATGTTTCCACCCGCGGGGATTGAACCGGCCCTCCGTGTGTGAAGCGGGGGGAGCTTTAGCACCAGGCCACCAGGCCAACCCACATGCATTGTTATGGGTCCTTGAAGGTGAGAGATCCTCCGACATGATCACTCCCAGGTCTTTGACGTTGGCTTTTCGCTTATTTTGTGGAAGGAATTTTGTTTTGTAACTTGATGAAGTTTTAGTTTCCTTATGTTTTACCATATCGAAGTAATGGAAATTTCTCATCGTTTTGAATTCATTTGTTTCTGACAGCCCACTGAAAGATTTGGTTGATGTCTGCCTGGAGCCTTGCAGTGGTCTGGGTTGGAAGACACTGTTCATGCAGATTCTGGTGTATCTGCAAAGGAAGGACCACCAGTGCTGTGTGACATCCTTGTCTATGTCAGATATGGAGGATGAGAAACAAGATGGGAGTGGAGTACTGTGCCTTGAGGAACAGAAACTTTGCACCCATAGCCACCTCAGACTTTACTATGTTGATACTACTTTTGTGTTTCTGTTTGGGAGGAAAATTAGATCATCTACCAAACTTTTCCTGTTATTCCTGTAGCACGCCATTTTGTGCGTATTACGCCATGGTCACAGTTGTCGAAGCTTTTGCAAAGTCTGTATATAATACATCTGCATGTTTGTTGTCTATCTAAGTGCATCTAGGACCTTGTCGTTAGTGATCCAGTGCTGAGACAGGACAGGAGCGACCTGCTATAAATCCATGTGTCCCTTGGTTTTATAATTGATGGGTATTAGATGGGTGGGCGATTCTGTTCTAGGACCTTTCAAAGATTTTTTATGATATGGGTTGATAGTGCTATCGCGTTCTGTAGTTCTTGTCTATTGCCTTTACTCCTCTTTGTGGAGTGGGGTATGTCTGTGTTTTTGGAACTCTGGGACGACACAAGAAATCGTTTAATGACACGATTGCAAATAAACCATACCCCCGGCGGGATTGAACCCGCGGTCATAGATTCTCAAACCTTCGGGCTGGAGTTTTGAGACTCTAGGACCGCGGGTTCAATCCCGGCCGGGGGGTGGTATGTTTTTTCTGGGACGACCCCTGTGTCCTTGCTCTGATAGGCCCCTATCATGAGCTGGACACAGGTCTTGATGAACACAGAGTTCCAAAGGTCTGTCCCTGGGGCCAGAGTCAGGTGGCAGAGTGTATGGGCATGTCTTTTATGCCTGTTCAATGTCATTTGGATCATGTTCATTTATTGCCTGTTCAAAGTCATTTGGCATCAGGGATTAATATCTGATAGGGGGGGCCTTGTGTTTACCAACTTCTGTGGCTCTCTCATCAAAAAAATTAATTTTGATCTTCGACTATCAGTCTGGTTAAAGGCTTGCTTAAAACTGAAGTATACTGGGACTTGAGTTAGCTCCACTCATTTCCTTGCTTCATCTGTGTAGGACCATCTTGTTTAAGTAGGGACCCAATACGGGATGGGGGTTCTCGACTTGATTTGGCATTAAGGAAAAGAAATACTTTTGTTTCTTTCGATTTCATTTATGGCTTTTAGTTCTCGCGATTTCCTGACTCTATAAAATTCCTTTAGCTTAAGTTCGATGTTAGCTTTTCTCTTCCCACTGACTCCCTATGCATTTTGATATTATTGGGCCTCTGTTAGGGGTGACCAGCAATTAAATTTTGCTTTTTTGTTGTCATCATTATTTCCTTCAGTTTTGGTGCACAAGACGAAGCATTTCTCTAAGTTCCTGTAAAATATTTGTTCAATAATATACCTCAAACAACAAATGAGAAAAGACTGAGAAAGGGACTGATTTACTGACAAATGCCCTTTGGCAGTAAGTTGTCCTACCTATGGTATGACGTATAGGTTGTTTGGCACTTGGTTGCCGAGAGATGCTATGCTTATACAACCTTTTTGATGGGCTTTCCTCTAATATCTTATCTTTTATTCACAAAAATAAAAAAACAAAGATTTGTTAGTTCTTGGAATGGTTGCAAAAAAATCTGCCCTTTACTCCCACTTAATCCCAAAAAATATTTGGGAATATTTCCAAAAATTTACCATCAGAAATTCAGAGAAATCATTCTTTTATAATCTCGTGAATATTATTCCACTTAATTAGTAATAAAGGGCCTCTTAACCTTAGTGAATAAGTGAATAAGTTACTTGAGGTTATAGACCTGGAGCGACGGCCGGACCTCCGTCTCGTAAAAAAATTAAAATTCGGCAAAAATCGCGTTTTTATCAGAGTGTTTCTAGTAAAACGGATTTTCTGGAGTTATCCTCTTCAAAACACTGTTTTTCTCTGCTCAAAGACCGACATGGAGAAGAGGTAACTCATTTATTCGAAATATTGCTTGTTGGGGTTCTCTCGCCATATTTCGGTCCTATTTTATTCAATCTATAGCTAATATAACTTGTTTGGTATGTTATTTATAGTGTTATTTTATCATATTAGAATCATTTCTGATAGATAAATATGGCCGCTAGTAGAGTTGTATAAGCATACTTAATGAAGTGATTTCTCCTGTCTTTTTCTGGAGCAGGAATACTGACGGTGTTCCCAAGATGGTTCCTGCTTGGCTAGAAGTCTACATTATATATGCAGCCCTAAACTTATTTGATGCCAAATTGTCAATATTATTAGAAGATAATGGCAAGAAAAAGCGATAAAAAGCAAGGAAAAAAAAAAATTCCAAAAAATATTGGGCTCGTGAGCAGACGTGCTTCCCACATCGCCGTCACCATAATGATATAAATGGGGGGGGGGGAACCCTATAATTTCTTGTAGAAACACCGTAGAATTTTATTCTTGTACCATTGTGTTGCAAAAGAGTAGTTACGTATTTTTTCTATATGAAATAACACAATTTCCATCAATTTTTCGAATTTTTTTTTTGCGAGCCTCCTTTTGCCGCTCTGTTATTCTTTTTCATCGCCTGTAGAGGGAGCGCCTGTCTCTTTCATTTTAATATAATAACTACTTTTTCTTAAAGGATAAAGACCTTGAGCATACATAGAGTGCCACCGAGTTATTCTGTTCTAGGCATAAGTTGGGGCCTGTGTTGATTAGGTTCTATGTGAAAATTTGTTCTGGGCTGCCTCCAAGTGAGTCGCCTACCTGGCAAACTATGTTGACACGAGCTTGAGATTGGGTACTCAGCTCACTAGTGGCTTATTAGGGACAGAGATTGTTCACAAATGATTGGTATTGCAAGAACCTCGCCTGCTGCACGTATAAAGGATAACTTACCTTGGTGTTGCTGCTATATCATGATCTTCAACTCCTAGCCTAGCTTTAGCCCCCTTGGACTTCCCCTTGGGAACCACGTGCAACCGGGAGCATTAATTCCTGCAATATTCAATCGTTAAATTAGTGTCCTGGCCTGCACCTCAGAAATTCCTATATCCAAGAGGGTATGTATCCCCTAGTATAAACTATGCAGACTCAGACGCTAGCTTCAGACCTCTGAGACGCTGGTTACTTACTGGCATACTCTCTCTGTAGCACCCGAGCCCTCAGTTAACTCGACTCACGATCTCCTAAGTCACTGGCCAGATCCTACGGGAAAAGGTGAATATCTCGTCTTACTGTATGGGCTGTTTGGAGGAGATCATCTACGGTACATCGAGTGCCCTTCTACCAGATTTCCCCAGGTCTCAGATGTGAAGACACGTGGGGGCGCCGCCTGATGTTCACGGCACGTCTTGTCCAGTCGAATCTATCGTAAGAAGGACGCTATTCTGTCTTTGTGACCTGCGCCCCCCCATTCAAGCTAGGGCTGCAGTTCTCCCTAGCTAACTTATCCTAATGGGTTTTCCTACATTATCGGCCTATTCCTTACCTATGTTAAGGTCTTAGGTCTACTCTATCATTACTACAGATGCCTTAGAAACCTAATATTAGTGATTACCAGTAAACCTACCTACTCCTTCCCTGAAGAGTAAATCTATAAATTAAATAAGCTTACCAACCGCCAACCAGAGAATGCCTTGCTTGTTTGGGAGGGTTTAAGGGTCGCTCGGCTCAGACGACCAGACGCTCATGCTGGATCTGAGCTGTGGAACTATTGGACCAAATAAATTTCCACACCCCTCCCGCCGGCGAAGGTAGGCGCTAAGTCTAGATCAAGTCTGCCTCCCGCAGGCCCCCCAGGGCCCTGGACTCGAGCGCCGTTCGACGGGTCGTCCGGCCGCTCACTCACTCAACCTCTGGTCTGATTTCTCATGTCCCGGTCCCACCTTTGGGGAAACTCGAGAGGCAAAAGCCTGTTGATGGGTCTTATAGTCTCGCCCAACCGTTCATTCTCACTTTCACCCTTTTCTAAAACCGCCCAGCCTTGTCTGGGTGGGTTGACACTACCAGGCCAAGAGGCCAGTGTGCCCTCGGCCCCCTCGGATTCTACCCAGCACCAGGTCCCCTTCACTTAGCATCATTTTATTCGCCTCGGGGTCGGCACCATAGAAATGTTCCCGCAAGGTTGTCAAGTAATCCCTGCGCCAAAACCTGGTTCCATTTGTCCAGGATGTTCACCAGTCTGTTGTGACCCCTGTGCAGTTCTTCATTGAGGGGGACCATCTGGCCCATAATAATCCAGCCCCTTTGGGAAGACTGACTCAAAATTGCGGGGAAGGGCTCAATCCTTCTTCAAACAGCATGTGATTGGGGTGAGAGCTTCTTGCTCGTCAATCCCATTTTGTACGTAGGTCAGAGGCCTGTTTTAACTCTTGCCTCTATCTCAACTAACACTGTCCTCGGGTTCATCACAGCTCAACCCTCCTGCCGTGCAAGACCTTCCGAATGCACCTTTTTACTGTGCCCACCATGCGTTATTTGAATCCCCCTTGCCAGGGTGCCCTGGGAGCTATGAACCTCCACTCGCACCTATTTTTCTTCAGGTGTTCTCGTACTTCTCCTTGTCCCTAAGATTCCTGAAAAATTTATCGGCCGCCCTAAAGCTTGTGCCATTGTCCGAGATAATCAATCGCGGGCAACGAGAATCTGGCAGTAAACCTCCTGAACAACTTCACGAAAGTCTCTGTCGTCATATCTTCTGCCAACTCCAAATGCACCGCTCGAGTAGTGGCACAGGTAAACAGGCCCGACATATACTTTCTGAGGGCCCTCCTTAACTCTCCTGGGTTCTTCAATGTGATAGCCCCCTATAGTCTATTCCTACAGTCTCAAAGGGCCTGTCATAAAGTACCCGCTCCTGAGGGAGCGGTGGTGGACCTGGGTAGGGTAGGGTCCTCCCATCGTACGCCGGCAGACCGTGCAACTCTTTACACCCTTTTGACGGCAGCTCGACCCTTCAGTACCCAGTAATTCTGACGTAGGCAGGTGAGGGTATCTCCAACCCCCCATGTAAGGTCCTCTGATGGGCATCTTGTATCAATAGCTCTGTCGCCCATCCCTCCTTTCCCAGCAGCACGGGATGTTTGGCCCATAGCTGAGCTCAGAGTTTTGTATTCTTCCCCTGCATCTTATTAGCCCCGCATGATCTAGGAACAATCCCAATGAGTGAACCAATTTGCTGTTCCCTGATCGTCATCGTTGGACACGCCCCTGACGCCATAACCTGCTGCCGGGTCGCAATTACTTCCAGCACTCCTGGAAACCTCCCCCTTTGGTACTGCCTTATCCAATATTCTCTGGGACCCACTAGAGACAACTGCCCGACCCTGGCTTACCTTGTCATGCGTTTCCTCACGAATCGAAATACCTTTCCGTGACTCCTATAAGTTTTCTCCACGAGGAGTAGCGCCTGGGGTCAAATAATTCATGTCGTGTTTCCCCCGCGAAATGTACTATGCTGCTGATTGTCTCCACGAATTTCGCTCCAGCCAGCAATCCCTTGCCAGTAACCAGTCTGGGCCTTTGAACCCAAAACTCGCTTTTACTCAACTTTCTGTGTGTCACCCCTCGGCTTATCAGGTCGGCTGGGGTTTTTATCTGTAGGCACATACAGAATTGTTGATGTTGACTGTAGTTCCCGTATCTCCTTTACCCGATTCCTGACATAGGGGCTTAGACCCCGTCATTCTGGACCCACTGTAAGGCCACCTCCGAGTCTGTCCATACATAGGTGTGTGTCACCCTCAGATTACTTAACACCTCCTCTACGTACTTACCAGTCTTGCTCCCAGCAACATCGCCGTGACTCTAGCTTTTGGGGTCGAGCAATCCTTCAGGGTGTCACCCAGCACGACTGGTGACCAGATTGACTTGGTCCCCGGCCACCAAAAAACGCTACTGCCCCATAGGCCCTGGAGGAGGCAATCACAGAAGACTGCAAGTCATAATCCCGCCCGGTGCACCCGATGGACCTGGGGAATGTGAACTCGTGCAATTCCGCTAGGTCTTTGGGTTTAAACCCGATCCCACTCCTGGCAGACTGTTTCTGGCAGGGGGGTCGTCCCAACCTAGGTTCAGCTCCCAGGTCTGTTGTACAGCATCCTCCCCTCGAATGGTGATGGGTGTCAACAAACCCAAAGGATCGAAGGCAGTCTGCACTTTGCTCAGCAAAGCCTCCTGGTCAGCTTCCCTTCCCCCTCAGGCTTCCTCTTTAGCCTAAGTCTGTCTTCCTTGACTTCCCCCCTCTAATCCCAACACCGATGTTACCTCAGGCACTGAGTAGCCAGTATAGTCATGTTCCACCATGCCCCGCAACGTTGGATTGTTTGTCACCCCTTCTCTCAATGGCATGTTAGCTGAGAGCATCTCCTGATTAACTCTCGGTAAATATCCATCAACAGCCTTTATCTGAGTGGAACCCCT